>JAJJWW010001278.1:0-465480 GCA_023531295.1 Papaver armeniacum | reverse complement strand
GACAGATACATGAATCTCAAGTTATTCCCACAAATGATTAATTATTCACCTCTGGTTTGACAGATACATGAATCTCATCTCATCCGCCTTATCTACATATCGTTGACATACGATTAACCAATCCAGTGGGAATAGGGTGAGGAAAATTCTGGTATTTATTTCATTGCCTTTGACCAACGGCACTTTTTCAAAACGTCCTTGTTGTCAATCTTCCATTTTTAGGAAGAAGATTATCTTCAAGACGTGCATGGTGTATATGAGTGGTACTGAATCCACTGATATTTAGTCAATAGTTGAAAAAAAAAGAAAAGGTAATCAGTCCATAGCTTGTATATATATAATCAGCACAACCATGGGGATACCTGCACAGATTAAAAAGAGCAAGAGAGATACACACAAAATGGCTCCAAGAAACTCTGCAAAGATTTCTTCACAGCGAGATAAAGATACTATGCAACACATAGATCATACAGTTTGTTCAAGTAACATGTCTGGATGTGATGGCACTGGCATGAATGGGAGTGGTGTCAGAAACCAAATAAGGATGGTGTTTTTCTCACAGTTGTTTCGTATCTTTTGCTTAATCCTCCTCTTATCTCAAGTCTTTAGGTATGTAACAAACTGCTAATCTACATCAGTATATAAGTTGTTTAACAGATATACTACGGAGTAAAAATTAGAAAGATTGACTCTTAATACTACGGAGTATTATTATTTGTAGAGTTTCACCATTTCTAAATCAGGGAGGTAGATTTCGTGATAACCCACGTATAGAACAACAAGCACGTCCAGGAAACCCAAGTCCACATCCATGATGAGCAACAACGAATTTGTGCCGGGAGAAAAAAGAAGAAGAAGTTCGTGACAACCCTCCTATCTATATGTACTAAAACATACCGTTTGCCAAACTTGCCATGGTGGCACAGGCTCTATAATTTTTTTTTTTTTTTTTGGTAATATCTCATGACTCCATCAATTCAAGAACTAGATAAATGCTCATTGACATTCTATATGAAATTTTTGCAAATAAACAGTGTTGGTCATATTTTTTGCATCTTTTGTCAGAATTAAGTCTCCAAACACTAACAAATATTGAAATGTATCTGCAACACTGATATATATGGAAGTCTAAATCGGTTTCCAATCAAACAACTAAACAGACGTACTTTGGTATTAAAATTCTAAAATCCAAGAAAAAAAAAGAATTAAGAATAGCCGAATGAATAGGGGACGTGCGGCGTAACGAAATAATATCAATCAAAATTTAAGCCACGCATGTGCCTTTATGAAAGTATAATCAATTCTTAAGAAACTATGTCTTTTGATATGTTAGGTCAACTGTAATCTTCAACTGCACTTTCAATTGGCAAAATGAACACTGGTCTCACTAAACCACTTCTGAGATATCCTACTCATCATGCTCTTGAACTTCCCTGAAAAAATATAAACCAAGTATAATATGAAGAAGCATATCAAAAGACATTCAAGAAAAGATTGTGACAATCAAAACCATAAGTACCTGTATTCCGTCTCTTCAACTGAAAAAGGAAGTGGTTCAACAGAAAATGTGAAATCATCCGGTAGCTTGATGAGTGGTTCGTCACTGCAAAGTCCTTGAACAGCAAGTGCCAATGCAAAACCCAATGCTTTGGCAACTGGGACTGCCACCGCATTCCCCACTTGTATATACCTGAAAATTGACAGAAAAGAATTGTAAAAACAAAGATACATTCAGTACCTTGCAGATAACATGCAAGGTAACATGTTATCGAAAAATATGATATAACATGTTATGATAGATAACATGCACTGCCACAAATATAAGTTGAAAGATATATGAAAACCATGCAGTTTTTAACACTACGTTGTACCGATACTTTAATTACTCACATATCTCTCACATCTCCGCAAAGTTTGTAATAATCAAAAAAACCCTTGAAGACGTGCGTTCTCCCGGACAGAAAGTACTCGGTGCTGATATGGATGTATCAAAGCCTACAAATTTTTTAAATATCAGACTTTGAGCTAAAAGTTATGTCTCATATGAATTTGTAGTTGAAAGGATGCATGATTACATGGTTGTGCGGCTCAGCCCTAGTCAGAACCGTTGAAACTATTTCATCCCATGATGAGCGGCCAAACGGTCTGCAATATTCAGAGATCATTAGAAACAATCATAATTCCCCATACATGTTGATAGAAATTGTCTTACTTGTTAGAATGTCCACCGCGAAAGCTCAAAGCGTAATTAGGAATCTACAACACACGCATCCAAAAATACTTAAATCCAAGGGGTCAAATCAGAGTTCCTACTTATCTAAGTATCAAAACACCATACAGCAAGAGAGACAATAATATGTTTTTACCAATGGTTTCCCAGGTGCCAGAAATACTCGTTCTTTGGATGGATCCAGAACCCACTCTTGCTTTCCATCCTTATTTTTAACCAATTTAACTCCGCCAAGATCAACAAAAAAAGCCCCCTATCAATCATACAAAACTAATGCTTAATTTAGGAAATCAAATAAGTAAAAATTTATCACACATAATCTAGACAGAGGTTACCACCTTCTCTCTGGGAATTCGGGAAACACGTTGGTAGTCATACTTGTTGAGTGGCAGTGGAATATGGTCGTAAAGCATTGCATTTAAGCCTTCACCTGTTTCGTAAGATATTATCCAAAGGGAAAAAAGTTATACATATAAGTGCAGAATTAAGGATTCTGAGAATGACTCGGAGGAATTTCTTTACTGACCTGTTCTATTCATCCGGATATACCGTTGAAAATCATTTTGAGGACCTAGTTTATCATCATAGGCAACTGTGTCTCGGATATCACCATTTTCAACCTGAAAAGTATAAATCATTGTTTGGAATTACTGAAGGTGGCAGATTAATTATAAAAAATATAAGATACCAAATGGAAGAGACTAATTATACAAACCTCAGGCAGGTCTTTAAGTGCGTCGCCGAGGAACAAAGGTTTCTTTAGATCAAGCTTTATAGTTTCATCGTAAGCAACAATGCAATTGTCAAATTCAGCTGGAACAGCATTCTTTCCAATGACCTCATGTGTTGGTAGCGGGTACGGTGGAAGCTTCTGCAACAATATATTAATAAACCAAGATGAAATCATATAAAAAAATACAAAAGAAAAGGAATAGAGAGACAAAAGAATTACCAATTACCTTTCCAAGCTGAGCACCCCACAAAAAGACACGCTGCCGGAACTGCGGAAGCCCAAATGACCCTGCTGCCATGACACCAACTCTGACTTGATAATCCATCGAAACTAACCGGCTCATCGCGTATCTTCCGAGAAATCCGTTAGCGAACTTCAAGAGATCCACGACATTTTCCATTAAAATGTATCCCGGTTTCAAGAATTCCACTATGTCCATATAAACTACCATCTGGTAGTTTTTTTCATCACCGAATGGATTTTCCACATTGCGGTGGAGATTATTGCCACTTATGCCCTGGCATGGGGGGCCGCCGCAAATAACATCCACATCTCCCTGCACCATAATATTCTAGTTATCAAAATGAAAGTTTTCATTGTTTGAACATAGATATAGGCAGTATACCATTGTGGGGAGACAACCTACTGATATATCATGTTTACAAATAAAAAAAAAAACTGAAAACACTTAGCATAAACACTTACCGGAAGTGGCAGAAGATTTGAATAGTAACCCGTTGTTACGAAATTGCGGATTTTCTCTTTGCAATTGCTGGTGGAAATAAAGAATCAGAATGAATAACTCAGATCTTGAAAATTCAACTCGCTTACAAAGTAATTTCAAGTAACCCTCAACACCTCAAATACACACTCAACCTAAAAGAACTCTTTTCAGACTAAAAGCAACTATCATATTTGTACAAACATACCTTAAATTACTAATAGGTTCCCAGGTGTCTTTACTGGATTTGAAACTCTTCCAATGTACCTAATACATGCATAGAGTAAACAAGATAACATGCATATTAAGATAAGAAAATATACAATATATATATCATATAAAAGAGGAAAAGAAACCAGTTTTGTGAGTCAAATACCTTAAAATAAAGTTCAGTTCCTTTAGGTATTTTAATTTCATCATCCTCTTCCTCTTCCCCTTCTCCACTAGACTTTTTTGCTTTTTTTTCCACTTTTTTTTTCCACGGAACTTTTTAAAGTTTTCGAGATCGTCTGGATTCCCAAAACTGATACCAAGAATTTCTTCCACCTCACAGTCTTCACGTTCTCTGGAATCATTTTCAACAAATTCGCTCGATGTTCCCAGTAGATTATAACGATGACACAGCTTCTCCCATTCTCGGAGCAATGAAAGAAAATTCTCACCGCAGTCATTTGTAACCTTAGTCTCTGGGTGATTCAATGCAAGAGTTTGGCAGGCACTTTCATTCAAATCAAGTGCCCACCGCTGTTAAAAAAAAAAAAAAGATTAGCCATCTATTGCGTACTTTATTAGTTATATGCATGTATAAAAAGATTACTTACTGTTACGATATTCACACCACCAACTTTGGCCCCAAGACAAAGACCTGTTGACATGGCTCCGCAGCCAGCATACAGATCTAATAGCGACAACTCTGACCTAGATGACTGGCCAGGTGTAAATGAGTTATTGCTACAAGTTGCACTATCAGTATCAGATGAAAGTCCAGCAAACACATCTCTAGCATCCCTTGTATTTTCTGCAGTGTACTCTATGCAAAAAAAAATAAAAATAAAAATAAAATTAATTCCTCTTTAAAAGATCTCCAAAGAACTTAATTCCTCTTTAAAGATAATAGCCACCTCTAATAAGGGAACATACAACACACAAACACCCTGAAGTGCTTGTTGAACATGATAATATTTGAGGAAAAAAAAGATCGACCGTGAAAAAAAAGAAAAAAAAGAAATGTGGGCAGCCACAAGAAATGTGCAGTCTGCAGAAGTATGGAAGATATTTTGCACAAAAGAAAGCTTAAAAAACATATTACTATTATGGATAACTAAGAAGACCTCGATACTAATTCTTTGTTGGTGCTACAGATTATGTAAACAGTGGTTAACTCAAGACATTCCTGTGCTACTATGCGATTAGGGAACATAGATGAAGTAGACTAATAGGATAGTAAGTTCATAAAAATACATATAACTACAAAGAAATCTAGCTGGTTTGGAGAACAAGAGGCAAACAGAAAACCTCAAGTGATGAACATATTGAAATGTCACTTGGATGAAAAACAAACATATAGGAATATCTATTAATCTCCTCGCACAAAAGGAAACTTACCAGGAGCAGGAGGAACATGGATGAATGTTCTGTAATCTAGGTTATAATACATATCACAGTAATAGCGAGAATTGGCGATTATTTCCTGCTTCTTTAGTATATCCACCTGTTGAAATTACCATCAATTTAGTGTCCTTACACTAGAGGATAACATAAAATAAAATAATGCATTCGCAAAAAAGGTAAAAAAGTGTTAAGTAAGTATACATTATGGGCAATCATCGGTATAACCGTCTTTTCAATTAGACAATCTAACGGATTTTCATCTATAACATCAGAAAGAAATATTCTTTTCTCTTGAATGAGACCGGACTGCTGAACACCTGCTTGAATAACCTATACCACCACAAAGTAAATAACTGTTACATGATTTAATAAAAAATAAAAATAAAAAATCACCCATAGATATAGAATTAGAGTGTTATCTTACAGTATCATACGATCTATAGTACCATCGGGCACTGAAAAAGACTTGACCTTCTTGAGTTCTGAAAAACTCAACAATTCGGCATATGTGTGGAACTTGGTCGTCGTCACTCTGAAACAGCAATTGGTTTTTTCAGTAACACTTAGCGCCCAAAACAGAACTAAACAAGAAGACTATTGAATTCAAAGAATCAACACACAACTTATTAGAAAAAAAAATAATTTCTGATCAAAAAAAAAAAAAAAAAAACATAGTATTAGAAAAAACAACTTTAACATCAAATATTATTGACAAGAGAGCAGTTGACTGAAACAGAAAGGTTATATCTTAACAAACTGAAACAGATACGAGAAAAAATCACCTGCACATATGCATCATCGTTTAGACGGTAAGTTGTGCCATATACTTCTGCCGACGAATAATGCCACTTTGCAGGTAAAACTTCTTTATCACTCTTCTGAAAATTAAAAAAACAAAATCAACACCTACATACACTAAAAAAATCAAAGAAAAAAGAAAATTATAAAATAATGGTTAAAGAAAACAAACCTTGGTAGCATGTCTTTTCTCTATAATCTGGAACAAAACAACATGAAAAACGAATCAAAACCTAATAAAAATCCCCAAGCAAAAAGAAACTAAGAAAAACAAAAATTAGGGTTATAAAAAATAAATAAAAACAGACCTCTGGGTATCTTTTAGGCCATTTAGTTATGGCCTCTTTATATGGCACTGGCTGTCCTGTTAGCTTACAGAACTCAGTTTCTTCGGCTAATATCTTCACTTCCTGCTCATCATTCTTTTTCGTTTTTGTATAAGGTTTTCTCTTCTTAGTAGGATTAGTCTGTGATGATGTACATCCCTCTTCAACCTTCGCCTTCCCTCTTATTTTTCGTTTAAGAGTATCCTGTATAATTTCATCAGCCGCATCGATGTCTTCCTGTATGAAAACAGGTTTAGATACCCGTGTACTTCTTCTAGGCTCCATTTTTTTTTTTTTAATCTTCTTCTCTTTTTTATCTTTCTCAAACTTAAAGTTGTGAAACTAGTGAAAGAGGAGATTACAGAAAGAGAGTGAAAATATCAAACTGGAGTGAAAACTTGAATGAAGAAATTCGGGGTGAAATGATATACTAATATAATATGTTAGTTTCCTTTGTGTTTTGAAAATCGTGGCCGAAAATTTTGGGCACGTAATTAGTGGTCAAGATATTGTACAGATATTCCCGGGAAAAAATGGCAAGTGAAATGTAGTCAGTACTGGCTAAATTAGTTAAGATTTGTTACAACGCATATGTTCATTATCACCATGGGGGTATTCTCGGGTTTCTGATTTTTCAACGGACTCAAAAGTATCCACTTTTTTTTTCTACGTGTGATTTGACCATGAAGCCTAAACTTTAGCCAATTCGATCATAATTTGAGGTTTTCAAAATTGCTCCAAGAGGGAGTTACGAAATTTTACTGGGTTATAAAATCATACACAAGATGGGGTGAGGAAATTTTTGGCATTTGACCCATAGCCTTTTGACCAACTTTGCTTGTATATTTGACAAGTTAACTTATACATATTCATATTGACGGAACTGTTTCAAAAAAACTTTGTTGTCAATCAGAAAAATATGTGAAATATAGACTCGTTAGAGGGGTGTGAACAGATTCAGACTCCATAATTTGAGGTTTTCAAAATTGCTCCAAGTGGGAGTTACGAAATTTTACGGGGTTATAAAATCATACACAAGATGGGGTGAGGAAATTTTTGGCATTTGACCCATAGCCTTTTGACCAACTTTGCTTGTATATTTGATGACAAGTTAACTTATACATATTCATCTTACCAGATCTAGTACCACAAGTTAATCTAATATTAAGTTTATTATCACCAAAATACAAAGACTCATTTTTAAGATCTAAAACACCAAGTTACAGACACCTCAAAGACACCAAGTTACAGTCAACCTTTTCAAGCTTTTAAGACACCAAACCACCTAGTTCCAAAAACACCAAGTTCCCTAAACCCGTTTGCAAAGATTCCTAGATTCTAAGGCTGTTTATCATGAATCTAACAAAATTTATAAATCTTCATTCAAGATCTTAATAATCATAGAAATATCTATCATCATAATCTGTTGATTCGATGCATGTCTCCGCATTTACTTCACCCGCTGCTTTCAAAGAAACAAAGCTGTGGGCGTGTGATATCATCCGAGGACCATACAAATGATCATCAATAAAATCTTCGATGTCAAACCTCTTGGAAGTAGTTTTTCTTATTGGGTTGTATCGAGCAATTGAACCCACAAACTGGACATATAACAATTCACCCCCCTTGGTAAGGCCGAATATCTTATCGACTCCACTTCCTGCAGTTTCTATATGGAACTCTTTGCTCCAACTCCAAGACTTGTAGTACTGGTCTTCCGCATGGTCAAGCTGATTATCCAACTTCTTTTTTAACATCCATAAATCCGCATCAAAATCTTTGTAGTTATAAGAAAGACACAAGCACCCGTTCATGACAAAGATTCTAGATCCCAGGACTCTACTAGATGATTGGCTGTCAGAAGGAAAACCTGGTGGTTTAAGAACCAAGTGGAACTTCTCGTCTGCCAAATCGAAGGCCACAATCTCCCCTGTTTTGTACATGAGCCAATGCAGAGCTCCATTAACACAATTGTTTTCGGTTTTATCTCTGCAATTTGGTACTACGCAGTAATCGGTTTGTCCTATATCCCTCCACCCCTTGCCACTGCCAAGCGTATACACCTCTACATGCCCTGGTAAGAAGTCATCCGCCTCATAGTTTCTTCTTGAGTGGTAACAAATTCTCACAACCTTGTACTCGTTGGTTGAAGGATTGTAACCAAATCCATGCACAAGCTTAATTCTTCCATTCTCGTTTTTTTCTTGGACATAAAATCCTGGAATGGTCACGATCTCTCGAGTGATGGGATTACATATATATGTGTATAGACGATCTGCCCTTGGCGGGAACTTTCCTGTATAAGATATGACTGCATTGTGCTCAGTCCCATGTGATAAACATATCAACCCATTACAAGATGAAACAAAAAACTCATTCACGTCTTCGGGAAAATTGAGATTGATCCTTGTTGTGTGGAAAAAGAAGTCTCCTTCTTCGTCTTCATGGTACTCTGCGTAATATATACGCTGCCTGTCGAAAATAAGGAAACTCATCATGCCAAAATCAGTAATACTACCATTCCGATAACTAATATCACGATAATTTGTCTTAAGAGGCTGATGATGCTGCCGGTTTGTTATTATTCCATTCTGAAATCGAAGATGGAGATGAGCAAAGTGATTATCATGTAGGAGATTTCTCCAAGATTTACATACTTGTCTACATTCTAAAACAGAATTAACTGGTAACCTAGAAAAAATATTCAACTTGATTTCAGGTGGGAGATTAATATCCATCTCCCGAAACGTGTTTCCTAGACAGTTTATTGAATTCCGAAGGTGTAGGTATTCCGGGCTTAACTTAGAAGTGGGAATGTAGGATCCGACAAGAGAGCACAGAATAACACGAAATTAATACTATGTTCTTTCAAAAAAATAAAATAAAATAGGTGTCTTACGGAGATAATAATCAGTGCTTTTTATAAGCATCACAAACCTTGGAACACTTTCCTAAAACTCTACGAATCCTATACCATGATAAACTCTAAACATAAATAACTCCCTGACCTAAAGAAAACTCCAAAAAAAAAAAAAAAATTTCCTAATATAACTTGACTCATGCGAGGTACGATCGTTGCTAGGAGATTCCATCACAGTACCAAACCGGGAGGAGGAACGAGCTTTACCCTATCTTCACCAACGAACAACTGGAAAGAGGAAGATGATACAATTTCACCAGCAATATATGTATTGCACAAACCCTAAAAAGGGGAAAGGAGAAGTAACGCTCTCTTATGGGTGTAACGATTCCAGATTTTTGAATAAGGAAAGAATTCACTATTAAAGCCGCGCATGAAGAAAGGAAATCGGTCCCACAAGAGCAAGCCTTGCCACTCCCAAGACATCCGCGCTTTCCTTGCCAATGCCAGTCTTGCCAGCGCTCCACGTTCAGTTTTTGCAACAATCTGCGCCTTTTATGCTAATGCGCCAACACCAACAACTCACCGAGCCGGCGTCATGATGTTCCCTAACCCAGCCAAGATGATGCATAGCCAGACTAAGCCGACGATCTTCATCCCACCGCTTCACGGTCTACAGCACAAATAGAATCTATGCAAGGCTTCCCAAACACGGGGATCATGAACTCTCCTTACCTCTCGAAAAAGTCGTCACCTTCCCACGGAACTGAAGCAAGTTGTTGTCTTCCCGAAGCCAACGCTCACGCCATGACAGGCCAACAAATCAACGCCCGCTCCAAATTTACGCTAGCGACTCCCATTCCATGTTGACCAATGCTGACGGCTCGTTCCAAGGCAATCCAACGCTCGCGGCTCCATTCCAAGCCGCATGATACCTGCGGCTCCCATTCCAAGCCGATCCAGTGCTAACGGATCCAAGTACAAGCCAACCGGTGCTAGCAGCTTCCCTTCACACCAAATCTACACTAGCGGCTCCGTTCCAGCCTAACCTGCAGTACCACTCCTTACTTCTCAAAAAAGGTTAGACGGATCTTCCTGACCATCTTGCATGCTTTGCGTTTCGATTCCGTCCTTGTTTGTCACCATCTTATATTTACCTCGCAACAACGCCCTGTTCCGAGCTAAGTAGGGAACTTAATGTTGATGGTGGTTTTTAGCTTAGGGATAAAGTCGTAAAACCCTAATCAGACAGTGACATCACAGGACTTAAACGCATTTATTGAACCCTTTAATATGTCTGCAAGAAAATTTCCAGGGTACCTTTTTTTTTAATTAATTACTAATTAGGGTTTCGATGGGCCAAAACCCTAATTCCCATGCCACATGTGCCAATGGAAAACCGTGTCAGCCACACCCACCGCGCCAAGGCATGCCAACCATAGTAGCCGCACCCCTGTGCCAATGGAAAACCGTGCCAGCCACACATGCGCGCCAAGGCATGCCAACCATGCTATCCGCACCCCTGTGCCAATGACAAACCATGCCAGCCACACCTACCGCGCCAAGGCATGCCAACCATGCTAGCCGCACCCCTGTGCCAATGGCAAACCGTGCCAGCCACACCTACCACGCCAAGGCATGCCAACCATGCTAGCCGCACCCCTGTGCCAATGGAAAACCATGCCAGCCACACCTTCTCGCTAAAGCATGCCAACCATGCTTGCCGTTCCAACACGCCATGCACAATGCTGGTTGGCAAAACAAAGGCATGCAACAATCTACGACCATCTTTCTATCTAAGACGCGAATCTTAGCCGTCCAAGGTTACCAGACAACTCATGGTAACCTTCAACCCAAAAACCCTAGCTTGGTCACGGTCCTAGCTTGGTCATGCCAAACCCTGCCAATCCAAACTGCACCTTGCCTTGGCCCTAGCCATGCTAGATGCACCATGTTCCAAAGGCATGCCCTTGGCCACACCATGCCAAGCCAAACCGCACCTTGCCTTGGCCCTAGCCATGCTAGCCGCGCCATGTGCCAACGGCATGCCAAACCCTTGGCCCCAACATGCCAAGCCAAACCACACCTTTCCTTGGCCCTAGCCATGCTAGCTGCACCATGTGCCAATGGCATGCCCTTGGCCACACTATGCCAAGCCAAACCGCACCTTTCCTTGGCCCTAGCCATGCTAGCCGCACCATGTGACAACGGCATGCCAAACCCTTTTCCCCAACATGCCAAGGCAAACCGCACCTTGCCTTGGCCCTAGCCATGCTAGCCGCACCATGTGCCAACGGCATGCCAAACCCTTGGCCCCACCATGCCTAGCCAAACCGCACCTTGCCTTGACCCTAACCATGCTAGATGCACCATGTGCCAACGGCATGCCCTTGGCCACACCATGCCAAGCCAAACCGCACCTTGCCTTGGACCTAGCCATGCTAGCCGCACCATGTGCAAATGGCATGCCAAACCCTTGGCCCCAACATGCCAAGCCAAACCTTGGCCCTATCCATGCTAGCCGCACCATGTGCCAACGGCATGCCAAACCCTTGGACCCACTATGCCAAGCCAAACCGCACCTTGCCTTGGCCCTAGCCATGCTAGCCGGACCATGTGCCAACGGCATGCTAAGCCCTTGGCCCCACCGTGCCAAACGCACCTAGCCACGCCACCATGTTGGCCTTCCCTACGTGGCTACCAAAACGAAGGCGTGCGACAATCAACGGTCGCCCTTCAATCCCAGGAGCATATCCTAGCTGTCCAAGGTTACCAAACAACACATGGTAACCTTTGACCCAAAACCCTAGTTTGGCCACGCCAAACCTCGCCAAGGCATGCCATGCCAACGACATGCCAACCTTGCCACGCCACATGCTGGCCTTCCCTATACGGCCACCAAAACGAAAGCGTGCAACGATCAACGGCTACCTCTCGTCTTAAGATGCAAAATATCGACCGTCGGAGATCACCAAGCTAGCAAGTCTCCCAAGCACGACTTGCCAAGCAACAACAATATGCTACATGTTTTCCACAAAAACATTCGAGACATCAACACATACCACAAACTGGGGGATCCTCTTTGGGTATTGGTTTGGCGGTTTACAGCGTGCGGCGTACACTACGCCCGTCACAAGGAAGTGTCGTAAGGATGAGGCGGTTAGTAAATACAGGGAGTTAATGGTGAAACGTTCTTTTTATGGAACATCAATTCCATGCGTTAACGGTTTTATGGAACATCAATTCCATGTGTTAACAGTTTTATGGAACATCAATTCTATGCGTTAAAGTTACCACCTCCTCCCGTTTACTCACCCATTTTTCCATTCCTTAATGAGACTAGAGTACGTTTCACTTCGACTTGTATAAATAGGTCTTACCTATTTCCATCGAACAACAAGTTCAGGAGCATACACCACTCAGAAAACGTTTACTAGCTTTCCATCTGCTAGCTTCCCACTTTCTGATACAAGTCGTAACACAACTACTCTTTCAGAATCAACTATTCTGGTCTCATCACTTTCCTTGCTTTCCTCCCCAAAACCAACCCATTCTCCTCCACTTTGTGACCGAAGCAAGTCTGAAACGGCCATTTCTTGGTTTAGGCCGGACTTTTACAGATTGATCTCTCGAATCTAAAGTACTCCCTTGCAGTACATTGTTTAGGGTTTAAATTTGTTTCTCACCCACATACCCGAAATTACCGAAATCAGCAGAAACCATTTTCACCCTCAAACACCTACATCACTACGTCATTTTTTTTTTCTCTATACAAAAAAAATATGTTCACGCCACTAAGATGCGCCTTGCAACTTTGATAGGGACTTAATTTTCATTCATTCAAAGAACTGAATCATTACATGAATCAACTATCAGCTCTACAAAATTTTAGCTGCTGGTAAATTATCTGTCTAGAATACTTCTAGATTAACGCCCTACAAAATTTATAAATCTTCATTCAAGATCTTAATAATCATAGGAATATCTATCATCATAATCTATTGATCCGATGCATGTCTCCACATTTACTTCTCCCGCTGCTCTCAATGAAACAAAGCTGTTTGCGTGTGATATCATCCGAGGAGCAAACAAATGATCATCAATAAAATTTGGGATCCAAAACGTCTTGGAAGTTTTTGTTATTGGGTTATATCGAGCCATTGACTGCATAAACTGGACAAATAACAATGCACCCCCCTTAGTAAGGCCGAATATCTTATCGGCTCCTCTGCCTGCAGTTTCTATATGGAACTCTTTGCTCCAACTCCAAGACTTGTAGTACTGATCTGTCGCACGGGCAAGCTTCTTATCAGTATCTACATTCTCCTCCTTATCATTCTTTTTTAACATCCATAAATCCACATCAAAATCGTCATATTCATAAGCAAGACACAAGCACCCGTTAATGACAAAGATTCTACTAGATGATTGGCTGTCATAAGGAAAACCTGGTGGTTTAAAAACCTTGTGGAACTTCTCGTCTGCCAAATCGAAGGCCACAATCTCCCTTGTTTTATACGTGAGCCAATGCAGAGCTCCATTACCACAATTGTTTCCGGTTCTATCGTTGTGATTAGGTACTACGCAGTAATCGGTTTGTCCAATATTCCTCCAACCTTTACCACTGCCAAGCGTATACACCTCTACATTCCCTTTTAAGAAGTCATCACGCCCATTCTTTCTTCTTGAGTGGTAACAAATTCTCACAACCTTGTACTCGTTGGTTGAAGGATGGTAACCAAATCCATGCACAAGCTTAATTCCGTTCTCGTTTTTTTCGTGGATATCCAATCCTGGAATGGTCACGATTTCTCGAGTGATGGGATTACATATGTATAGAGGATCTAGCGGGAACTTTCCTGTATAACACATGACTGCATTGTGCTCCGTCCCCTTGGATAAACAAATCAACCCATTACAGGATGAAACAAAAAATCTATTCACGTTTGCGGGAAAATTGAGATTGATCCTTGTTGTGTGGAAAAAGAAGTCTCCTTCTTCGTCTTCATGGTACTCTGCGTAATATATACGCTGCCTGTCGAAAATAAGGAAACTCATCATGCCAAAATCAGTAATACTACCATCCCGATAACTAATATCACGATAATTTGTCTTAAGAGGCTGATGATGCTTCTGGTTTGTTATTATTCCATTCTGAAATCGAAGATGGAGATGAGCAAAGTGATTATCATGTAGGAGATTTCTCCAAGATTTACATACTTGTCTACATTCTAAAACATAATTAACTGGTAACCTAGAAAATATATTCAACTTAATTTCAGAGGGGAGAATATCCATCTGTCCGAACGTGTTTCCTTATCCCTCGATCAAAGAAGGAGTATATATATATAAGACGAGCAGTACGCAAACCCTAATTATTTTAACAAATCTTGACCGTTTATGGAAATCGGAAGGTGTAGGTATTCTGGCGTAGAAGTGGTAAGGTCCAAATATCTCGGGCTCGAGTACCAGTATCCACAGTTGAATTTGCATGCTGTATTCTGAAATAAATGATGGTTAACATTGATGGTTCGAGGAGGGATGAAGCTGGTGAGTTTGGGTTATTACTTGTGACCACTTTTTGGTAAACCTTATGCCGCCGGCTAGGTTTGAGTTTTTTGTTTATCAAGTTATACTCTATTTATTGATTGTTTATGCTCTTCTTGTATTAGGAGGGTATGAATTTCGATCTTGTGTTTTGGCAGTGCTCTGTCAAGTTCTTCTTTGATCTAAGTTCTTGGGATCTCTGGTCATTCTTTTTAAATTTTAGTTTTTTCTCTTTAGGTTGTCTTTGCTTTGGGCTATGAGCTCTTCTTTAGTTGTAGACGCTTGCACACGGCTTGTGTGTTTTTCAATATATTATCTTTGCTGAGGAAAAAAAATAGATTAGTGTTCTTAAAATGTTCTTCATACATGCCACCTCACTATCTCTATCAGTTTGCATGTTGTGGTTTTAACAATGTCCAATGAATCCTCCCTGATACTCTAAATTCCGTTCTTTACCATGGCATGCCTCATTTTACTGCAGGTTTTGTTATACAGTATATTTTATGTGCTTCATATAATGAACATTGTGTTTTCTTTTAATCACAGTTTAATTTTTTTTTTGCAAGAAAATCTTGCCTTTTGCTGTCTTTGTATACGGAATTAGGTGGTATAACTCGGAGGTGTATCAAGGACCAACCTAAACAACGGCTAAGTAAAGAACATAACAGCATTCGTTTTTGCGTGCGAGTAGTTGTTTCTTAGGCTAAGTCCTATGGGCTAGATTGGACTGCTAGATTGGCCAAAAAGTGTTGCAAATCATGAAAAAAAGTGTGGGAAAAAAGTTAACACTCAATCTGGCTACTTCTCTCTCCTAGCATTTGCTCGCAGTCGCACTATCGGCGAGATTGAAACGCTGAATGGTTCGGCGTTCAAAAAGTGCCCAAAACGCTGAACGGTTCAGCGCTGGAGGAATATTCTAAGGAATCCGCGCAGAAACGCTGAACCATTCGGCGTCACTTTTTTTTTTTTTGAGTAAAGAAGTTATATTTTTGAGCACTGTTTGTTAGTAAAGCTGATGACAGCCATTGATATATCTTGAAGCTCGAGCACACATCGATGGGATGGATTTCATTTTAATATTCAAAAAAAAAAAACAGTGATAGACACGATCTGAGAGCTAGCTAGCATTTAATTTTAATATTCAAATACATTATTGTAGTTGATTGATTTGCAAATCTGACATGAAAAGAATTAATGATAGGTAAATTTATTAGTTGATTACATTTCTTCAAGCGCTGTTTTGTTCGGCGTCGGACGCTGTTCTATTCAGCGACTATCTGCTAGATTCGCTATCCCATAAGACTTAGGAGGTTGCCTTAGCTGACGTGGATGACCAATATAGCTGCTAGATATCTAGCCCATACGACTTAGCCTTATACTAGTAAACAAGATGATAAGGTGAGATTCATAATTCACATATCATATGCCTATCGAGTAGTTGTTTCTTATACTAGTAAACAAGAGGATAACAGGTAACTATATAAATTTGACCACCTAGTTAAAGTTCAAGAAACTATAGAAGTTTAGTAATGCATGTTATATATAAAAACACTCGTATTTAGAAATATAAAGTTTAGGCGATTAATTAATATATATATATATATATATTTCTTTCTTATACACACCCCATTTCTTCTCTAAAACAGTATTTATCATAATAAAATCAACCCTTTCTACTGGGAGCCAAGGGAGATGGCTTCCAATAATTCCCAGCCCGAACATCCCTTCTCATCCCTCTAACGTTATTCACTCCATTCCTCCCTGACTTTGGTGCAGCTGCCGCAGGCCATTGCCCGTTTGTAATCGCCATATCCCTGAGATTTTGTAGACTTTCTAGAATTTGAACAACTGTTTGCATTCTTGGCCTGTCTTTAGGATTCGGACTAACACATTTTAAAGCTAAAGCTGCAATCTCTCGCGCACCCTTTATTGAATATTGACGCACCCATTTCTTCGACTGAATATTGACCTCCGAGCTTCGGATCCATTATGCATCGTAATCTTCGAAAATATAATAAAATGACTGCTAAATGTTATTTGTCAAGTATGGTTTTGCAAAATCGACAAGGTTTTGCTCGAGTTTAGAAAAAGTATTTGAAAATGGGTAGGATGAAATAAGTTTACTCGATTTTTCCATTGACCTTCTCCCAGTTAGTAACTCTTTGGTAATACGACTCCAAAACTATAAACATCACTTCTGGTTGTAAGATGCCTGTAAAAATTCCAGGAAAAAATATAATAAAATGGCCGTTTTCTTTGGTTGTTTGAATAATTGTTCAACTATAGTACCTATATATAAACGATTAATTACCCGTATTAACGTATTCTGGCGCAGCATATCCATATGTTCCCATTACTCGAGTTGTAACATGTGTTTCTGATCCTTTTGGTTTCGGGACCCATTTTTTTTGCCAGCCCAAAATTTGGGTTTTTTTTATCGGATTTAGTTTTAATAGATCATTAAAAGTCCTATTTAAGAAATGCAAGGATTTTCTTTTCAACATTAACAAGTACATAAATAAATGATGGTTATCATCATTCATCACCACTTCAAAATTATAAAATCCAGCAGAAAAGAAGAAGAAGAGGGAATTTCCTTACCGAGTCCAGCAACACATTCGAAGTTTTAAAATCACGGTATATGACAGGTGCCTCTGCCCCATGCAAGAATGCAAGGCCTTTGGCAGCTCCAATGGCTATCTTCAATCTCGTACTCCATGGCATAGACGCCGATATCCCTGTGATTCCATTGCACCGAAAAAATAATTATCTGAAATAGTCATCCATTCGATCGACTTACGGTGATTCTCATATGCATTGCTCAACAAATATAAACTCACTCTTAAACAAGTGATTCTCCAAACTTCCTCGAGGCATAAACTCGTACACAAGAAGCCGTTCTTCATCTTCGCTGCAATAGCCAATTAGCTTCACCAAATGTGGGTGCCTCAGCTGTCCCAAGAATATCACCTCCGCCTTCATCAAAAGATTAATAATTAATCAAACTCTCATGAGCAGACTCTCCCTATTAAAAGTCAGTCTCCCGCACTTTATCTCAATTATGTACATTATCTAATGTAACCCAATTATGTACATTATCTCAATTATGTACATTATCTCAAAGAATATTACCTAATGATTAAACTAATAATATCTAATGATTAAAAAAAAAAAATCAGATAAGTGGGTTGACTAGAAATCTAGACAACAATATTTATCTTCGACCTTATTACCCAAAATTTCAACAATGACAAAATGATGACAAAATTATTAAGGATATATAAACAGAATTGCATTATCATGATAACATATTTAATAAATTTCTTAGTCAAAATTATTGCGTTGAAAGAGTAAAAAACAAAATTATTACCAGCCATTCACGGTGACCTTGAAGACCCTCAATATCAAGCAACTTAACAGCAACTGGTTGAGCTTTCAGTCCGGGTCTTAAATTTTCATCCACGAAACCTTTATGAACGGTACCAAACCCTCCTTCTCCTAGCAAAAAATTACTCGAAAAATTTTGAGTTATGGCACGCAATTCACTTAACTGAAAATTATGCAAGCCCGAGCCGAAATTATGAGCTAGATCTTCAGTTACTCGTGTAGACGACGAAGAACTAAGATCAGAGAATGATAGTCGACGAAACGAAGGGAATCGGTCGACAATTTTTCTAGAAAACTCGGCTCGTGTTGGTCTGCACCGGCTTAAATTGCCTAAAACCAATTGGTTTTCAACCGTACAACAGTTTGTTGTAAATGGTATCCATGGTTTCGGCTTTGGTTTTTATTTTGGCTTTTCTTTTGATAAATCTTTGGACATCATTGCAGTAGTAGTAGCAGGAGAAGAAGAAGCATTAGAATTTTTAGAGAGCGTAAGAACATGCTGCGAGAGTTTGGTAGTAGACATTGAAATTCTAATGAAAATGAACTTGAAAAACCTTTCTTATTATCAAACTTTTCCCGCAGAGAGAGACTTTTTTTTATTCTGTAACAACTCTTCCAACTACTCTACTACAATATAGTTTTCATCTGTATACACGTAATATTATATGCATTTCTATATTGTTTGTTCTAAAATTGAACATAATTTTTTGTTCTTTCTCTTGTTTTTATATGTAGTGTGTAGATTATGGAAACAAAGACCGAAAGGTGTTTCAATGCCGGGGTATGATCTTAGGGTTTATGCCTTCAAGGGAGGGGAAGGGATTATCCTGGGCTGGTTTGTGTAGTTTTCCACCTGCCGCTTCCTTGTGCCTGATTTCACCGTTTATACAAGGTTAGCAGTTGAAGCAGCAATTCCCACTTATGATAGCATTGTACTGTAGTTTGCGGTACTTTTGTTTTGCACCAATAGATAAAATTAACTAGAGTATATAATCTATTTCAGAAAAAGAAAAGAAAAGAACAATAGAATTATATATATAAGCAAACACGATATCTCTATAATATTGTTGTGATGACAACAACATTTTTGTGATGTTATGTACGTGAGGGAGGAGTAGTTAAAGCATGAGGTTCATGATGTGTCACTATGCCTCCTGCTCCACTATATGTTTACTTGTAGGCATATTATAGCAAAAGACTAGGGCCTAATAAAACGGTTGTATATGAGCAAAAATATAAGAGTCTAGAGGAGTATGAATCCAGACAACATTCACATGGCAGTTGGGCAGCTTTCTTTGACAAAAAGATCACCCACATAATTCGGCTTATCGGAAGACATGACATTATCAAAATAATCGACGTAAGTACAGGTTTTGAGAATTGGGTGGGAAATGGGTCAGTAGGGGTGAGCATGGACCGGTATGTAATAACAGAACAACTGTTTCTGTTTAACTCAGTTTATGTGTTGTCACCTTTTCATTGATTCAGACATTAATTTTGTGTCAACTCACAGATGTTAATTTTGCTAAATCTTCAGTTACTCGTGTAGACGACGAAGAACTAGAATTTTTAGAGAGCGTAAGAACATGCTGCGAGAGTTTGGTAGTAGACATTGCAATTCTAATGAATAAATGAATCTAGCGGGAACTTTCCTGTATAACACATGACTGCATTGTGCTCCGTCCCCTTGGATAAACAAATCCACCCATTACAGGATGAAACAAAAAACCTATTCACGTCTGAGGGAAAATTGAGATTGATCCTTTTTGTGTGGAAAAAGAAATCTCCTTCTTCGTCTTCATGGCACTCTGCGTAATATATACGCTGCCTGTCGAAAATAAGGAAACTCATCATGCCAAAATCAGTAATACTACCATTCCGATAACTAATATCACGATAATTTGTCTTAAGCGGCTGATGATGCTTCTTGTTTGTTATTATTCCATTCTGAAATCGAAGATGGAGATGAGCAAAGTGATTATCATGTAGGAGATATCTCCAAGATTTACATACTTGTCTACATTCTAAAACAGAATTAACTGCTAACCTAGAAAATATATTCAACTTGATTTCAGGTGGGAGATTAATATCCATCTCCCGAAACGTGTTTCCTTATCCCTCGATCAAAGAAGGAGTATATATATATAAGACGAGCAGTACGCAAACCCTAATTATTTTAACAAATCTTGACCGTTTATGGAAATCGGAAGGTGTAGGTATTCTGGCTTAGAAGTGGTAAGGTCCAAATATCTCGGGCTCGAGTACCAGTATCCACAGTTGAATTTGCATGCTGTATTCTGAAATAAATGATGGTGGTTCGAGGAGGGATGAGGCTGGTGAGTTTGGGTTATTACTTGTGACCACTTTTGGTAAACCTTTTGCCGCCGGCTAGGTTTGAGTTTTTTGTTTATCAAGAAGAAGACGATCTGGATCTGATATAGTTAACGTCTCCGAACTCAAATTCTAGGTAATCTCTCTGTGTTGATATCAGGATGGATAACTTAAAGCTTGTTTCGTAAAATTTCCCTCCGTTTTTTATGTAAAACAAGTAGAGTGCACGTGCGTTGCACGTCAAAATTGCAACAATAGCAATATATAATACGGCAAGTGCAAATTGAATTTTAAAATTTACGCTACATTAGCAGAATACTAATCAAGAATTAATCTTTGTTTTCCAAGTTGTTTTAATTTTTAGTTTTAGTCCAAGGCAACAAATTAGAGTAAAACAACTGGAATTAGCCGAGTTGGCTAGGAGTTAAACTCACAAATTATAGGTTAGAGATTTAATTCCATACGGCAACCCACCACCAACAACAAACAAACATCTCCTTGTGTGTATGTGTCAGTATACACACTTATAATATAAGACATATAATAAGAGCTTCGGCAATTTTCAATCTGCTTTTATTATAGAAAAGGAGACTATACAACAACTTCTACAATTTTCATAATGGCGAGGCATTGTCCAACGGAATTCGCGTCTACTGGAGCCAAAATGCTTATATGTATGCGCATAATTCGCAAATGACGGTTGATAGGATTTCTCGAGATACAAAATACTCCCTCTGTACCACATATATAGGCGGAGGGACCAATTCTCTTAGATTAAGAAACATTTTTGGTTTCACAAATATCCATATTTTTCTGTTTTTGCCCTTTGTTATATTTTCTATGTTAGTGACATAAATCAATTGTGATGATAACTGAGCAACCTAAATAAGGGTAAAATAGTTAAAAGTCATTTTGAAATTGTCATTCAGCTATCTAATGGTACAATAGAAAAAGCGATATTAGCGCCTATAAAATATGTACGGAGGGAGTAGTAAAAAGTAAAGCCAACAAATATAAAACCTGAAGCTATCCACGTGTAACTCAATTGGACACTTGGAATAAGCCCACGTCTATGGCCCTCGTTTATTTCGCTCAAATTATCCATTCTTTTTCTTAAGGTTTAGTTGTTTACCATCAACAAATTCTCTTCTCATCAAATCTGTCTCGCAAACCCAGCCATGTATATTCAGTTCGAGAATAGAGTATTTGACGGACATTATAATTAAGAGATTAGAGATCTTGTTTTATTAGGTACTGGTGGAGAAATAAGGGAAGGGTTTTAAGCACAATCAATAATCAAGAAGAACGGATTCAATTTGTTGGTTGAGAGTACAGAGATATATATAGATGGTCAACCAATATGTTCAATCTGGTTTTCAGTTTTTAAATTGTTATGATGATTATCAATGTGGGCAGACGATTTAGACGGTGGTACTGGTACGGCGGCAGTGATGGTGGAGAGGGGTAGGAGGGTGGTGGTGAACGACCAATCGATTATGATGTGGTAATATGTTATAGTGATGATGCCATGATGGTGATTGAATAGTTATTACAAAATGTTGTCCAAGGAAGAGACGATTGTGATTAATGTTTCATTCAAAGATGCAGATGCAAAATTGAATTTGTTAAGTGATAAAATGGTACGACGGAGGTGGTTCTAGTAACGGCGGAGGTGGTGCCGTGGTGGTGGTGAAGACATTACAGAAAATGATTTGGTTAACCTCAATAATTTGGTTAATGGCGGACGCAAGTTATTGGGTTTGATCGGACAAAAGAAGAAATTGTGGAAAGATGGAAGGGTATTTTGGTCAAGTAACGAAAAATATCACACGGAATTTGTAACTGTGACGGGAATCTTTTGAGGAATATTCCTGTAATCCAACGGTCTATCTTTAAAAGTGGGGAAATCCAACGGCTGATCTTAGTTAAGTTATTGACTTTTGATTAGTCTTGCTCTCATTAAAGGGGGGGAGATTTAGGGTTTTTTTTATTAAGATTTGTGTTTTTTTTTTTAATCTTTCAGTGCGTCAATGGGTTCTACGTCCAGGATTATCTCTAGGATATTTTCTACCACCAAGGCAATTGTTGAAGACGTCCATGTTCGTTCAGGGTTGCAGCAGCGTCTTCCAAAACTAGTGGAAGTTTTCAAGAAAGCTAATGTGAGTTGAACAAAACTCCGACAAATAGTTTCAAAATTGATAACGTTGTTGTACTCACAATTCGTAGATAATGAGATTCTTTTTGTTAATTTGTGCAGGAACGAAGAAGAACGGTGGTTACTTTTCTTAGAGTGTTTCCAATACCATGCCAACATGATGCTGATCTCGCTACTTTTCAACTACAGGTTTCATTACTCACCCAAACTACCAATATTTTTATGCATTTGCTTGTGGGATCACCAATATTCGTGTTCTTGTAATCTTTGCACCAGTATCTATTGTCTTCAAAGGGATCGGTAATGAAAGCTGAAGCTTGGAAGGGATACCAAAGTGTCTTGCAACAAAGAAGTTATCTTGATTCCAGCATGGAACTTATTGAAAAGTATCTATTCGGAACAACTGAGAAGGCTTCGACAGTGATGAAAGCTGCTCTAAGGCCTGCTGGGAAGCCTGTTGTTGATGATTGGGGCAGTTACGACACCATGGTAGGATATCTTAACTCGTCTTATAAATTAATGGTGTTTATTAGGTGGAACCTGATATTTGTCGATTTATTGTGTTTAATTAATTATTAGGTGGAAACTTATGAGAAAATTTGTGGACCATTTTCGCCATACGGACGCAGACATAAGCGACGCATAGCAAACATATGCAACGCAGGTGTTAAACCAAACGCATTCGCTAAGGCCTCAGACTATGCTTGTAGTACCCTTGGGAAGATGCCTCCAATCTATGAGCCACCATAAAACTCAAAAATGTCGCAAAACTAATGGTTCGACAGAATTTAGACTCTTACAACTTTGTCATTGCTTTGTCTTTGTTTAAGTGGTTGTTATTCGACTTCTCTTTTCTGTGAAAAACTATATTTTTCTCATACTAATGTTACTGTTACATTGAAGGTAAATCAATAATCTGGTCTTTCTGCTCGATTGTGAACTTAATCCCATGTCGAACTTTTGGTGTCCTCCTCCGAGCATCCTGATTTAGGGAAGGGAACTACGAGTACTTATTATCATGAGCACCGCCATTTTGAAGGTAGAAAAAAGAAAAAGGAAATCAATCCACCTAGTTAGCGAATCAATTATGGCTCTCCTACGATCACTTTTGTTCTCCCTTTGTCTAACTAGTGATTGTTCTCGGTCTTATTACGGTCTTATTATGTAACGAAGAAATGTAGGGAGTCTGACAGTGATCTTAAGAATGTACAGCTCTGCGATTATATCTCGGAAAGTTGGCTTGTTGGGTGATCAAGATTTTGTGCATATCCTATCCCCTTGCATTTCCATAATTTGCCGTCAAATTTGACAATCTTGCTATATTCATAAATATCCATTGTCTAAATATTCAAATATTTGGACTTTAAGAGGATTAGTTAACAGTCGTTGCAAATACTTGACCGGATGTAAGGAAATTCATATCGAGGAACGAATCTCCAACTACTCAACAGTTCACCAAGGCATATATATATAGTACAACATCTGCAATTGTCTATATGATCAGCACAACAAGCCACTAATTAGATATATAGAACCAGGGAGAGATCGGATACACACAGCAGAGTGGCTCCAAGAGAAAGAAACTCTGAGGCACTTCACCCATCCTCAACATGTCCTAATGAAGCAAGCTTTTGAAGATATACAAAACGAAGGTTATGATAACGACGAGTTTGTATGTGATGGATGCGGCATGGATGGTTCTGGTGTTAGATACCATTGCAAACAATGTGGTTTCGACCTCCACGAGGATTGCGCAACATGTCCTGAGGATCCATTCATCCTAATTATCCATTGCAACGGATGTGGAAGGGACCAGATGGTCAGTCGCGTCCTTGCAATGTCTGTGGTGATCAAGTCAAAGGTCTCTTCTACAAATGCTCATCCGGTGCTGCTGAGAAACGCTACGGGCCGCACTACTTCTTCGTTCATCCCCTATGTTCCAAATTGCCATTGCAAGTGCGTCATTCAATTGACGGAAACCACCCACTCAAGCTTCAATCGGATCCGGTAATTCGTGATGCCTGGTGTGCTATCTGTAGAAAACTTGTTTCTTCCGCTTCGTGGAGTTACAGATGTGATCCGTGTGGAGTCAATATTCATCCTCAGTGTATTACTCTTCCATATCAAAATGTTCAGTCTTCTGGAACTCGTCCTAATACACATCAAAATGTTCAGTCTTCTGGAACTCGTCCTTCTGCCATATCACAAGTGGAACAGGCTGCTGCAAATGCAGATGCTTTGGCTGCTGCTATGTACGCTGCTAAAATATCTGCTAAATCAAATAAAAATATTCTAGATTGTATTTAGGTAGTGCATCCAACGTTTTGTGTTTAGATTGTTCGTCTCTTCTGGGGCTATATCTAACACCTCTCCATCTTATGGGGTTCGATATGTCTTTCCCACTTTATTCAAATCTTTTTGTTTCTATTTCCATACAATTTGTTATGTATTCAATTTATTTACAAGAATAACCAGTTTGGAGAGATATATGATCAACCATTATCGATCTTATATCTTGTTAACTGTATAGTTCATTTTTCCTTAAAATATATCAAAAGCCCGAATAGATTTTAAAGGTCTAGAAGGAAGAGTTTTTTTATCCAAATAAATCATTTCTAGCTAACAAATTCAGGTTTGTTCTAGTCTTTGCATTGCCTTAACTGGATTTGTAATAAATGTTTTGTACATCTGGATGCAATAATCAGTTTTCTCTGACCAATTAATTTGCAATTTCCCGGTAAGGAAATTTCAGAGGAATATGGAGATACCAATCTCCAACTACTCCACAGTTGACTATGGAGATGATAGGCATGTGATTCCCTATCCAAAAACAGAAGTGCCACAGGCTGAAGGCATTCTGCAAAACTGTCTGCTAAAACAAATAAATTTATGCTTTGGCAGCACAAGAAACACAATGAAGAGGTCGATTCCTCTTAAGATTTTTGTTGGCACTTTATCGTTCCATATAGTCTTCGATTGGCAGCTTGGTTCAAGCTCAAAAAGGAGTTTATCTTCCATACACAGAGGACTTCACCGGAGAAAGTCTTGCAGGAGGGGTTGTTTAGATTACGTTTGAAGGTTTGTTAGAGGAATATGAGATGAAAATTGTACATCCATCCGAGAACTACTCGATCAACAAATTCATACTGCAAGTGGCCATGAATACAGAATGAAATTAAAATTCAATTAGCATAACAAAATTGGCATTTACAGTAGAAAGCGACTGTAAATGCCAATACTCGACTCTTCCTTATTCTTGAACTCAAGTTCTTTCTGTATTTCACTCTTCTCAGCAGCAACCCTTTTGAGATTATCATTCAATGACTCAACCTCTGACTTCAGATGCTTGTTAGCTTCCATTTGATCTTTGTAAGACACTTCTCACAAACTTCATTTTGAAGCTCTTCAACATCATTTTCAAGGGCACCCAATTCATTTTCCATCTTCATCTTAATTTTTTCAATGACATCTTTCTCTTGAACAATTTCCTTTACAATCTTTCTTTCAGAATCCAATTCCATTTCCAACAGTTTTTGTTTCTCTAAAGCTTCAGTATAGCCTTTTCTCCATTTCACCTTCTCTAAAGCTACTTTCACTTTGTTGCTTTCTTCCTTCTCGCGTTTCAATTGCATCTTATTCTTCTTCTCAAACAATAAACCTTCAAATGCTTCCTCCCGTTCCTTGTTTTCTTCTGTTACTTTGTTGCTCAGCATCTTATTCTTCTTCTCCAATGAAGCAATCGTTGCAATAAGCTCCTGAACATGTTTCTCCAAATCATCGATTTTGGCCAGCTGATAACCTGTGTTGTTCAATATTTTCCTTCTGCAATACAATCCTTTCCTTGTCTTTCTTCAAATCATCAAACGCTTTCAAAGACTCAGCCAATTTCTTCTCGACTGCCTTACTGGTTTTTGTATTGAGATACTTGGATTCCTTAACCTGAACGTGGAATTTCTTCTGAATCGCTTCCATTTCAGAAACAAGCTCTCTTTCACAAACTAGATCTCCATTAAGAAGATCCAAAGATTAATTTCATCTTGCAGTTCAGATTTCTCTTGCAAAACAGATTAGTTTGATACTTGAAAAATTATTTTAGTGCAGCTAATACAACGTGTTCTCCCTCATAAGACGTATGACATTCACCAGTATTCGACAATAGTCGTAGAAAAGAACCGATTGAGCCCCTTCAAGACCAACTCTGTGCCATCTGTTACTTCCAGTAATGTTGTTACAAGGGCTTCCCCCAATTACCAGATCAAATCCACCATATTTTTTCACCAACTTTTCTAACTTATTGTTGGTCAGCATTCTCACATCAGTAGTGTCATCTACTAGAATCCCAGTCTGTCGAGTATCATTCCACCAACTTCTAAGAATATTTCTGTTTACTTCAGAAAATTCAACAGACACAACTAGCCTCAGTGGGATGCCGAGACGATCCAACGCAATCTCGGCACCCCCAATACCAGAAAACAGAGATAACACCTTTATTCCTCCTTTAAATTGTTCCTTCAACACTGAGAGATGATAGGCTACGGTGTTTATCTACAAGTATGATGAGATTTATTAGGAAAACGAATTAGTAAACGAATCATGATGAGACCAACAATGATGAATGAGAAATGTACATGAAATTCAAAACTGAAACTCATATAAGTGCTGATAATGTAACAAACGAAAAACTCTTTCCATGGCACGCAATCATAATTCACTATTTCAATAACATCAATGCTAATGCTATAACCTTGCAATGTCTTTTCAGAATTCACCATCTCGAACACAGAGATTATGAAACCCCAAAACAAAACCGTACTTCAGATAGATGCTAACATAGCCTTCAGAAAGCATATCATCTAACTGAAAAAATCAATGGAAAATTGTGATACTAGAACTTAATCACTGGAAATTGCTTTCCAAGGCTCAGAACTCATGGTGATGAGACAACAAAAGGCTCAACGAAGTCCTAGCTAGCTCAAAAGAGAAAATAGAATATTAATGGTCTCACTTACATTCAACAGCTCATTATCATGCATTTGTGTTACATACAAAGAAATCTACAGGCAGTACACAATTACGTCTTGCTATTTATTTACTTGAAACGTGTCACAGTTACTGAAAGTACGATAGCTAATGCAGATAAATAAAATGCTAATGCAACTGTTGTCATCTTGCCGCCAGTTCACACAGGGATATAAAACTAACAGGTGCATCAATGAACACAAGCTTGAATAAGAATTCAGCATCTGGAAGAAAAACACAATGAGTAAAAGTTGCAAAAGCTAGCTGAATGCTAACCTGGAAGGAGTTACCCAATGCTTCGTATCTCTCAGCATGAGTAGCACCACGTCTAGTATGATATTTAGGATATCCTAAAATTTGTTCAATTTCTTCAGGCGAAAGGGGAGAAACGCTGTCTTTGGCCGTCCAAACAAAGTTCCAACTTCGACAATGCTTAAGAACCTTCTTTTGAATATATTGAGGTGGGTCTCCTCCCCATCCTTGGAGAGCTATGCTTATCCGTTCCATCAATTTTGCACTTCCAGTGCGTGTTCGTAAGCAATTGAATTGAACCCTAGTATCCCATGGTGGCCAGAATCTTGACGTCCGCGGTAAAATCTCGTGAATTGTCAATGGAGGAATCGGAAATAAGGCTGTTCTGTTCTTAGTTGGAAGGTTATGAATGTAACCCCGTTTTCTCATTGCCGCGCTGAAGTATTTAGAATCAACAAATTCCGGTTCGATGTTAAATAGGGACCTAGAAATTTTACTCCAAGTGCCTTTCGGAGCTTTAGCTACGTTCTCAAAATAAAAATACGGAGGCGGTCTTGCTACATCCAGAAGCCTCCTCTTGAAATACTCGCTTACGCTTGAATGACCTGGAACCCCAAATCCAGTCATTACTTTGGGGACCTTTATCAACGCTTCATCTGCATCAGGTGACATACGTGTTTTCCTCTTCTTCTCCCATTCTACCTCTCTATGGTTTCCCCAAGCACTCATCCTTTCTCCATATTCCTGTTCAACCAGTTGCTTCTTTTTCTTGACGTCAGGAGGACCCTGACCCTGAAGAGGACGTTCACATGGATGATCGGAAATTGGCTCTACCAATTGAGCAGCAAATATAAAGTCCACAAGATCTGAAATAGAGGTATCTGGACCTGAAATGACTAGGAATCAGTATATACACCAAATATTGACATTTCTTTTCAGCTCAAACAAAATGCATGTACAGAGGAATAATGATGCACATTTCGAGGAAAAATTAATAGCACTTTAAACAAAATGTGCAATTCACTGAGAAGGAATGTTACTGAAGCTGATACCATAAGTAGTCATCGGAGCACTGCACCCTTTTTTGATGTCAAAATATTAAAGATTGAAATTTACACATATCTCTTGGCAAAATCAAATCCAAATTATCACACTAAACTAGGGAGCGAAAATGAATAAGAAACCGTTTTCACGGTATACCATTCATATACTGAATTATGCCCATCAATATTCACAAGTGCACATTCATTCTAAGAGAGCCATACGTTTTTGTCAGATATGGTGGAGACATGTTATATCCAGATTCAATATGCTATTTTTCACACTTTATGAACACAAGATGTATCAACAAAGATAAACTAATGAAGTAAAATGCTAACCTTAGCAAGACTCAAAACTGCAAATGGTCATTATATAGATATGCATTGCATTCTAAATGTACAGCTGAACCTTATAAAAGATGCATCTAATACATAGGAAACATACCACATGAGTTGATGGCTCTTGAAACATCATGGATGGAATATCCCATATTTACTAACTGCATCTCTTTTGTCTCAAGCAGAGGTTCCAAGTCCACCTGGGAGAATAAAGAAAACCAGAAATGCCATTAAGATCAAAACATACATTATGGAATCATTTAAAAAATGACACTTCTTTTGACCGATGGTCGGATTTGTTTCTCAGCTGCCACTGGTAATACAGACAGGATTGGCTGGGAATAAGCTGTGCAGCAATGAAATACCTAGGATACTGCTTTTTCTGAATCGAACACTAGTTAGTCAAGACGTGTTGCTAACTTCGGATATCCAAACGCAAGAGAGAAAACCTTGCATTGGTTTTTAGGAAAGGCTTGACATACCAAGTTGTGTTGGAAGGAAGGATTGGCCCATATTATCTCTAGAAAGATACAAATCAGACTAAGACCAGATTATTATTTTCAAATCCATTTTACCATGACCCTTTTGAAATGACATATAAAGTAATAAAGATGAAAATACCTCATTTTGCATATAACTCTCTGCATCTGAAAAACCAGAAAGATCGCCAAGACTATCCCATTCACTATCCGGCGAATTCGGACAGGAAAAGACACCTCGTGGAGAACATTCTTCAATATTCTGCAAACGTAACTGTTAGGAATATATGCCCACAACAAAAATTGTATAGTAAATACCTAAAACAGATGGTTGTATAGCATTCGGAAGACGTGGATAAAGACACCAAATTATATGAGTTAATGAAGATATCAACTTACCTTATATGTTAGTAGATCTTCCAGTATTGCATCTGTGTTTTCTTCTCCATGTTCATCAATTGTTCTAATAACTAAATGTTCATTAAATCCCATTTCAGTAAATTGATTGATTGCATCCGCCCTAGCTCGGTTTGACGTACTTACCTGAAACGTGAAGCAAGTAGGTTATTGCTACTAATGCTACAACCCATGAAAACAATTTCAGCAGAACACGTTGATAACTAGTGTCTTCTTTACCTGCTCAGCACCACTGCACACACTAGTTTCTCCTCCTCCTCCTTGACAAGGCGCCATTCTCCATCTTGAATGATCATAAGATGATAAACGAGCAGCCGGTTCATCTTCCTCTTGAAAATCCCAGCTGCTATCACTCGAGTCAGTCTCTGACATTCTTTCTGCACCAGTAACACCAATACTTCGATTAAGCATCTGAATTCCACCAGAAAAACTGAAGAATGTAAAGTACTAGTAAACATAATGCCTCAAAAAGAAAAACTTGCTAAGTCAAAATAATTTATTACTAGCAAAGATTAATTACAAGGAAAAAAAAGAAAAATGGGTCACTGCAATCAACCCCAGAAAAAACATGAAATTTAAGACGACAGTAGCTAATGCCCTGCCCCTTGATGTAATCGACGATACAGGCCTACCAACAAAAGTATCTTCAACTTCCTGCTGCAAATGAGCAGCACATTCTACAGGCTGAGCAAACTTAACTTTTCTCTTGGTAACTGTGAGAAAATGCAGAATAGCTCGCAAGTTACTGGACTGCACTGAATAATCAAATGAATCTTAATTTGTTGCTAAACAAATCATCTCTATCTCTTTTAGAAAACGCTGCATTCCTCATCTTATTCCATAAGTCAGCTCTAGTACTTTGATAGGCAATCAACCACAAATATTTCACCTTCCTGCTCCTACCATTAACAGATCCATGCATAAGAGAGTTTTAAGTCCCTGCGAGGCGTAGTCTTAAAAGTAAAAGCAAGCCATTCCCAACACTGCCTAGAAAAATAACTCACAAAGGGTATTTACGAGCCTTGTTGCATAAACAACGGCTCGAGACAATTGGCAGGGAATCCATGGAGTTACACAACAACATCAATTTAACAACTTCGAGTTTTGATCTGCCAACTATGGATGGATGCACCTGCATCTCCATAAAATCTTTGCACCTTCATAACCGGCAACACGATGATGCAATCTATTCTTCTCAACAACATACTTTACAGAGAGTCTGCCTAATTTATATGTCATACCCTTGATATCCTTTCCACCTACAGGCCTAGGAATTTCAAAAAATTCCTAAGAATAGCATCAGAAAAATTCCATTCTCTATCAGCCATGATACAACTAGGTTCAGATTTCAGAAACAAGTCTAGACTTTTCAGGATTTGGCACACCATGTTTTTTAGCAATACTACCCATGCCGGCCTAACCAGTTATCAAAGAACAAACTGATCTGCTCCCCATCTCCCACAAGTAATCATAAATTAAGACTAATTGAAACTAATATTTGCATCTGTGACTTGTTTAATAGTCTCCAAATAGTTAATTACATGAATTGTACTGTTCCTATGAGCATGAACAGACTGAGGATGGCACCAATGTACAACTAATTGAGTAAAATTGGATGAATATTAACATGAAATTCTTTCATTTACTAACAAATTACACCCAAAATTATCAGAATTAACAGTTTAGATACCTTGATTGAGCATTAATCAGAAGACCAAAATAAGCTCCTCCTTCCAAAACACACTATGCTGGTTGATTTCTATCAAGATACTGCTGTCGATAATGAAACCAAAATTCAGTATACACTAAAATTAACAAACCCCAAAACCCATTTCGAAAAAACCCTAATAAATTACAGAAAATCACTAAGCACAATCAGAACAAAAATAAAAAAAATCTCTGTTTTTTTTCACCATTAAAAATCTTAAACAAAATTTCTGAAAGAAAAATAAAGAATTTCAGCTAGATTTTACCTTCGGTTTACTATTTTTCTTCAAAGAGCGGCTAGGTTTTTCTCTCTGAAGAAATGGAAACTAGGGTTTGTCTAGTGATTGTTCACTAGAGTGGCAGAGAGGGTGAGTGAGTGAGAGACAGAAAAAAGCAACTCCTTTTTTGAGTTGTCTGTTTGCGAAGCCTTGAAGGGATAATAGGTTTTAAAAGGCTTTAGCAATATGTTAAGGGGTAGTCTGTTACATAGGAACGATCCGAGTGGTGGTGTGGTGTAGCCAAGCTGGGGCAGAGCCAGGACTTTGGTCCATGGGGCTGGAAAGGGAAAAATCGCCGACTGGGTTGGGAGGCAAATAAAGAACACTATTTTATCAAAAATTCCTACATGGGTTACACTATTTTAGGTAACCTAAAACATAATTCCATCCAAATCGGCTAGATGTTCCTTGATTTTCCCAATTTTCCAAAAAATTGCAATTTCTACTGTGTGGGTTTCGTTGATTATACTCAAGGAAAATTTTGTTTAGAGCTTCTCCAATGGAATGTATGTGAAGATAAATGTCTAAGTCCACATAGGATAGACATTCATTTTCCATAAAAATCTTCTCCAACCCAACTTTTTAAATCAATGTGAAGATGACATGGCTTAATTTTTGTTAGACATTGTCAAGGTGAATGTCAAGTTTTAGACATTCACCTTGAGAATGTCAAGCTATCCAAGTAAGCTTTTGCTTCCTAAAATTAATTCTAATATATTAACTAGCCCTCTTTAGGTGTAATAAAATATAAAATTTACTAAAAATAAAAAAATGCATTTAATTCATAAAAAATCACCAACAACACCATTGGAGATGAAATGTTTTTCCCCCCTAAATTTAAGGAAAAATTGGAATGAGGATGTCTTGTTTGGGTTGCCACCTAGGAAACACACACAACCACCATTGGAGAAGCTCTTATTTGGCGAAACAATGATATTTTCATAAAATGTTTTCCGCGAAAGAAGGATCCATGGGGTGGCAGGCCCACCATAGAGATTTACATGCTCCACCATGGTGAGTATGGAAATCAAGTTGTTCTAAGAGAAAAAGACCATTCTATAAAGAAGACTCATGAATACTGGATAAACACATGGCCATATTAACGTGTCGAGCTAAAGAACACATAATTTCTGAAATCAGTATATGTGGATATTTTGGTTTTATCACATGGGGTACTTGGTTCAAGACTGGTTTCACCACAAAATCCCGATAAGGCTTTGAATTTCATACACTAAGTGAAGGTTCAAATCCAAAAGATACCTATCATTTATGTGTTAATTTCTACAATGATGCTTATTTCCTTACTGAGCGTGAATTACGTAGGTTTGATCCCACTCGGGTACGTAGGATGTCACTTTAGTGATGCAGTTACTCTGGTTTTAAAAGTTTTTTTAAATTCTTTTTTTATGGTTTTGAATTTGAAAATTTAATTCGGTTTTCTAAATATTTGGATGAAGAGACATCTCCAGCAGGCATGGCACCCTCTATAAATTGCGAAGTCTTTCTCCCTTTTCAAGATGTCAAAAATTTCTTTCATTTTTTCCTCTCTATACATCATCAGAATCCATATACTTTGTGTTCTTGGTTAGGCTAGCTTAAATTAGTTATCCTAAATCTCAAAATTTTGATGGGCTTAAATTGCATGGGCTCCAGTTCATGTTCAGAAAAATTAATAATTTTGAATGATTTTTTTGGGACTACTCAAAAAAGGTGGGGACTACCTTGTGATACAAATGTCCACCCTACATTATAAGGGGTCTCCTAAAAGATTAGGGAAGACTAATATGCCCTTATTCTAATTAAGGTTATAACTAATCCTAATAACCCACTAATCTAACCCACTAATTAAAACCTAAATTAAATTAAAACTTAAAATCAGTTTCAAAACTGATTATTCTTTTCTTCTTCTTCTTCTTCTTCTTCTTCTTCTTCTCCTCTTTTCCTCTTCTTTGTATTCGAAAAATTTTCATCGTCGATTAATCAATCTTCATAAGCAATGCGTGCCAAGCAACACCCAGACTTGCAGGATTGAGTCCGGGACTCCCACATATAGTGAATCTCCCAAAAGAATTGCTAATTCAAAAACAACTTGAAGCACTGTTCAGAGGCAAAATCACTCATCCAACAACAACCAAGAAGTCCGATTCAAGTGAAATGCAAATCCGCGGGTAATTTCCTTCATACCCATTCTTTTAATTCGTTATTTGTTGAAGAAATGGATTAGAAATCATCAAAACCCATTGAAAATGGTAGTTACAGTAGATATTTCGGCCAGGAGAATTTTTTGTGTAACCCTAGAATTGCTAACCGAACTTCCAAAAATAAGAAGTATATAGTTCAGTCTTCTCATATTTGGTGACCGAACTATATAGTTCAGTCTTCTCGCAAAAAATCTCTCGTAACCGAACTCAATTTTCCTTTGAAAGAATGAGTTAGGTTTTGTCGATAATTTTTCTTGCTAACCGAACTTTTGAAATATTTATTTCGGTGTGCTCGCAAAAAAAACTCTTGTAACCGAACTAAATTTTTCAAAAGTTAAGAATGAGTTCGGTTTTGTCGATAATTTTTATGGCTAACCGAACTTTTGAAATATGTAGTTCGGTTACCCAGCAAATTTTTTTTGGTAACCGAACTATAGTCTGTTAACTTCAAGTGTTGTGTTTACTTTATTCTTTAGTTCTATTTGATTTGATAACACAATATTCTCTTATGTGTAGCTAATACTTTGATTTTTGTTCATTAGGAACAAAGGAAAAAGATTGAGACTACAACTAGATGAGGATTTGAAAACTCCCAACCCTCGTGGAGCAAAACATTTAGATTTCCGAAAACGTGGTGCCACAAATGATAAACATGGAGGGGGCTCGTTACCGGAAGTCAACCAAGAGAATGTTCGTGATGTAATCCAAGATGTCAATGAAGAGGTGATGGATAATACTCGAATGGAGGATGGTCAGATAACTTGTACAGATGGTTTCGAACCTTTATCTGTTTGTTTAGCCCACTTTGCTGATTCCAATGAACCGATGCTTATTGATATTGACAATGCATTGTGCCCTTCAATGGTTAATAATCAATGTAGCTCAACAACGGAAGTTACTTTCGCGAACTTAGAACCAGATTTAGGAGTTACTGATTTTTATGAACTTGAACCACTGAATATATATTAAGGTCATTGTGTTGAGTTTGATGATACTTTGCCTTTTGACAATGTCATTACTTCTTCTTATTCCTAGTGAAGATATTGTGTCGACGGAAATTATTTCAGTTGATCTTGAACCTGATTTAAAGTATGTTTCCCAAGTAGAAAGTAATATAAATTCTATGTTTGTTATCCATTTGAGTGATTTATTTATCTCGATTAAGGACTGTTTTCTTTTGTGGATAGACTTACACTTCTTTTTGGAGTTTTATAGTGTTTGCAGGTTCATATTCGCAGCTGACCTGATTTGTTGGATTGATCCCCAACTTTTCGGACTTTATATATATGCTTTGTTTGCTTACTTTGGTGCAACCTCACCTTGTTTGAGGTTCTTTATGTGCGCAAACATGGATAGAAAGATTATGCTTTATGGGAGTCAACCCATACGATCTCGCTTCATGGGAGTCAACCCATATTAAGATATGTTTTCTTTCCTCTATCTTTTATTTGTTTGCTTGAATTTTCTACGTTGGATGACTCAATTACATTGAGGACAATGTAATGTTTAAGTGTGGGGGAGCGGCATTTTCGTTAGGCTTAAAAAAAAAAATTTGCAAATTATGACCAGTTGTGTAGCGGGTCTATTAAAAAAAAAAACATATTATGATCAGCTGTGTAGCGGGTCTTAAAAAAATTCATTATTATGATTTTAAGGGTTATGACCAGCTGTGTAGCGGGTCTTTTGTAGGGTATTTGGACCAGCTGTGTAGCGGGTCTTGTGTATGGTATTTGTCATGAACAGCTGTGTAGCGGGTCTAACTCTCTCTTATGATATGACCAGCTGTGTAGTGGGTCATTCTGTCTAGCTGTTTAGCAGACATCTCTCGATCTAGTTTTTTAGCGGATCCGTCTAGCTGTTTAGCGGATATTTATCCAGCTGTAGAGCGGATATATTATTTGTTTTGCTCGAGGACTAGCAAAATATAAGTATGGGGGTGTTGATAAGCACGCAAGTGCTACATTGTATACCCATATTTATACTAGCTAGGACTCAATATCTTGGCTAACAACACTATTTTAGTGCTTTTGTAGAAAGTACCAGCAATTCCGACCGCCCGGATGATAAATGGATAAATGGGAAATAAAATGACTCAATGGGGCTGGAATGGTGTTTCTATATATCAACACCACTCGAGCTACTCATGGCCAAAAAGGAGATGAACCGAATGCTTATGTTGCAGTCTTTCTGCACCACTCTGCTATTTCACAGACAGAAAAATAATAAGGGAAACAAGTTCATTCAAGCACGTCAATCCCACTAGTCGGCCAAGATACAATAGACGTGGCTAGTCTCAAACTACATATCGTGGTGGTGTTGATGGCATCTTTCATTCTTTGTCACTGCAAATACTTAAGCTGCTGCGTCATCTTTATTTACTCTTGTTTGTTGTCTTGGTTGGAATGGAGTTTGCATCGTGAGAATGTGGCTCGAGCAATGTAATAGTGGTGGTTTTTCTAGTATGCCGCACAACAACAATACATCATGGAACTGAGGCTTTGCCGTGAACTGAATCTAATCAAAATGGAAGTCGTGAAGAGATGTTTCTGCTGGCTATAGTAGTTGGATGGAGTTATATGAGCAATTGACTGAGCCCTACAACCAATGATGAAGAGATGTAGAAGGCTGTGTACTCGAATGGAGGATTGTCAGTGGTGATGTTGCTGGATTGATTCAACAAAATGTAAATGGTGAACGAGGTTTCGAATTCTTCTTTCAATGGGAAATTATTTCAGTAAGTGGCTCTACTGTGAGTTCGTGGTTCTCGAGTTAATGGGAAGATGATATGGGATTTCAAGGGTTTTGTATGATGCTGTTTGATTCAAGACGAGATGGAGATTTCAATGGTTCATAAAGGGGAGATTATGTCGATAAGTCAAGACATTGTCGAGACTGAGATGGTCAATGAATCGAAGGTTGTTGGTGGTGGTGATTGATCTCGGGGATGGTCTTGCTGCTTGTGTTGTAGACAAGCTCGAGTAAACATAGTCAGGGACGATGATGAGAGTTAGCTCGGTTCAAAGGGATCTCAGAGAGGGAATTTGTCTTTGATCGAAATTTAGGGTTTGGAGATGGACTGAAGCTTCGAATTAGCCGAGTAATGATCGGTTTGTAATGGAACAGTTGCTTCTGGTGGTGGATGAATAATCGAACAGAACGGAGATGAAGTTTATTGGCAAATATGTTAGCTGCAGCCAAGAAGTTAGATGCCAAGATGGTTGAGTTGTTGAATTAGTGGAAGAAGGTGTTGTGGCTGGAATCTAGATGGTCAAAGAGAAAGGCGTTGTTGATGTTGTAGATTGAATGGGCAGTGGCCGGAGCAAGTGACATGGTTGGATTAAGGTCAGGGAATGGTCAGTTCAGGAAGGAGTATAATTTGGGTGCCCGTAGATGTGTTTGAATTTGGATAATCGGTGGTTGGACTGGGCCTAGGCTATCTGCTAGGTTTTAGTCATACTACTCGCAGCAACTACATATATGAAGAGAACAGAAGAGAGAAAGAAGGAGGCCGACCAGGCTACTGAAGCCGCAACTGAGAGAGCCGAGAATATGAAAAAGGAACACATGCTTGCGGTGACACCGTTAAGGGTTTGAAGTTTTGTGTTTTCAATTCCATCTTGATTATCTAGTGAATCATTTTAATATGTTTATGGCTTTTGAGAAAGCCATGTGTTGCTAGATTTCGTGACTAGGGTTTATGTTGAAACCACTTTGGGGTATTAGGCTTTTTGAATTGATTGATTGAGCAAAGACCATAATGATTTGAATAGATTAATTCTTGAATGACTTTTTTTGATTAATCGAAGAAATACGTTGTTGCTTCACCGGTTTTAAAACCTATGTGCGTAATTGATATTTTACAAATATGTTTATCTTATTATTTGATGATCCATGCTTGGTTAATTACTTTGATGGGTTATGCTTAGAAAAGCTATACAAAATTTGTGAACCTAAATTTAGTTTCGTATGAATTTCTCGCTGATGCAATTTGATGGTTCATGCTTTGCGACTCTAATATATATGATAGGGAAAGTCAATAGAACGAACAATAAATAAATATTCTTGAATTATGTTTCATTTCAGTAATCGAATAGAAATAGTGGTGGATTCTATAAACCCTGGTTACCGTCTCTTCCATTGACTTTTTTTGATTAGTTTAATTTTGTTATTTCGTTTTACATTATAAAAAATCCAAAAACATCATTGTCAGTTAATTTATTAGAGATATTGGTTACAGTATTTTCGCCGCTCCCTGTGGGTTCGACCCGTACTTTCCTCTGTCTACTAGTTAGACATCGTGCGATTGCGGTTTATTATAAATAGGTATCCCCAGGATCCTATCAGTCAGCCGACCAATTCGATCGACACCCAACATCCATCCATGCTGCTAGCCATTAATCATGTCAGCCAGTCAATTCAGTCTGCCAGCCAGCATCCATCCATATTGCCAGCCATTATGCCTGTCAACCATCAATCCAATCTGCCAGCATGCAGAATTAATTCTGGAGGCATGAATGGGCAGTTTCATGCGAATTAATTCAGGAGGCATGAATGAGCAGTTTCATGCGAATCAATTCCGGAGGCATGAATGAGCAGTTTCATGCAGTTTAATGCCAGGAGGCATGCAAAGGAAGTTAATACCAATAGGTTTAGGATTGTATAAATAGAGTGAATGTAATTCTGAATAGGAGAGCCTAGTGAGGAGAGAAAAAAGACCCATGCAATTCTGATATCAATAAAATATCACCCCAAGGGGATTCGCCCGTAGATGTAGGCAACCCATGCCGAACCACGTTAAATTCGTGTCTCTCGCCTTTATACAATTTCATGTTTTTAACCCTGTTATCATCAACATACCAAAATCATCGTGTTTAGTATCCGGAAATATTTCTGGGTGCAAACACCTACGTAAGAACAATAATGGGAGATTATAAGGTTCCTTACAAGCAGTCCATTAGTAAAGTTCAAGATACTAGGTGAAAAATATTCTTTGGTAACATACCGGAGGCATTTTATAGTATTCCGACGTATCCCGACCAAGCAGTCTTGCATTTGTTGGATCAATATATGTCACAACCTAAGGATCAAATGAAAAGAAAATAAATTAGTTCCCAAAATAAATAAATAAATATATATATATATATATATAGTTCCTAGGCATGCTCGACCAAAGTTCCGGCATGGTCAAACTGAAGACCAAATTTGAAACGCTTTCCGGCATACAAATTTCATTTGAAATCAACGCCGAAAACATAGGTGTCGGCATGCTTGTTATATATGGTCCACGCCGGTACACTGTTCCGGCGTAGTAGATAATTAATAGACCATGCCGGTATATAGCTTTGGAAGACACTGCTTCCTATATGTTTTTTTTGGAGGTGCCGGCATGGTGACGTTTGAATTTAACCATGCCGGTAGCATATTCCATGGTAGGTAAAAAGTAACTTTAGTACCATCATGGTGATTTCGGTTGAATACAATGCCGGCTTGCCTTTCAAAATGGGCGATATTGTTGGCCGGCATGGACATAGTAAGAATACCATGTCGGTACTGGTGCTACCGGCATTGTATTCATACTATGTCCATGCCGACACCAAGTTTTTTTAGCTACAACAATGGTGGATTCAAAGAAAAAAAATCAAATTTTCAACTAATTGGCACGTTTACCAGAGTATTGGGAGTGCTTGTATGTTGAACTCGTTCACTCTCTTGGGTTGGTGTAGTTGCAGGATTTCCCACACTACACCCCTCACTCAAATCTGCTAAATCAACTCATTTGAAGATGAAGAATGATATGTTTATTAATTGATTCCTTGAAAGAATTACAAAGAAATATAGAGCAAAGCTAAATAAATTACAATCACTCTTAATTTTCTCTCTCCTAATGACTTGTTTCACAATTCAAAAAGACCTCTCCCTTCAACAGACTTACTCGACCCTTTATATAGGGTATTACATAGTGGATGACAGCTATGATATCCCTTATTTTCGGAAGTATCTTGCGAATGTTCGCGAATGTACAATTGCTTGTTTTCGCGACACTCTTAAATCTCGCCAAGTCTTCATACTTTTCTCATGTTTTAACTGTCGTCATCCATTGCGTCATTTATATTACTTCCATGCGACGCCTTCGCAATGTAGTTGTTTACTATTCTCGCGAAATATTGATATCGCGATATTCTGGTCCTACATCTTGCCTCTTTTTCCTTGAATATCGCTTGGAGAGTGATTTTTAAGGAAAAACTTGTTATTGCGATGATCTTTGACATTTGTTGATGAAGGAACGAGCGAAAGAATACTGGACTTGAAAAGTACGTACTTGCCTCTATTCTTTCTCGAAGTTCCGTAGTTTCGCGAAGCAAATAAGAAGTAGTATATCTTTAATTCCCCAAAGCAATTTGATTCCTTGAATCTTGGGATGACCGTTTACACGTGTCTAAAATTACTCTTTTTACCGGTATATTTAATGTTATCCGGTCACCCTTTTTTCTTCTATTTAAAGGAAAATTGCTTATGAAAACCATTCCTTCTCTTCTTCTATATTTTCTTCATCATCTAGAACTATTTTCTGTTCTTCATCGTCTGCAACTATTTCCTGCTACTCATCTTCATCCTCTTCTTTTTATTATCTTTCTGTTATTGTTTTCATGGCATCCAGGTTCGTTATTTTCATTGATTTTGATTATTCTCTTGATTGATCTTCCTTATTGAAATTACTTCATCTTGATTTTGTTCTTCTTTTGATATCGCCATTTTTGTTTCAGCAAGAACAAGTCCAGCTCTAGATATACTGTGGTAAACCCTAACATTCCCGTTGGTTTGCAACCAAAATCTTCTTCGCAACTGAAGTCTCCGGCTTCTAAAAAACAACCTGCGAGTAGTAAGGTATTTTTAGAAATATTTACTCCTTTAATAGTGATTTTATTGCCTCTGTTTCTTAGTTGATTTATTATTCGCAGGATGATAAGAATGGTAGATCTCCCAAAAGGTCTCGCCATAATACATTTGATGCCTCAGCTGCTATTCCAACTGTTCCTTTCTCGGGATTCAAGCATTCTTCTTTCCCCGCGATGTCTTTGCAAGGCAAATCTCATATTACAGCGACTTCTTCGCAAGATAATCCCATTCCTTATTCTCAAGATACTGTACCACTCCCTACAGTGTCATCGCAAGATAAATTGATCCCCGAATTTTCTGCGAATGAAATTCTTCAAGTCATGCCTATTCCTCCTTTTACTTTTACCTCGCCTCCACCTACTGATCAAGTTCCTCCCATTGGCGGTCTTATAACTATGGGTGACTCGACTTTTCCTTCTTCCTCTACTATCTCTTCTCCCTCAAAATCTATTTCTCTTAGCAAAGAACATTTAGAAGGGATGGATATAGCTTTCAAAATTTTATCAGATACCCTGAGTGATGTTAAGAAAGCCTCCACTGATCCCACCAAATCTAGTGTTTTTGAGTCTTTAGGTAAATTCTTTGGTTCCGGTACGATATCGCGAGCATCCTTGGAACAAGAAATTAAGTCTTTGAAAAATAGCCTTCATAATACTTCACTGGATCGCGATAACCTTCGCAAGAGAGAAGAAGAATTAAAAGGTATCTCTCCTCCCCCCCTTTTTTTTTTTTTTTTTTTTTTTTTTTTTTTTAAGAATAAACCTCGGTTCGCTTCTCAAGTTTTGCACCAGAAACGTAAGATGGAGATATATCAACTGGAATCAATTGTAAAAGAAACTCGAGTAGAAAAGGACGCATGGATGGAGCAATATAATCGTTTGGATAATCTCCATACATTTTCCATAGATCAAATAAATAATCTTTCTCAAGAAAATATCTGTTTAGTTCAAAATCAAGAATTATTAAGTAATGAAGTGTCGCGTCTCTCGTATTCTTTGAATAAATCTAATTTGGAGTTGGAAACCTTATCAGATGAAAATAGAACTTTATCTCAAGAGAAGCGAGCTTTATTGGATAAAGTGGCGATATCCTCGCAACAACTTGATGCTTGTAAAAGGTATTGAATGAGCAAAAAACAAGATGTCTGCCAACTGAAAACTAAGCTTGAAGATACTACCATTGAAAGAGATAAACTTATACAAAATAAAATAAATCTGAGTGTGAAAACCAATCAACTCAAGGATGATTATACCAAGTTAAAAGAATCCCATTCTTCCCTTGCGAATCAAAATAAGTTATTGATCTCTAACGAAAAGAGTTTGCGGTTGCGGTTAAAAGGTCTTGAAGGTGATGGTTTCATAATCCAAGGGTGTTGGTTCCACAAATACTTTCAATTGTGAGTTGTTGTCATTAGCAGAAGATTGAAGATATGCTTCTTGTTGTAGTTGAGCTAAAGATTTAACAGCAATTCTCTCTTCACAATCATCCTCCATTTTCACCAAAAAAAGTTCCCTCTAAATTTTTTTCCCTCCTTCTACTCTCAACTCAATCACCCAAATTCGAATAAAAACACACACTAATCATTTATCAAATAATCTTATGAATTTACTAATTATAATTAATCACTAAACCTGATTAGTGAGGGGTAGATTAAGAATTAGGTAAAATACTTAGATAAGGGTGACCTTGATTTGTTATTTGGATCCAGGTTTTGTCCTTTCCCTCTATCCCAATCGCGCGTTCTTAATTTAAGCATCTTAATTTTGGTGAAAAGGAATTATCATGTATATGTGGTATCGCTAAGGAATTTCGTCTAAATTCATTTTCTCTTGGTGGTGTACCTAGGCCCTGGTCTTTGTTCATGGTCACAAAATACTCCATTTTTCTCTTGGTGGTGTGACTGCAACACTATACTAGATTACCGCACGGCACATTTCGGTAGCAACTTAAGCTTGGACCTTTTGCAAAGTTTTTTTGCGACACTTTCCAAATTTGAGTTGGCAACGGCTTTTCTTTTCTTTATTAATGGATTTTTTCACCCCTATAGAAATCCCAAACCAAATAAAAAGTAAAAATAAATGAGCTCGCCAATAGAGAATAAGTTGTTGCCGTAATAAATTTTTAGAAGTTCAAACGAAAACTTTTGAAATTACCGAGAAGAAGAAGAGTGAACGCTAGATTCCTAGAGGCTAGAGAGATAACGGAGAAGTTCATTGTGTCTAGTTAATAACTAGGAGTTCAATCTTCCCCATTTATTCATTTAAAAACCTCAAAAAACTCCTTTATACTCAAGGGGCACCCATAATCTTCCTTTCCATAATCTAACAACCATTGTTGAAAGATATTCTAACTTTTCCATTCCATAAACAAAATCAAGTAAGTCTATTCATTCATCCTAATTTCTTTATTCTAATTTCTGACTTATCTAACATGTTTTTTTTTTTTTTTGCTAAATGTTTTTATGATCTTGTTCTGCTAGGAAAAAAAAATGGGTGGTGTAGACATTAAAATTGAAAATGATTGGGAGTTGGCATCTTTGACATCAGGTACTGCTGATGCTAAGACCATAGTATTAGTTGGGAGAACTGGAAACGGAAAAAGCGCCACAGGAAATAGTATCCTGGGGAAAAAAACTTTTAAATCAAGTCTTGGCTGTTCCGGAGTTACAAATACTTCGGAGTTGCAAACTGCTGTCCTTGACAATGGACAAGTTGTCAAAATCATAGACACTCCTGGTAATTTGATCATAACCACTTCTTTGACAATTTGTTTTTGGTTTTTTTTATGAGCTAGTTTCATTTTAGTTTAACTTGTATCAATGTCTAATTGTGTTCAGGGATCTTTGATTCCTCGGAAGGAACTGAACAGTTGCGTAAGGAGATAGTGAAGTGTATCGATCTTGCCAAAAATGGAATCCATGCATTTCTTTTGGTTTTTTCTATTAGGACTCGATTTTCGCAAGAGGAAGAAGCTGCTCTAGAGTATATGAGGCATTTTGGTGACAGAATTAATGAATACATGATTGTTGTATTCACTGGAGGAGATGAACTCCTCGATCACGAGGTTACGCTAACAGAGTACTTGGGTAGAGTGCCCTCAATCACTGCAGGTCACTAATTTCTAGCTAAGTTGTGTGCATTTGTTTTCCAGATGATCTTTGTCATTCTTCAGTTTTTGAATACATACTTGTATGTCTGCTGTTCTAGGATAAGTTGGTGAATATATATGGACTAATATATTATTTTAGCTTTTGTAACACGGATCCAGGATGTGATCAAACTTTGTGGAAACAGAGTTGTTCTTTTTGATAACAAGACTAAAGATGAAAAGCAACGTCTAGAGCAGGTGGAAAGCTTAATGTCACTTGTGAACTTGCTCATTGCACATAATAATGGGCAACCTTACACAAATGAGCTCTTTGAAGAAATGAAGGTGATTATGATGTTTACGGTTATGAATTTTTCTTTTACATGTGTAGCACTAGAGAACTTACTAGAGGAGCATGGGAAACACCATTCTCAATGTACTGTATTTGTTTGGCTACTCTGCTATGATTATTTCACACATAAGCACTTGAAAATAAATTTAAGATATCTAACCAAAACTATCAACTGGATGAGCATATTAATCGAATAGCTGAGATGGTAAGAAAAGAACTAATTTTTTGTATTATGTTCAATTCAATGTAGTCAACATTAAATCTCCAATCTTTTCTCTTAATTTTACTTGTCCAGGTTGAGATCAAGTTGAAGGAGACGACTTTAAGGCTTGAAAGGGAGTTAGAAACTGAACGAGCTGCCAGAGCAAAGGCAGAAAAGAAAGCTGCTGATGCAGAAAAGAAATCGGCTGATAAAAGCCGAAAGATGCAAGTACAGCTGAAGGCAAAACAAAGGGAGGCTGAGCAGGCTCGTGCCCGGGCTGCAAATGTTCCGCAGTGCTCAATATTATAGATCTAGTTTTTGACGGGCTTTGCATGGGAGGCTTTCATGACTTTGAGTTTTACCAATTTAACTTTCCGTTTTTTACCAGTCGTTTGAAATTGCAACTTTTAATCCATGGTTTTCAAAGTACATTATTATTTGCCACAATCGAATTGTGATTTTCATGTATTGATTTACTATTGCCTACAAAAGGCCGTAACTAGGTATAAATATTTTTTTTTTACTCACAAGGTCTTTTCTATAGGGAATTATTTTATATACCCCAGAAATACTAACGACACCCCATTTGTTAGTTACGTTAGTTATAATTTGGTCAGCATGAAAATCTTTAAATTATCTGAAATTATTTATAATTATACCCCCAATCAAAATTAGGAAATTTCCCTATATACACGTAGAATATATTGAAAATCTGTACGAAATATTGTTTCCAAAAAATTTAGGGCACAATCGTGATTCGTGAATAGACATACAGAAAAGCTTTTAAAAAAAGACCTATGGTATGGAAGAACATCAAAAAACCCTATGTAACTCAGCTGTAGAATCCGTCAGAACCCATTAAAATTTAGTCATATTATGATTAACTGTATACGATGAACAACATTTGTAAAATATTTTAGTTTTTTTGTTGATGAAACTGATCTTTTTTAGGAATCGATCATTTAAGTAGTTGGAAACGATTGTTATGGACATTGAAGATGGTTTGGAAAAATATATCTAGAACTTTGAATCGTAGCAACAGAAGGTATAGCTACAAATGACAGTCTAATAGAACAATAATATTAATTATATGAATTTATTTTATAAATGCATGATGAAGGAATGTAACTGGTTCCAAAAGGATCAATTTTTATAACATACGTAGTGTTTTAATTAACTTCAGTTCCAAGAGGATCCATTTTATAACATACGTAAGAGTTCTAATTAACTTAGTTCTGATATCTCCCCCTCTTTAAGGCAAGCAAGCTTAATTGAAATCCTTAGGCCTCTTCCTATGCACATGCCAAAACATGGTATTTGACATATATACACCCACTATGGGTATGCCAAACTGCCAAACTCATATGCCAATATGTTTTTCCTGGCATATAGGCATACACGACAGAGTTTCCAAATGAGCGATAGAGTCTTGGTCGCTCGATGGTCAAAGAAACCGCTCGATGGTCTTCCAATCGCCAGCTTGATCAAGATATCGCTCGCTAGTATGATAATCGCTGACCGGATCATCATCTAACGGCTACAATTTTCCCCCTCTATAAATACCGATTTCAAACTCATATCAACTCACACAAAAATTCTAAATCTCTCTAGAATTTCTTAATTTCTCAATCTTTTTCAAATCTAAAACTATCACAACTCCTTTACATTTATATTTTCTTGTAAAATGGATTCACAAGCACAAACTCAAGGCAAAGGTAAGAAGAACCGAGTCCGTGGTGCAAAATACAACATGATAGAAGATGAATGTATTTGTCGTAATTATGTTTTTTTTTACCCAAGATTGTATCGGTGGTGCACAACAACATGGTAACACCATGTGGGATAATATATTTCAAAAATATGAAGAACAAACCATGAAAATCAATAGTCGTGATGCAAAAGGATTGTCAGAACACTTTATTGTAATCAACCGGGAAGTAGCCGCTTATGTTGCATTGATAATGCAAGCCAAGAGAAAAGGAAAGGACAGTGGTCGTCTGATGTTAATTTTGAAAGAGAGGTTCGTATAGATTGGCAACGAAAACATGGTAAACAATTTGCTTTCAAAAGTTGTTATCATATTTTGAAGGGTTTGAACAAATATAATCCCGATTACTTAGCAAATAATCAAATAGTACCTGAAAAGTCACCATATAATTCTTCTCCCTCCACACCAAATTCTTCACAATTTTCACAAGGTCCATCAAATTCTTCACCGGATACCCCTACAAGCTTAAATTCCAACGTAGTTTTCAATAATTATGTTGATGGTAATAATAAGAGAGAACTTCCAGGGAGGAATCAGGCAAAACTGGCTAGAAAATTAGCTCAAGAAGGAGGGAGTTCCGTAGGATTTAACATGGCGGAGTTTATGGATCATCAAAAGACCGTCGCGAAGGAAAGATCCATTCAAAGGAAAATTCAAAACCGGGAGAGTAAGAAAAATCGTCTTTCTCAAGAAAAATTCCAGTTTGACTATGACAAGCATAACATTCTTCAAGCTAACACCTCAATTATGAACGCCCAACAAAAACATGTATGGAAAATCGAATTTGACAGGATTCAAGCACAGATTGAAAAGCAAGCTGGATTTACTAACAACCGTGATGAAGATGATGATGATGGAACTGATGATGAGTTTGATGAAATAATTCCTCTAAATGAATAATGTACTAGTTTAGTACTAGTTTAATGTAGCAGTTTAAGTTTTAATTTGATATGTTGTTATGCATTCCAATTAATATTAGTTTGAAATGAAATGTTGAAGTTTATTAATTAGAAAAATAACAATACATAACATAACTTAAACTGAAGCTAAAACATTATTGAAAATACATAAAATCATCTTCCATGCTCTGCCCAAAGATTCAATCTCAGATCATCTCTTAACTGAGCATACAAATTACGTTTCTGAAGGTACTCATCATTCGCATCCGCTGGAGTGCCATAACCTAGAATCCTTAAAGTCGAAGTAACTTTTTGTTCGGGACTATGACCTCTAATATTCAGTTAATCAAACTGATAATTGAATTGAGGTTCCACTCGACAAAGCTCTTCAATAATCTTTTTCACCAGATGATGAGGCATGCGAAATCGACCTTGAAAATCTCGATCAGAGTACACACAATTGGGAAGAAATTAATCGTGCATGAGCTTCTGATGGTAAAATTCCCTCCCTCGATACGTATATCTTCTTGATAATACTTCTTTGGGCTCTGGAACTCTTGGTATTTGACCTGTATGTACAAGCATCAAAGTTTCGATTAGTTTCTCATCTTGACTTCCTCTTCGTCAATTTCTTGCAACCTCATACGATAACTTTCTTGTCAGAACTCGAACCTATTCATAATAATATCCCTTTCTTCATTGGATCTCGACATTGTGAAGCTTAAAATTGAGAATAAATGAGTAATATCTTTAAAAGCAGGTGTGAGTTTTCTGTCGAGGTAAAATGGCGTGTATATATAGGAACCATACGGGGAACTAGCCGTTGCAGAATAACTACTTGGCGATAACCATTGTATCGCCAGCGTTATTATTTTTATCGAGCGATAAAGACTTTATCGTTGGAGATATTATGATTATCGCTCGCTAGGGATTCGATCGCTCAGCGGTTTCCCCATAGTGGCGCAAATGGTTTGGCATGCCACCTGGCATGCCAAACACCATTTTTTTGGCATGTGCATAGGAAGAGGCCTTACTCCTTTTTTTGTTCACCAAACGGAAAATGGTTCACCAAACGGTTTAGGGACTAATATGTTAACAAAATAGGAACTTTTTAGTTAAGGAATATAAATAAGGACAAAAATGCTTAACAGAATAGGGACTTAAAAATAATAATCTATAAAATCGTTTATTTACATAAATGTCATTTTTATAAAAATAAAGATAAATATTTTAAAATTTTGTATCTTCTAAATGATACGTCGGATTTTCGTGAAATTTATATATTTGGAAAGCTCTTTCAATCACCTACGCAACAAGTATAAACAACCATATCAAATTTTTACTCTTTAATATATTTATAGTTCTCCGAAAAGATAGCCATAATTTAAAGGTAAATTGAAAGAGTTTATGTACTTTTTATATGTTGCATATATAATGCTCAAATACTTTACTTGATATACTATAAAATACTTAGAAAAGTCTATATATTTTAGTTTCGATATGAAAGATTACCTCCGTTTCATTAAAAGTGATACTTTAATTTATTTTTCTTTCCATTTTTACCTAATATTAGGCTAAATTAAAAAGTAAAATGAAGGTACCACATTTCATAAATAGAATTAAAAATTAATGTTGCCGACGTGTATCGCACGTGCTCACTACTTGTGTTAGCTTAGTTCCATCATCTTATACTACCGTACTTGAACATTTTTCTAAGGTTCAACTGAAGAAGAGAAATCAGGATCTGAAGAGAGGAGAAGAAGAAAAATAAAGAAGAGAAAAAAAAAAAAGATAACATTTTCATTGTATTTCTATAATAGAGTGTTGGGGGTATACAAATTTTAAGAGTTTGATGGGTAGGAAAATAATTTGTTGGATACGCAGATAAAGGGGTACCATTAGTATTTTTGGGGTATATAGAGAACACCCTTTCTATATCTTAAAAGGGTTTTTTTTTTATTATTTTTTCTAGGGTTTCTGTATGTTTACCTTCTTCTTCTATCCCTCTCCATCGTTTTATTACATAAAGAAACTACATCACAAAGAACGAAGAATCGCAAAATTAAAATGGAGACGCAAAACTCCAGCGTTCCTGCCTGAGAGAATAAAAGTGACGAAGAAAAGAGATCACAGTGGAAGATATTGAACTTTTGTATGATACGGCTCAAACACACACACTAAATATTTATCATCCGAAGTTTCTTGGCCGTCCAATTGTAAAAACCCATCAGGAATATCCCGACCGCCGGATCGGGGTCCCCATTAAACGTCGTCCGTTTGATAGCCCTAGCTATCATGGAGACAAACCTCATACCTTTGTATAACAATGATTTTAAGATATGAACCTACAGATTTATTAATGTTTCATAAGAAACTGACCCGTGCATCGCACGGGTGAAAAACTAGTATATGTAATATATATTTTTCCTTGGCTTTGTATTTGTAACTATGGCCAAAGGGCAACTATCAATTTTCCCCTTGAGCAACTGAAAGTTCAAACAGTTTGTTAACCACGTCCTGAAAGCCAATCCGGCATAGGTTAGTACTTCACATTAGTAGCCAAGTTGCGAGCCAAAAGTCTTTCGTCGAAACAGTCTGGAAATGTATGCTAATACTTTAAGACCAAGTAGATCAGGTGGAGGTGGGTGGCCTAGTAGGTGGGGGCTATAGAATTTGTCTTTTGTCGACAAAGTCCTCAAAATCCATAACCACCAAATGATTTCAAGACTTGCTATTGTAACGATATATGCTGTTAATGCTCGTCTAGCCATATTTACAACCCTATAATCTAAGCTGTCAAAACATTCCAAATGAGGCAATCTCATGCTCTAGTTTGTTTATTACAAAGCACGTACAGGATCGTCTCCCAACATTTGAATCTTTCCAGAAATGTACAAAACAATACACAGTTGAATAAATATAATCATACATAGGCCTTGCGTTTACATGGCAACAACAGTTGAATCTACAGTATATATCTATAAAAATATGCAAGCTGCCAATAGGATCGACTTCATTTAAGCCTGCAAATGGACCTCGTCAGCCAAATGAATAGGCTCCATCCCAACTGATAAAGTGATAAGATCCATAGGAGGTTTTCAAATCACCACCCACCCTACTATAAATAGACCGAGGCTTCGTAGAGTTAGATAGATATCACAAACTGAATATACTGCGGTATCAAGCATGGCATACTACTACTGTGATGATGATTACTACCGTGGTTATGAGGAGGAGAAAGTCGTAGTCCATCATCATTACCATATGCAAAATCCTTCTTCAAGAGGTGCAGGTTATATGATGATGCCTCCTCCTCCTCAACAACAATGCTGGTGCCAAACACCTTTTTCAGCGGGGGTTTATCCGCCTCAACACCAACAACGCCACCAGGTACCTTATTCAGGGGGGGTTTATCCGTTTCAACGACAACAACCGCGCCAAACAACTTCCTTTATGGCACCGCAGCCTGTGATGTTCGTACAACCCCAAAATGATCCCTTTTATGTTCCACCACAAATTGATCAGTTGAACTACAGAAATGATCCAGGATATGCTTATTCTCGAGGTTTTGAAGAAGCAAATCCTAAAGGCAGTAGAGGTAAACGTATTCTGAAAGGTGCCGGGAAACTTGCAGCTGGTGCAGTTCTCAGTGCCGCTATTGGTGCTGTAATAATATAATTGAACCTATATATACTAGCTCTGAGCCAATCGATCCTCCATCTGTGTAATGATATAATTGCACCAATATATATTCCCTTGTAATCTTTTTTCTATCCTTTCGTGTTTGCTTTTGGTTTTGCATGGAACATGATTCGTACAATGGTGTCCTTAATGTTGTGTCAGGCTGTACTTTTATACAAGTGTGTCAGAACGTATACTCTTTTTTACATAAATAAAATCCGAACAGATGAGGTCTCTCTAGCTAGCTCTGTTGGCTGATCACCATTCATACTATCCTAGGCTACAACCAGTGCTTATTCATCATGCAGATTGATTTTATCAATGCCACAAACAATGATTCATATGAGTTTTGAAGTTTCATTTTACCAAAAAAAAAAAGGTCTAGTTATGCTTATCGGCCCAACTTCATTTGGGACATTAAACACAAATTCCAAATAATTATCTCCACATAACTGTTAAAAAGGTATTCGGATATTTGAAGCAGAAATTTATCCTAAAATTAATCTTAAAAGTCAGAAACAAAAAATGATCTATTTCACAAAATGTTGATTTATGTTTCTTAGAATTTTTTTAAAACCTTGTTAACAAATTAACTACGAACTTTTTTGCTTCTAAAAACCGAAAAGCTCAGTATCCAAACTATTAGATGAAAAAGAAGATTAGGAGACACTTCCTTTACTTATAGGCCTCTGGTAGCAAAAGATGGTAAGGGCTTTTGGAACTTCGGCTTGCAAATAAGACTGGGGACGTGCCGATAAAAACTAAATCATCTATTTTTGTTTTCCTTTTCTTTTTATTTACATGGCAGAGGGGACCAAAGCCTGCAGGCTCGTGAGGAAATAAAGAGGGAAATCAAAACGAGTAAAAAGGTGTAGAGTCACCCTGAGGTAAGAGATAGAGGGACGAATCATAAAAGGGAAGAAAATATTATTTGGATAGGATCTTAGCATTTTCCTTGTTGCGACTTGCGACTTCTTTCTTATTTTAACCCCAAAACAGTTGACATGCTAGCTGAAAGACAGATTACACGCAAAACTGTGTAATGTAGTATTTTATTCCAATCGTTAATGACCGAGTCTGTACTCGTTTGGCAGTACTACTCAGCACTGACAACAATAACCGAAAACAAGTTGACTGCGCCAGAAAATGTATATCCAATTCCAGGAACTACTTAATCAACGCATAAGGCCATAAGTCATACTGCAAGTGGCCATAAACAATATCCACCACCGCTTTCTTGAGTATTTCTATATAGACAGAAAAAGCAAGTTGAACCAGAGAGGGAGATCAGAGGGATATTGATGGAACAGAAATGCACTCTGCACACTTCACCCATTCTCATACCTTATATAGGGAGGTTTCCAATCATTACGGAAACCTAACCAAAGAAGGAAATCCCAGTGATGAGTTCATGTGTGATGCCTGCTACACTCTAGGTTCTGGTGCTAGATTCCATTGCAAGCAGTGCAGTTTCGATCTCCACGAGGAATGCGCAAACTGTCCTGAGTACCTCAACACATACATACACCCAAACCACCAACTGGAACTAAGGTGGGAGGGATCAAGCAAGAAAAGTTACGGTAAATTACGTCCTTGCGATATCTGTGGCGATCCGGTCAAAGGTCTCTTCTACACATGTTCGTCCGGCGCTGAGAAACGATATGACGATGGTCGACACTTCTTCTTCATCCATCCTCTGTGCTCCAAATTTCCACCCCGAGTGCCTCATGCAATCGACAAAAATCACCCTCTCAGGTTTCAGTTAGTCCCAGTTATTCCCGATTCTTTTTGTGCAATTTGTGGAGACGTTGTCTTTTCATGTTCGTGGAGTTACAGATGTGATCCATGTGGTTTCAATATCCATCTTGAGTGTGTTGCTCTTCCTTTCGATGATCATCATCACTCTGGAACTACTTACTCGTCGTCTCGATCACTAAAAGATCCACAAGCACAGACGCACCAGCAAAAGAGACCTGTTGATCCTCCATATGGAGGTTACACAGGGACGACACCATTCACACCACCACCGTATAATAACTACTGTCCACCGACTCCACCCCCTTATAACTATTATCCCTATCCACCACCACCTAATGATACTTACTATTATCAACAGCCAGCACAGCCCTACGGGTACGCACCAACGCCACCACCACCGTATTACAACCATCATCAACCGCATGCTCCTCCTAAGACGGAAACTACTTCTAGCTCTGGCGATATTGCTCCTCCTAAAAAGGAAACTACTTCTAGTACTCATGGCAGTAAAAAGAAGAGGTCAGCTAAAGTCATAGGAAGAATTGCAGTTAGCTTGTTACTCAGTTCAGTTCTCGGTGTCGTTGTGCCCATGGGAACCACGTGATGTACTTTCCTTGCAATACTGCAATCAATCCTGTAACTAGTATTGTTTTGTTTTCCGGCCATCTGAGGTCATATTTTTCTGTATTTTGTGTGCCGTATTAGATGAAAAAAAAAAAAAAAAAAAAAATTAAAAAATAATGATAGCTGAGGAATTAAACCCACGTCGTATCCCCTTCACTTTTGATTTACATGATAGATAAGCGGCCTGAGAAGATGAATTTCCCTGATGAAGCATCAATATAGAATTAGTCTTTCGCCGGAACGGGATTGGAAATCTGTGCTAATACTTTAAGACCAAGTAGGGGCGGAGGTGGCCTAGTGGGTGGGGGGCAATAGAATTTGTCTTTCGTAGACAATATCTCGATCTATATATTCAAATGAATTCAAGGTGTTAAAATATGGTAGCTGCTCATAGGATTCCATCCCAACTGATCATAAGATATCCAAAAGATGGATTTGAATTTGTCAAATCACCAACCTACTATAAATAAACTGAGGCTTTGATGGAGTTGGAACTTCTTCTTCCAACTGATGATGTTGGCGGTAATGCTGTGAGGCTGTACTTTTATACAAGTCTAACCTTCAGGGCACCAGTCAGGTTAGGCTATTGTGTCAAACTGTATATTTATTACTACATGAATAAAATCTGAATAAAAGCCATTTATTGACTCTGTATGCTCGCTGATCAGTGTTCATGCATGCCATCCTAGCCAGTGTTGAAAAATCATTTCATCTTAAAACGTTTTACTTCTGAATACCACTGTGTGAAGAAGTTTGCACTAGTAGTTGACATGTTTTGATTTCGGTGAAACAATCAAGTATTCAAGGGGCAAGGAAAAGATACTATTTTGGCCCTTGACCAGGAGCTAACAACGACATACGAAACTGTATATTTATTTTCCTCTTTATCAAAAAAAAAAAAAAAAAAAAAAAAAAAAAAAAAAAAAAAACTGATTATTTAGTATTCCTTCGTTCTCTAACGACACAGTCTGTACTAGATCGCTTGTTTGTAATTTTTTTATTCACCTGGTAGAATTACAATGAAGAATAAATCACAAGGACGTGCACTTCTACGTGCCATGTTCAGGAGCAATAATTGAAAAGTTGACTACAGCAGCAGATGATGTACATCCTTGTGATGAAGACTAAGTAATCAACGAATAAGTCCTACAGCAAGTGCCGTAAATGAATTACAGCAAGTGGTCATATCCAACAACAAGCCTGGATATATATTATCTAGACAGATAGATAGATACAGCAAGAATTAAACCAGAGAGAGAAGCTGAGATGGCTTCAGCTGGTAAGAGTTTTCAGGCGAAAGAAAAAGAACCGAAACGCACTCTGGAGCACTTTACCCATCCTCATATCTTAACCAGGGACGCTTCCGATCAAAATAACGATTTCTTATGTGATGCATGCAACACTTTGGGTTCTGGTGCTAGATACCGTTGCAAGCAATGCGATTTCGATATCCATGAGAATTGTGCCGACTGTCCGGAGTACCTCAACACTTACATACACCCTAAGCATCGACTGGAATTAATGTGGGACGGATCAAGCAAGAAAGATTATGTTCTATTACGTCCTTGCGATGTCTGTGGTGATCAAGTTAAAGGTCTATTCTACACATGCTCGTCTGGTGCTGAGAAACGCTATGACGATGGTCGTCATTTCTTCTTCCTCCACCCTCTGTGCTCAAAATTTCCATCCCATGTGCATCATGTAATCGACAAAAATCACCCTCTCAAGTTCCAATCAGTTCCGGTTATTCGCAAGTCCATATGTGCAATTTGTAGAGACGTTGTACCGCCCTCTTCCTGGAGTTACAGATGTGATCCATGTGGTGTCAATATCCATCTCGAGTGTGTTACTCTTCCATACGATAATCATCAGTCCAGAACTACTACTCACACATCTCGATCACCACAAGATCCCCAAGCACAGATGCACCAGCAAAAGGGACCTGCTCAACCTCCTCCAGCATCTCCTCCACCACCCTACAATAACTACTGTCCACCCCCTTATAACTATTATCCATATCCACCACCACCACCTAATTATAATTACTATAATCCACAGCCCTACTGGTACCCACCAATGCCACCACCACCTTACCACAACCACCATCCACCGTATGCTCCTCCTAAGAAGGAAACTACTTCTAGTACTCATGGCAGTAAAATTAAGAGGTCTGCTTCAGTTTTGGGAAGAATTGCAGTTAGCTTGTTGCTCAGTTCAGTTCTCGGTGGCGTGCCCATCGGATGAACTTTCAATCCTGTAAATAATGATATGGATCGAGTAACTCTGTTCTTTCGTTTTTTTTTTCCGGCCATCTGGGTCTTGTTGCTTTGTATTTGTACGCCGCATCAAATGTAAAAATAAAATAAATTTACAATGACACTAAATTATACTCATGTTTTATACAATTTTATTAAGAGGAGAGAATTTATTGCAGAGAGAAAAATTAAGAACTCAAAACGAAACGCATCCCAAATGGAATTAAACAGCATTAAGCCATTAACAAAGTCTAGTTTCATTTCCCTCGAAGAAGTCGCAGCTTCCCAACCATAACCATAATCCTGATGTCAAATGCTTAGACTGTGAGCAGACTTCTTCTTTCCATGAAATTATTAGTTCAAGACGTCTTCTATATATGAACATCACCGCTGCAAAGAAATACGAAACAAACCCACCACAAAGCCATAAAACAGAAGATGACATGCTAAGTAAAAGCTAGGATATATGTATATCAAGTTTACTAGCCATACACACCAAAAACCGCACCAAGAACCGCAGTAGTTGCAATTTGGCACACAATTGCAAACATCCTTCTCTTCCTACCACCACTACTAGTACTAGGTGATGGTGGTAGTGGTGGAGGATAACCGTATGGCACTGCATAGCCGCAATTGTAATTAGGTGGCTGGTTATAGTAAGGTAGTGGTGCCACCGCAGCTGAACCCCCACCTGTATTGGATCCAGGATGAGGAACAGGTCTCTTTTCCTGGTGATCATATGGAAGAGTAACACAATCGATATGGATATTGACACCACATGGATCACATCGGTAACTCCAAGAAGATGCAGAAACAAGTTTTCTACATATTGAACAACAGGAGTTTTGGATGAACGGAACCGATTGAAACTTGAGATGGTGGCGGTTGTCAATTACATGTTTCACTTGAGATGGAAATTTGGAGCATAAAGGATGGAGGAAAAAGTAATGTCGATGGACTTTCTCAGGGCACATGTAGAAGAGACCTTTGACTTGATCACCGCAGACATTGCAAGGACGTCCATCGGTTGATGATCCAAGTCCCTCCCATACTCTGGTTAATTTGCAGCCAGGGTGAATATATGTTTTGAGTTTCTCAGGACATGCAGCACAATCCTCATGCAGATCGAATTTGCATCCGCTGCAATGGTACCTAATACCCGAACCTAACATGTTGCAGCCATCACATAAAAACTCATCACTGAAATTCTTCTTAGTTAGGGTATGAGAATGGGTGAAGTGTTTCAGAGTATGCGCCATTGAATTATGTGTCTGCTCTGCTCTCTCTCTCTCTCTCTCACTCGCTCTGTAATTCAAGCTCTCTTTGTTTCTGTATATCCAAGATTGCTGATTATATAATGCATTTTAAGGATACATATACAAATCGATAGAACATTCCAGACTCCTGCATACATCGCTATTTATGAACTAGTCAGCGAAGCACCGACTACTAGCTAGTACTATATAGGTATACTCTGAAAGACACGCCTTGTAGTCTCATTGATTGGTGCTTTCATCATGCACCAATCATGTACGAGTATCAGCTCGTATTTTAAGTCACTGTACAAAGTCAACAACAACAACCACAGCTAACTCAACATTCAGGCTCAGCTCTTGAAATTGTGAGGTTAGCCATGAGAATATAGACTTGGTACTCAAGATTGGATTATTACTATATATATTTTCCTTGGATTACTCGAGATTGAATTATTACTGTATATATATATATATATATATATTTAATTTTCTATTTTATAATAATAATTAAACAAAGCTTTTAGTTGGCAGCCTAGCAACAAGCTGGGCTCCAACACCTTTCTGAACAGCAATGCCTAATCTATAAATAAATAAATAAATATATATATATATAATTTTCTATTTTATATATATATATATTTAATTTTCTATTTATGTTTAATCTATAAATAAATAAATAAATATATATATTTATTTATTTATTTATTTATTTATATTCCTTGGAAATGCGGCCAATGGGCAACTAACACGTTATAGCTAGACAACTTGCGATGGAAGGTAGGATTTAGTCTTTAAGTACGTGTACACGTTTGCTTGTCAAGTTTTTTTCTTTTTTTTTTTTTTTTAGAATTGGAAGGATATATTGAAAAGGGGAAGAAAATTTACAAAATGTACAAAGCTAGTTCATAAAAACCAGCTGCAACATAAAGCTTAAGAAAACAAAAACTCTACACCGAAATCACCGTCTCCCATTGAGTTAAGACTTGATTCACCGAATATGAACCAAAAGACCTTAACTTAACAGCCCACAAATGCAAAGTCTGCATAATACTCATCTTAATCTCCTCATCCGACTTATGTCTTCTCCCATGCACTCTATCGTTTCTCTCTAGCCAAACCACCCAAACAACTGCAAAAGGAATAAGTTTCCACAGGTCCTTTTTCACTCCATTAAACCTGAAGTGTTCCAGATTTGTCAAGTTGTATGAACTCCCCTAGAAAGACCTCTCAAGGAAATTTCTGTTGAAGTATCACACGTGAAGATGACCATGGATTCCAATCAAGATAAGTGAAGTGCAACCAAGTTCATGGGCGGAAGCAAAGGGGGGCTAACTCTGGCTGTAGCCCCCTTTTCTGATAAAACTATCACAGGTACCTAAGTTTACCCTTTAGTTTTGAAAAAAAAAATTATTTAGTCCACCTGTCAAACCAATTTAGTCTGAACCGTTTTTTAGGGACCATGGTTTTTTTGGGGGACCAAGGTCCTATTTTTAGTAAGACATTTAGAAGTAAATCTAGGTCACCCCTTATCTAGATATTTCTATTAATACCTAAATTACCCTCCCGATTAATTTTGGGTAATGATTAGTTAGTGTTAATAATAATTAGTGTAATGATTAGTGAAATGATTAAGTTAAAGATAATTAGTGAGATTAAAAAATCAGATGAGTTTTTTTTAAAAAGAAGTAGAATTATTGAGAGAGTAAAGTTAGAGAAGATGAAGAAGTAAAACATGGATTTTACCAACCACAACCGGAGGAAGAGTATTTCGGTACCCAGGTATGCTTAAAACTTGGATAATGTTGGTTGAATTGATCCAAAATTTCAAAAAAAAATGTGAATTTGTTGAGTATATTTGGGCTTGTTCGGTTACCTTGTGTGAAGAACATGTAACCGAACTCATCTGAAAGTGTAGTTCGGTTAGTTTATCTAAACACGCAGGTTACCGAACTCTCCAATAATGGAGGTTTTTGAAGTTCGGTTAACGGACATGTTACCGAACTTTGTAAATAGGATACTGGTGTTATGTTCGGTTTGGTTTAAATGTAACCGAACTTTTGGGTCTATAAGTTCGGTTAGTTTGCAACCAATAGCTAACCGAACTTATGTAAAATCATATTGCACATTAGTGTACAAAGTTCGGTTGTTTCGCAAACTTCATACCAACCAATATCTAACCGAACTACACACAATTAGTTAAGAGTTCGGTTTGTCAAGGTTTTTTGCGAACAAAACGAACATAGTGGGACAAGTTCGGTTAAATTGAAACTCAACATAGTGGGCAAAATAGCATAGTTCGGTTACATTGGATTTTTGTTTTTTTTTTTTTGGTAATATTGGTAAAGTTCGGTTAGAAAATAGTTTTAGCCTTCTTTGCGAACCAACCGAACATAGTGGGTAAAGTTCGGTTAAATCAAAAATCAACATAGTGGGAAAAATAACACAGTTCGGTTACATTTGATTTTTTAATTTTTTTTGGGTAATATTGGTAAAGTTCGGTTAGAAAATAATTTTAGCCTTCTTTGCGAACCAACCGAACTTTGAGTTCGGTTTAAGAAAAAATTAATTTGTGATAACCGAAGTGTTCTTCGTGTTCTTAGTTTCAGAATGTTCGGTTAGCAAACTAGTTTTTTTAAGCTATTCCTAACCGAACATCCACTGTAACTTCCATTTAAACCATATTTTGATGACTACTGCTCAAAATTTCAATCAAAAACGAATTAGATGTAATGGGTTTGTGGGAAAATACTTATGGATAGGTTTGTTTATAAAAGATTGATTAATCGACGATGAAAATTCAATGAATCGACCAGGCTAAAAATTTGATTAGATTTGTATATGATCAGGGTTAGATGATCATAAATTGATGAAGAATAGAAGAAGAAAAATTATAAAGTAGAGGAAGAAGAAGTTGTAGATTAGTTATAATTTTAATTAGGTAATAGAGTAAATATGTTAATGATTTAAATTAAGTTATATATATAGAGGTGGTGGTGGTGGTTGGTGGTGGTAGTCGGAGGTGGTGGTGGGAAGAGGTGGTGGTTATTAGGTTAGTTTTAAATTAAATTAGGTGAAGGGGAGGTTAGTCATTTCCACATTTTAGGACACCCCTTATAACTATAGGGAAGAACTATGATTTTGGGCATACCAAAATCTTTCTAGGCATACAAAGCACTAGTCCTAACTTGGGTGACCTTATAAGGGGTACCCTATGGGTAGTTCAATTACCTATATGCCCTTAAATCTTCTAAATTACTAATCTATCCCTAACCCTAATACAAAAACCTAATACCAAAAACCAAAAATCAGTTTTCGGTCTTCTTTTAGTCTTCTTCTTCCTCCTCTCTCTTGCCTCCCTCACTCCATCGTCGTGAAATTGAAAATCGTCGATTCATGAAAAATTGATCGTCGATTAAACACTCTACTATATAATGGGTTGTCGTAAAATGTAACGCTGCGTTCTAATAGATCAATTGAAGCACCAATCAAGAACCAATTGAAGAGAACTTCATTAAAGATGAAGATGTAGAACAAAGTGAAATCCGACCACAAATCGAACCGAAAGAACAAAGTGAAGAACCAACACCTGAAATGAGAATAAGAAAGTAAGTTTATACAAACCCACTTCGTATTTTGATGCTTTTGATTGGTATAATATGTTTAATAGTCAAAAATAAGGGTTTTGCGGCGATTACTGGGGTAGGGTTCGGCGTATGTTACTTCCCATTTGCGCTTAACTGTTTTGAAATCAACTCAAAATGCATATGAATGGGTTCGGCTTAAAAGTTTAGATAAGATTTGAGCCGAATATTTAGGATCGGCTTATTCGATACAATTAGATTTGAGCCGAACATGTATTTGTAGAATTTCGTATATTGTTCAAGTGTATAGGCTCGGCGTATCCTATGATATTATTTTGCGCCGAACATATGTTACAATTCCTAAGTATAGATTCGGCTTATTCGATACTATTTGTTTTGAGCCGAATATGTGTTGTTAGAATTCATTTTTTTTTAAAAGTGTAGAGGTTCGGCTCATGTTATGAAATCATTATGCGCCGAATAAGTATTTTAATTCTTAAATATGGTTCGGCTTACTCGATAATGGTAGTTTTGTGCCGAGTATTGATGTTCGGCTTGGAAGTATTTTGTGCATATAAGCCGAACTACTCTCTGTAAATGATAATCAAATACATATTTCATTTAGTTTGTATTCCTTTGTTGTTCGAAGTATTAGGCTTATAAGTTTTATGCTTATGTCAGGAACAATGCAGCTAAAAAGAAGAAGAGGATGGAGGTAACACCTTCTACTTCTAAAACTCCCGATCCTCGAGGAGGAGGTACGAAAAGATTGGGAGCGAACCGTAGAGGAACTGACATAGAAGAAGTAGATGAACATGGAAGAGTTGGAAGACAAGAAGAAGGTATTTATGATGATGAAGTTGATGATATTCAAGAAGTTGATGATATTAAAGAAACACAACCCCAAAGAAAACCCGAGAAAGGTAAGAAGGTTGCACAACCAGAGTCGAGAGAACAAAGTTGCGAACAACGGGGCTCTGTGTTTTCACATTCTCCTGTCAAGATGATGTAATTTCACCTAGATCGGATGGTCGGCCTCATGGTCTTCCTAAGATGGAGGAAATGTGTTGATTGGTTACGCCTAATCTTGGGCAAAAAAGATTTATGAGACTCTGATCACCACCGTGCGGTCCGAGTATTGAGACACCGGAGAGGGCAGCGGAATGGAAACTTTCGAAGAGGTTGATGAGGTGGTTGCTTATGTACAATCCTCTGCTTTATGGCCTGTCATTCAATATGGACATCAAGAATATGATAGTATGACAGCCTCCTGTTTTGCCGAGAAATTTTTTCCGAGACTTACACGTTTCAATTACCTTTTGAGAGATGACAATCTCTCCCGATGAAGCAGTAAGATTACAGCCTTAAAGCAAGGGGTAGAAGCGTGGATGCTGATTATTATGACATGAGTTGGGAAGAGTTGTACAAGTTGTTCGAGGGAAACTCTTGGTTGGAGTTCATACAAAACCGAGTTGGAGTTTTTTCGATCCGTTAAAGATGTCGATTCCGTTTGCATACCGGTGGAAGTAATAAGAAGAATAAGAAGATCAAGCTAACTAACTTGAAAAAGGAATTTGAGAACACAAAAGAGAAAGTAAATCGGGGGTGTTGGTAATGGACGAGATCAAAGTGAAGCAAGTCGGAACCACATACTTACTTTATACTCTTGGCGAGAGATATCTTTCCGACCTTACCAAACAAGGTAAATGCTAATTATCTCCAATTGGTAAAGAATATTGAAACCGTTAACAAGTATGCTTGGGGAACGGCTTCGCTGGCTTACCTGTTGGACCAACTTGCGGCCGCCTCTAGGTTAACAAGCACAAACATTGGAGGAGATTTCACTATGCTTCAGGTAATTCTCGACGTCAAACTTGAAATTTTTGGGTCATCGATGTATGGTTCGGCTTATTTTTGGTGGTCACACATAAGCCGAACCATTGAGTTTTCAATGGTTCGGCTTATAATCCATCCCGTGTTTTAAGCCGAACAATGCACTGAGTTTTCAAATTTCTTTATTACTTAGTTGTGTCAAAGCAAACAATGTATACTGTTTTGTTTCTATTAATTCAATCATTTTAAGTTAGTTATGTGGTTATTTGGATATAGGTGTGGGTATATGACCATTTCCCAATTTTGGAATTGGCTAAAGTATTTGAAAAGGATGTCGATTGGGTTGATACTTTGAGCCAACAACGAAGGGTACGAGTATGAGGACTCGAAGAAAAGGAACAAAAAAACAAGTTGGTGGCAAGTTTGAGGAGAAGTTAGATACAATGGGTGTTGATGACGTCGTTTTTCAACCATATGTGAAGGAAGATGAAGATGATGAAATTGTTGAAGATGAGGATATGCCGGTTTCTATGTACCATGGTCCATTGTTTTATCTCGGTGGTTATGTAATATACGATCCTCGGAGAATACTTCGTCAATTAGGATGCATCCAAAAGGTTCATTTGTTTGAAGAGAAATTCATGTTGTTGCCAAAGGGTGGTAATGGAACTAAAAGCACCACTTCATCATGGGAACCAAAGTATGATCCCGACCCTACCCTTGAGTATTTGAATAATTTAGATACAAACAAATTAGATGTTGGGAAGTTAGTACCTTTAGGTGATGATCTATGTGAAGAGGATCCGGGCTACATGGATTGGTATAACCAGATTTCTCATCCCTTCATTATCAATAAGAAAAGTCAAAAGAAAGATGATAAGGCGAAGGACAAAGCAATCAAGATCTCTGCCAAGTCTACTTCCGAAGAAATAGTGATGGCTTTCAAGATAATGGTAAGAATGATTTCACTTTATACTCTTGCATATATAAGTTCATGGTAAAAATGTCTTCGTACTCACGGTTGGAAGTTGTTGTCAAATGAAAATAGGTTGTCATGGGGTAGGGAGATGTTGAAAAAATGAAGAAGAAACTTGGTTGCAAAAGTCCTATGACTATTGAAGAACAAAAATACCTCTACAACAAGTGGGATGCAATTATAAACAAAGGACAAGGACCCGAGGAATCCACACAAAGGCCTACTACTAAGAGGTCTCGACAAGTTGGTGAAGGTACAAGCGGAGGTGGTACTAGGGATGATGCGTCGGAAGATGAACGCCAAGGAGGAAGAGGAGGTGGTCGTGGAACTAACAAGAAAGGTCGTCGTTAAGCGCACATTTAAGTTTGCCAAGTTCTTTTTAGTGTTTTCTGAAGTATTAAGTACATTGTTATGGTGTTGCAAACAACTTGACTTTTAGGTGAACTTTGTTTGTAATGGTGCTTGGATTTTGTTATGGACACCTTGAATTTTATGTTTTAATCAATAGCGTACCAGTTAATTAGTTACTTATTACCTTGAATTTATTAAGTTCGGCTTATCCTGTAATATGAGTTATGCGCCGAATCTTAAATGGGCTTGTTCGGCTTGTCCTGTAATTCTAGTTACATGCCAAATCCTGTGTCCTTCAGGTTCGGATTATTCGATTGTATTAGTTTTGCGCCGAATACTGTAACTTAAGTTATGCACAGATTGTTATTTGGTCAGGTTCGGCTTGCATTGAAATACTGTGATAAGCCGAACCTGACAGGAAAACTCTGGGTTTTTTATTTGGTCAGGTTCGGCTTGCATTGAAATACTGTGATAAGCCGAACCTGACAGGAAAACTCTGGGTTTTTTATTTGGTCAGGTTCGGCTTGCATTGAAATACTGTGATAAGCCGAACCTTCTCCCTCGTAACTCTGGATTTTTATTTGGTCAGGTTCGGCTTGTAGTGAAATAATGTGATAAGCCGAACCTTCTCCTGTGTTGATGGTTCCAGTTTCCTGTAAATGACACATTCCATAACCAAAAAGTAAATCATTAAAGTATTTCGTTTTGAAGGGTACATGTAACTGCAATTCTAGTCAAAATATCATCCTCATCATATACCAAAATCATAAAACACAAAATACGTGGATAAATTCATGAAACATTTTTATAGAGATCCTAAACGAATCTCATCCTCTTCACTGACCTCGTTCTCATCATCTTCACTGACCTCTTTCTTATCATCTTCATCCTCATCACTCGAAAACATAATTACTTGTCCACTTGGAGGTTTTTCATTCAAAGATTTCCAAAGATCCATTTCCGTCGCATAATTTGCACACCAATCCATCGCAAAATTATTTGCAAATCTAGGCCAAAAGGCTGCACTCATCAAGGGTGGTAATGGGCAACCTTGTCTAAGTTTGAGGCCGATAAAATGACAATTTTGAACAAATCCAAGAACAAGTCTTTTATCCTTTACACCATCATTGCAAGGTTTTGTTGGAGGAGCGTAAGTAAAGCTACTACCCGTCCATGCGAAACAATGTACGACGCAATTGAATGTTTCCGCTATTAAAAACCCACAAATGGGCATTGACATCCAATATTCTTGGGTAATGACAATATCCCCATGCAAACGACGTTCGAATGCAACGTAACTCTCCGCTACCCACGCATCTTCTCTTGGACTGTTCTCATCATTGTCTTATAGAATTCTTTGTTTTTACGTAGGGTTTGTAACAGTCGTTGCCGAATATAGTTCACTTCATTTTCAGGGGGCACCGGAATATTGCCATCCATAAAAGGACCAAGTTGTTCCGTCGTGACGTAATAAACACAATTTCCATCACCTTGCACGTTGTCCATTGCTATAATATGCTCATGAATTATTGGCGATAGATCTTCCAAGTAGTTATCGTATATAAAATTGATAGGCCTCAAATACTTACCGGACTTATCTCTTTTGGGTCCTCTCATCCTACCAATTTCATGTACGGTCCTTTTCAACTTTATCTTAGTTTGTGAAGGATACATCTTAGCCTTCCCCTTGGCATCCTCTTTGCTATCCTTTGCTTGTGACGGACAATCATTATCATTCACCTCTTTGTTACTCGGACGACCTCGTTTTTTTGGAACTTTGACTTCTTCCTCCTTCATCAACTTCTCAATTTCCTTCTTTGCCTTTTCATACATTGCATCATGGTATTCAACGCCGGATGGATCCCTTTTATTAGCCAATAGTTCCTTGTTAGCTTGTCTAGTTTGAAAATTATTCATTTTCTTACTCTTCCTACCTTTCGGTTCACTCTTCTCCGGTTCCAAAATATTTTTTTGGGTGAAAGGATACATGACCGGCATCATGTTGTCCCATATGAATTTCTTTTGAGTTCGGGACATATTCCTATACATCTCCGCCAACTTTTTCCCATTTGTCGTGTCCCATATCTCTAAATCATCCTCGTCGTCTTCGGTTGGGAGAGGATCGAAGCTTAATTGTTTCCAAAAATGATCAATATCCTCAAATAGTATGACCCCATCCTTGTACCGAAGTAGGTCGTGGCGGCATGGAAGTCCCATAGATGTCTTCATTTTACAAACACACTCTTCCTCCAAGTTGGCGCCTAATGTCTTAATCAAATCCACTTCTTTCATAAACAAGTCAATGCATAGATGGGAGACTCTACAAGTTAATTGACCAAGCCAATTACTACCATAATGCTTGTGTCTAAACATAAGGTCATGCTCGAACGCGGCTTTAATTCTCACAACATCACTTTTGAAATATTCATCAATTGCATCAAAAACCGTGACAAAAGTGTCAACACATCCAAAAAGGTTCTTCTTCAACCGATAATGAGCCGACTCTACCATACTTGTGCCTTGGTTGTCGAAGTGTTTGTGCGGATTTGTGAAACAACTCACGAACCTTTCTTTATTAGGTTCCAGCACATCTTTGACCAAGTAAGTAATGACATCGGGGTAGGCGGTCTTCCAATGCTTAATAAGCATTTGAAAATTTTCTTCATAGACATCCTCGGTGATTGACCATATCAAAGCTTCACATTCGCGATGGAAAGAAGCCCACAACATCTCATTATGTTCATATGCTTTCAAGAATTCATTCTTTTTCTTTACTCGTGTCTCCAACGGTAGTTTAGCAATATTCTCTAATTCTTTCAACTTAAGTGATTGAATTATCGGTTGGCATTTTTTCCTCACATTGCACCATATGTGAAACGTACAAAGAAAATTGAATGCATCCGGAAATACTTTCTTGATCGGAAACGAACACTTTAGGAAGATCACCTTCCCGGAAAATTAACTTCAATTGTTCTAACCCCCAAACATAACTCTCTTTCTTCTCGTTTTTCATGAAGCAAAAAGCCACGGTGAACGGTGCCTTTGTCGAAGTATGCCCCACAATTTTCATCAACGGCATCTCATATTTATTAGTCTTGTACGTGCAATCCAATATAATAACTTGTGGGAAGCATAGAGCTAATTGGGCGCATTCCGGTGGGCAATGAAAAGGTGTGTGACTTGACCGAAGTCATCCAACTTCTTTTGGCAAGCGTAGTTATTCTTCACCCCTAACCACATTACTTGTTGCATCACCATCCTACCTTGCAAATTGAGTCTTCTAATCTTTTGTCTTGCATTGTAGATAGTTTGCATAGTCGACTTGTTATTCTTGTTGTCCGGCTTCAATTTGCTAAGAATCCTATAAGGTGGCAAACGTGCTCGTGTCATTTTATCCACTTCTAGCATCTCGTCGGGTTTGAGTCGCGCTAATTTCGCATGTCCATGAAGGTCTTTGGGACGTGGGTGGTTATGACGACAATCCGTATCTTTATTCATTATCCAATATTGATCTTCTTTCTTCATGGTCTTATTCTTGAGGTTGAAAACGATCTTGAAAGGGCAATTTCTTTTCTTCGTCTTCGTCCTATTCTTTCTCCTGGTCTTCCCAACATATACGGTACCCTTTTTAACCTTGCTTGTGCCAGTTCCACTACGCTCACAAATCATTTCAAACCGATCCCATCGGCCTTTCTATCCTTCAACTAGTACACAATTTACCTTCATCGCATGTTCCTCAAGCCAATCAAGAACTTCGGGTTTAGTTTTCCATGTCTACGTTCATTCCAAAACAAATAATTTGTAAGAAAAACTTTGGAATATTCCGACAACATTAAGATAAACAAAAGTTCTTACATACCAAATCATTTTGGAAGTGATCCTTGGTATCCTCGTGAATCATATCTACGGGATCAGGTTGATTTTCCATGGGTCCAAGCACGATCTACAAGAGAATATCACAAGGTTAATTGTCTGAAAAGGAATATAATAGAAATGTTCGGCTTATACAATATTCTCAACCACACACAATATTTATGTTCGGCTCATACGATAATGATATCTTGTGCCGAACCTGTAACATTTAGAGGTTTCGGCTTATACGCTATTATCAATACATGCCGAACCAATAACAATATTTTACCCAAAAATTAAAAAATTCATATTCGGCTCTTAATAGTTTTAATATATTAGCCGAACCATCAATTTTCTTATTCCTAAATGTAATGGATGTTGTTCGTTTACTATGAAACTTTCATATAAGCCTAACTAGTGTCTAGCAAAAGGGTGGGAATTGAAAATTATAGGTTCGGCGCATCTTTGTCAAAACAGATTCAAAGTGAGCCGAACCGTTCATGATTTGGTTGATTCGGCTCATAGATGTGAGCCGAATCTGAACCTGGTTCGCCGAACCATGAAGCAAAAATCCAAACTTTTGATAATTTCAAGCTATAGAAGTGAGATTGAGCATAAGATAGAAGTGTACCTGTGTATTAGAAGCATTGGGTTCCTCATATATGTGCTCATCATCTGAATTTGGCTCATCAAAATCATCATCTTGAGTTTGGGTTTGAGTTTGAGTTTGAGCTTGAGTTTGAGTTTGTGTAAAATCATTCTCATAATCTAAGAAATCAGCCATTTGGGAATCATTGTCATAGTTGATATGTATTTTCCTAGGTTTTTTATATGAATTATGACCCTCCTCATCCTCCATTGAATCAAGAATTAAAATTTTCTCACTTTCTCCTTCTTTCTCTCCTTCTTAACCAAAACTTTGATTTTTTTTTCCCCAATTTTTTCATCTAAACAACCTTTATAATTCTGAAAATTATCTTAATCACTAAACAAAATAATTAATCACTAATCCAGATTACTAGCACTAATACGTAAAGGGTAGATTTGCCATTAAAAAAAATTGGGTTAAGAGGATACCTGATTTTGCTATTTCACAACCCTTTTTGTCTTTATTGAGTATGCCTAGAAAGATTTTGGTATGCCCAAAATCATAGTTCATAGGGAAGTTGGCCTAATAAGACCATGGTCCCCAAAGAATGGTTCTTTAGTCCACCACCTCAACCAGTTTAGTCCACAAGTCCTTTAAAAGAATCGTTTTTTGGGGACCAGCCTTTTTTTTGGGGGGACCATGGTTTTATTTTGGGTAAAGACATTAAAAGTAATTCTAGGTCACCCCATATCTAGTTATTTATATAATACCTAATCTACCCTCTTTATTAATTTTAGGTTATGATTAGTGAAATGATTTAGTTAAAAACAATTAGTGAGATTAAATTAAAAGATGGGTTTATTATTAGTTGAGTAGAATTATTGTGAGAGTAGAGTTAGAGAAGATGAAGGAGAAAAACATGAAAAATAAATATTTTTTTCCAATTCACCCCCTTTGAGTATTCAAATGATGGATTTTATCAACCACAACCGGAGGTAGAGTATTTGGGTGAACAAGTATGCTCCAAACTTAGATAATGTATGTTGAATTGGTAAAAACTTCCCCAAAAATGTAAAATTTTGAACTGGATTTTGAACAGTTCGGTTACTTTATATGAAGAACAAGTAACCGAACTCATCTGAAGGTGTAGTTCGGTTGCTTTGCGAGGATGAACAAGTAACCGAACTCATCTGAAGGTGTAGTTCGGTTGCTTGATCCAAAAACGCAGGTTACCGAACTCCATATTAATGGAAGCTCTGACATGCAGTGTTATGTTCGGTTGGTTCGCAACTAACCGAACTTTATGTAGAAATAAATTTTAACCAAGTGTATAAGGTTCGGTTGGTTCGCAAACTACATGCTTTTGCGATCCAACCGAACTAAGTTTAATAAGTTCGGTTGTTTCGCAAACTTGAGATTAATTGCACAACCAACCGAACTTAACAAACAAAAATTTCTTATGTTTTTAACCGTAGAGTTCGGTTACATGGCGCTTTAAAATTTTTTTGCGATAAATAACCGAACAAAGTTGATAGAGTTCGGTTATAAGAGAAATAAAAATAATGGGAAAAACAAAAGAAGGTTCGGTTACATGACAACTTTTTTCTTATGCTTTTAACCCTAGAGTTCGGTTACATGGCGCTTTATACATTTATGCGAAACAACCCGAACTCGTCGGTTCTGGGAACATAGTTATAAAGCATATAGAAACGAACTCATCTGAAGGTGTAGTTCGGTTGCTTTGTGAGGATGAACAAGTAACCGAACTCATCTGAATGTGTAGTTCGGTTGCCTTGTGAGATGAACAAGTAACCGAACTCAGATCAGTAACCTCCATTAAACCTCTCCACAACTTCCATTTTCAACTCATTTGGATGATTACTTCTCATTTTTTCAACCAAAAACAAACGACAAGTAATGAGTTTGTGAGAATATCTTTGCTAAAGATTTAAATTAAGTTATATATATATAGAGGTGGTGGTGGTTGGTGGTGATGGTGGTAATCGGTGGTTGGTGGTGGTGATAATCGGAGGTGGTGGTGGTGGTAATCGGCGGTGGTGGTGGTGGTAATCGGCGGTGGTGGTGGGATGAGGTGGTGGTGGTAATCGGCGGTGGTGGGCGGTGGTGACGGTCGGAGGTGGTGGTGGTATTTATCGGCGGTGATGGGCGGTGGTGGTGGGAGAAGGTGGTGGTTATATATATAGAGAGAGGTGGTTATTAGGTTGGTTTTAAATTAAATTAGGTTAAGGGCAAGTTAGTAATTTCAACGCATTAGGACATCCCTTATAACTAGAGGGAAGGTGGCATAATCAAACCATGGTCCCCTCAAAAAAACCAAGGTCCCCAAAAAATGGTTCCTTTAAAAGACCAAGCAAGCCCAGCGTCCTAGCCCAACTACGTGTCTAACCAAACTATTCCTCCATATTCCAATTTTTTATAAGTATGTAGTAGGTGCTTGTTAGTGTTAGAACACTGAACATCGAAAACAAGGTGAGTCCGAGGATGAAGTTTAGTTTTGGATGGAATTGAACGCGATTATGAACAATCATTAGCTATTAGGTAAGGATTTCCCTTCACTACTTCATTATACTCAACAATCAAGAAAAGTATAATTACAGTATTTGGTAATCAAAGTAAGTATTTTATACACAAAATTGGTCGGATAGACCAAAAACCCACAATTTCTGGGTAAAAAAATATCTAGATTTTGATACTGTTTAGATGGACGGGAATTAAAAAGATACTTTTTAAATATCGGTTTTGGGTATTTTGCCCAAGATTTATGTACTAACCAAGTGTAATAGACCTATATACCCTCGTCTTCTTTATTTATGTTGTGCGACACATTAGACGTTATACGAACAATAACATGTATTCTCCAGTCAATTTCTTCTCTGTTGCAGCCTTGCAGGTCTGCACTTGGGCCCAATGAGTTAAACAGCCCCACTATAACCAGAAATGGACCTCCATTATGCAATTTTGTTTTTATTTTATTTTGCTTATTTTGGTCTGCAGTAGAGTGCAAATATCAGGAATATGCAATGGTAATGTTTATTTTTTAAGGAGTAGGCCGCATTAACCAAAAAAGCAGAAACACTTGAACTTCAAAATTCTAATAGTACCAAAAAGATTAAACTTATTCATCAACCATTCTCAGATCAGAAACTATTTTGTTTCTGATTCATCCAACTAAGGCTGGCTCTAATCGTCACCCAAGATTCAAGCTGAATGTTAGATCCATGTCACCAAAATGCATCGACCGGGCGCAGTGAGGATCCAAGATTCTATCTCGATACGCAATTTGAAGATTCGTAACATGCAGATTGGAACTGCGTATTATGGGAAAACTCAAAAGCGCAGTTGCTAACTGCGTATTGACCGTGTTGACTGGTCCACGCGCAGATTTAACTATTCTTGATTTTTTTTTATTTTTTTTTGTCTGTAAATTTGTGTAAACCAATACTATCAGCATCTACGATTTTTTTGTCTGTAAATTTGTGTAATTTTTTTTTTGGTTTGACATAATTATTGGTTAAACAAAAACCACTCGGACAAACCGAAACCGGCTGGAACCATATGAAAACCGAACCAATGGTTAATGGATTGGTTTGGTTTAGATCTTTAGAAACCGATAATATTGGTTTCGGTTTTGGTTTGGCTAGAAACCGAACCAAAACGGACCATGAACATCACTACTAACATTGGTAGTTGGTACTTCACAAAATGCATATTACCTATATGTAGTTTAATAGAACGTGTTTCTCTATCCATAGTATCGAAATAAAAATGGTATGGCCAGTCATTAAATGCTACGCACTTAAGAAATCTATAGAAAGATAAAATCATATATAACATTTAAATGATGCGGGGTCGCTTGGAACAATCTAATTGAGCTGGATAATCTACCAAAAATATTAAAATGACAAAACATTATTTGGTCCAAGTCTTTACCTCTAGTGTCAAATGTATGATCCCGCTGGAGCATAGCTAGCCACGGGAAGTTGTTATGAAGCTTATTTTCCTGTTAAGCATCAACCAAGGAAGAAAAAAAATGGATTAATAGGGAGGAAGGGAATCCAGCAATCTCAATGAAAACTAATGTATTATCCTGAAGATATTATGGTGGGTTTGGATGTAGAATTTTAAAGGTGGGATTTAGGGGTCCAAGGGATTTGGTGGAATTATGTTTCCCTCGGTTTGTTTGGTTGCCCAAATCCCTGGAATCACGTTTCCCATGGGAATCAGTTTTCCAGCAAATTCTCCATATGGAGTCCGACCCCTCCCCCTAAGATTTGCTGGGAAACTTATCAAGGGATTTATGAGCCTACTTTTTTTTAACTCTAAATCTCATATATATATTCAATTTTAAGTTTCCAATGGTAAAACCAAACGGTATATGGACTTTAGAACAAGATAATTGTATGAATCCTAGGAATTTCAATTGGGTTACCAAACACCCAAGGGATTTACACGAATCCCAGAATTTGTAATCTCATGGGATTATAAATTCCTGGAAATTGTGAATTCTGCAAACAAACCCACCATTAGCGTACTCTTGATACCTCTTAGGTGTTGAAGTCTCGCTTTCCAAATCCTTAAGTATCCGTGTTGGAAAAAGGTGTATGAATTATTAATCGTATGAAACTGGGAAGAAAAATGGCGAGGTCTTCTTCGTGTTATGATACTCTAGTTTGTGAATGGGACGAAAATATGCAAGAGGAATAGGGAGGAGGAAAACGATAAGAGGTTGCAAGATTCTTCTTCGTGCAAAAAAAAAAAGTGGAAATACATAAAACTGTGACCGAAATGTGCATTTCTTCCAAAAGTGTGACTGATTTGAAAATTCTTCCAAAAGCGTGACTGACTTTACCTAATACCCAAGTGTTTATAGGTGAAAATCGTTTCTGCCGATTTCGGTAAATTCGGTAGGTGAGTGAGAAACTGGTTTAAACCCTAAACAAATGTGCTTTGCACGTGAGCACTTTATAGATTCGAGAGATCAACTGCATGTCCTACTAAACCAAGAAATGGCCGTTCCGGACTTGCTTCGGTCACAAAGTGGAGGAGAAGGGTTGATTTGGGGAGGGAAGCAAAGAAAGGTGTTGAGACCAGAATAATTACGGGAGAGTAGTATCTCGACTTGTATCGAGAAAGTAGAAGCTTGGGAAGCTTGCAAGAGATGAAAGCTTTTGGGAGAGCTTGCAAAGTTGCCTTCGAGAGTGTAGTATTTTCTCCCGACCGAGACTTGTCGTGCGGGTGGAAATAGGTAAGACCTATTTATACAAGTCGGGATTGAAACGTACCCTGGCCTCATGAAGGAAGAGAGTAAAGGGTGAAATAATGAGAGGAGGTGGTAACCGCAAGGTGTTTATGGGTGAAAACGTTTTCACCATTATTTCCTCATTTATTTGACCGCTTTATTCCTTTTCACGCTTTCTTAATGTGAGCGTAGTGTACGCTGCAAGTTGTGACCGCCAAACCAAAACCCTGGAAAGCATCCCCAGCTTTGTGTTGATATCTCGAGTGTTGGTTTCACTTTGAGTGCAAGTGGCACTGCTAGTGGCTCGTGTGGCATGTGCGGAATGCCCTTGTTGCGAGTTGTACTTCGAGCACAAGTGGCAATGCCAGAGCTGCTAGTGGCGTGCGTGGCATGTGCCAATGGCATGTGCGGAATGCCTTGGTGGTAGGTTGTACGTTGAGTGTAAGTGGCAATGCCAGAGCCGCTAGTGGCGTGTGTGGCATGTGCCAATGGCATGTGCGAATGCCTTGGTGGTAGGTTGCACGGTTTGCAAGTTAGGCTACCAACGTGTGTGTTTGGCATGTGCCAATGGCATGCGTGGCCGTTAGGGCCGTGGCCTTGGTAGGAAAAGCTACCAATGAGCATGTTGGCATGTGCCAATGGCATGCGTGGCCGTTAGGGCCGTGGCCTTGGTAGGAAAAGCTACCAAAGAGCATGTTGGCATGTGCCAATGGCATGCGTGGCCGTTAGGGCCGTGGCCTTGGTAGGAAAAAGCTACCCGGCGAGCATGTTGGCATGTTCCAATGGCATGCGTGGCCGTTAGGCCGTGGCCTTGGTAGGATAAGCTACCAGCGAGCATGTTAGCATGTGCCAATGGCATGCGTGGGCCGACTTAGCCTAGGTTGCATGGTTTGTAAGCCTAGGGAGCTATATTTGGCATGCGCCAATGGCATAGCGGCTTGGAAATATGGCTTGTGGTACGTGTTGGCATGTGCCAATGGCACGTACGGCCATGTTGACCTAGTTGCACGTTTTGCAAGCCTAGGGCGCTATATTTGGCATACGCCAATGGCATAGCGGCTTGGAAATATGGCTTGTGGTACGTGTTGGCATGTGCCAATGGCACGTACGGCCATGTTGACCTAGTTGCACGTTTTGCAAGCCTAGGGCGCTATATTTGGCATGCGCCAATGGCATAGCGGCTTGGAAATATGGCTTGTGGTACGTGTTGGCATGTGCCAATGGCACGTACGGCTATGTTGACCTAGTTGCACGTTTTGCAAGCCTAGGGTGCTATATTTGGCATGCGTCAATGGCATAGCGGCTTGGAAATATGGCTTGTGGTACGTGTTGGCATGTGCCAATGGCACGTACGCCATGTTGACCTAGTTGCACGTTTTGCAAGCCTAGGGAGCTATATTTGGCATGTGCAAATGGCATAGCGGCTTAGTTTGGCATGGTTGCTAATGAGTGCGATATGTAGTTTGGTTTTGGCGTCGCTGCCATGGTGCGCAGTGTGCGGCTTGGTTTTGGCGTTGTTGCCATGGTGCGCGGTGATGCGGCTTGGTTTGGCATTGTTGCCATGGTGCGCGCAGTGCGGCTTGGTTTGGCATTGTTTCCATTGTGCGGGTGTGCGGCTTGGTTTGGCATTGTTGCCATGGTGCGCGCAGTGTGCGGCTTGGTTTGGCATTGTTGCCATTGTGCGCAGTGTGCGGCTTGGTTTGGCATTGTTGCCATGGTGCGCAGTGCGGCTTGGTTTGGCATTGTTGCCATGGTGCGCGATGTGCAGCTTGGTTTGGCATTGTTGCCATGGTGCGCAGCAGCGCGGCTTGGTTTGGCATTGTTGCCATGGTGCGCAGCAGCGCTTGGTTTTGGAATTAGGGTTACGTGGTCGAAAACTTAACTGCATTTTGAAAAAATACCCCTATTAATTATTTACACCCGAGTTAAATGCTCTTAGTTAATGTGTTGCGGGTAACACTAGGGCATGGGGTTTTACGATTTTCCTTGTTTAAAAACCACCATCAACATTAGCTTGGAACAGGGGCTTTGTTGCGAGGTAAGCATAAGATGGTGACAGACTATCAACAACAAACCGTAAAGAGAATTGAGGAGGCTTGTCTGACCTTTTATGAATAGGATTTGGAATCCTTGCCTCAGGTAGTTTTGCACAAATCGGAGGCGGGTACAATTGGTGGGGCCGGTGCAGCTTTGGGCTGCGTTGGGAAGTTGGCGTGAGTTGAGAAACCGAGTGTGCTAGCCGGGCGGCGCAGGTGTGGAAGCTATGCGTGCTTGCAGCGTGACTTGGGAAATCGAGCGTGCTTGGTGGTGGGACCCAGCGCAAGGTGTGCGTGCTTGAAGGCGTGGCTTGGGAAACTGAGCGTGCTGGCTGGTGGGACCGGCGCAAGGTGTGCGTGCTTGCAGGCGTGGCTTGGGCGGTCATTGGGAAGTTGGGCATTAGTTGGGAAACTGAGCGTGCTAGCTGGCGGGACCGGCGCAAGGTGGGGAAGCCGATTGCGCTAGTCAAGTGAGACCTGTAAACAAGGAGGTAGTAGGTATTTCTGCTGTATAGCGAAGTTTCCTTGTTTGCCTTCCTTCACGCTAAGGCGGCTTCGATTAGGCATTGTCCATGCTAAAAATGGAAGCGTTATGTCCCTCATTGCTTCCTTTCCTTTTTTAAGGTTCTCGTATTCATACCCAACGTAATTGCATCATCTCCCTCGTTTGAGAAAGGGTTCTTCTTGTTGAGTTTCTCTCTTGTCATGTCACACAGAGACGAACCATCTTCTAACCAACCCGTTTCTCCGTGAAGGCGCGAGGTCCGACTCGGCAGAGCATCCCAACAAAGGTTATTCGGGTTAAGAAAAATCATACCGGTATGTTTTCTTCTTCTTTGGTGGACCGACTTACGCTTTACCGCTTGTTTGATGAATGGAAAATTTTCCTTTTGTGCAGAGATATCCTGTTGGATCATGCGTTAGTGTTATCGACGAGGATGACCTAGTGGTTCCCCTCCCTTCAAATCCAACCTTGTTGACTGCTGCAGACTTGGAGAACGAGGGCTCTCTTGTCATGAATACCCCTATGCAGTTCGTCTGTTTGGGACTCGTATGAGGTGTCTCTCCTCCAATTATCGGAATGTTAGCGGTTTCTGGTGCGGAAAGAATTCGTGGTCCTTTATACGAGGATATGGAGGACATGCGCCATATCTCTACCAGAGCGCAGTGAAGTGATGTTCGTCCGCCTTGGTTTCCGTAGTGAACCTGTCTTTTTCCAATGATTGCTGAGATGGAGAATACGTCCATCCGCGCCGCCACAGCAGAGTTAGCCATTCAAAGGTGGGAGAACATGGTGTCCACTGTGAATCCTTGGAGTTTAATATCACCTGGTTGCGGCATCGCCTCAATATTGAAAGTCGACAGAGCTGGTATTCTTCAGGTGATTCCCGCCACGTAAACCATGTGGAATAAGAGAAATCTTTGGCCTTGGAGTCTCGAGAGGATTGAAGATTTAACTCGAGACTTGAAGAGTAGGAATTTTTGATGTAGCATGTCACAGGAAGTGATTAGGCGTAGTATGCCTTAAGCCACTTTCCGTTGATGATTGTCTCTAGCTTTCCCCATCTTCTTTGATAATCTTGTAGTAACCACTGTCATACGCTTTAGTGATTATGTACGGCCCTTCCCATTTGGGAGAAAACTTCGGTGCCGATGCATCTTGCTGGATGTGACACTGGGATGCTCGTAAATTACATGATGACATATTCTCGGATGGTGCAGGCGCGGGATCCTCCGCGGCCTCGTAAAGTGTTGAAGGCGTCTTATAGACGGAGAGGTGATGATATTCTTGCGCCTCGCACCCTTGAAGAGTAGAGGACCTTATTGTGGGTAAGGATTTTGGTAGACTGTGTCTTCGGAGCTTTGATGAAGGGATCCCATGTATATCTTCCGTCCTCAAGTATGGTTTACGTGTTTCCATCTTTGTAGTAATTGTCGCTGCGGTGAAGCTCGGGCTGGTATCAACGAATGAGTGGCAACAGCTTCTTGGTAGGAGATGTAATCAAGAAACTACATTGTCGTGGTGACAAAGTAGGTTGATCGATATTCTATGGGCTTCCGTGGAAGTAAAAGGATTGGCTGATGCGTGCAGCAAACCGTCCATGATCACGAAGTTTTGGCGAGATGGATTAAAAGGTGTCCAAGACTACGAAGATTGGGTCGGGTGGATCGTGTTCCTTGATATGAGGAGTGTGGCATCACGACCCTTTGCGGTGAAGGAGTGGCGTTGAAGCGAACGTTGAAGCGGCCGAAAATGTTGATGTGTAGCTACTGAGAGAATGTTGATGCAGAGCTACTGAGAGAACGTTGAAATGACATCTTGCAACTCTCGTGAGCCTTGAAGGCTACCATTTTGAAGTCTGAGGCTGCGTCATGTTCTCACAAACTCGACATCCCTCAAGAGAACAGAGGTTAGAGTCCCAGCTTACATCTATCGATCGTGCTTTCTAGGAGAGGTTGGGGTTTGGGAACGGCTTTCCACGGGCTGGAAACGCCGCTTTCCCGATGCAAAGCGGTTGAGGGGTGCAAATATTTCTTGACGCTACGCCTGGAGAAATATAGAATCTCACATAACTATTTCATCATAGACTGTATTTACTTTGTGGTCGAAGTTTCCATTATGCTAAGAAGTGTCTCCGTGAACTCGTGAGAGTTGTTGATTTCCTTGCTTTCGATTTTGGAGAAGTCTTTCCCGATCTTCCCGTGTGACGAAATTGGATTACTTATCCCCTTCTATCATGTTCAAGAGCAACGCGAGCATCTTCATCTATAAACGCGTCCCCCTTGAAGTATCTTTGTCTTTTCATCAAATCAACAAAGCTAAAAGGAGGTCGGCTTCTTCCGGATCTTCCAAGATCTTGCCCCGATGGTGGAGTAGCGTCTCCGTGACGGTTGAAGCTTTCATGCTTGAAGAACCGTTGGGGTGGCGGAAGTGGATCTGGTTCTCGTGATCGTAAGTGTATCGTGCGAGATGACACGGTTTTGATCACGAAGCGTCGGAGCCATGGCGCCAAGCCCGGGGCGAGGATGGTGCTTGGAAGGGCGCAAGATGTTAGCGCTGAAGGATGCAAACTATTATCACAAAGTGTGGCATCAAGGCCAGATGCGCGTCCCCTGCATGTGTGCCGGTGCATGTGCGCCTGGTAAGCGCGCCCAGCAAGCGATCTCGGTATGCGCGTCCGCAAGCGACCGTAAGCGCATCCTGGGAACGATCCGTAGGCGCCCGGATCATCTTGGAATGGGCGCCGACTTGGCATGGACGCTGGTTAGGCATGGACGCTCGGCTTGGATTTTTGGTATGGTGTGGACCATTGACTTCTTCCCATACGTAGCTCAAACAGAAATCCTTTCCTTATTCAAATTCCAAAAGGTGTTATGCTTATGAAATGGGTTGGATCCCCTTTTACCTCGTAGCTTTGTTATCACGTCATGGTGTTAGCGGTAGCGTGGTAGTGGTAAAGTGGGCAAGCATATTCCAAATATGTACTCAGCTCGTTTCTCTTTCAATTTGTTTTATTGTTTTCTTGTATCGTGTAAACTGTAGCTATAGGTATACCTTTCATAAACTTGTGAAAATACTTCATCATAAATAATTCTTCAAATGTCACCGTAGTAACGCTCCTAATAGTGACAGTAATTATTATTGTGCAAAGTAGGTATGTACGGGTAGGTGAAAAAAAATTTTTTTTTTTTTTTAAAACAAAGTGCCTGGTTTATGGTTTTTGTCTTCCCTGGATTTCTTGGGTTGATAGATAAATGTTACCTTGATGTTTGGGTTATTCTTTTTGGATTGAATTGTTTAGGAGTTGATTGTTTTAGTTATGATTGAAAGTGACGCAAACATCCTAGGAAAACCATGGAATCGTATGTTGGTAGATGATATGGGATGAAACATAACATGGCTATCGGTTTTATCATAACTTGAAAAAGAAAACCACGTATTTTTGCCTAGATAAGACTTACTCGGTTTCTCAAAAGAGTCATGGGAAGTCCCCAATCTTCCAAATCGTTGCCGAGTTGTCTGGATAATCATGCTGTTAATCCCCGGGCGGATCGCTTTGCTTCTAGCCTGTGAGAAGTCCCTGGTCGCCCCTTGTCATGTCATGACTTATAATCGAGCCGCCGAGTAACTAAGTCGGAGTGATTGCCTTCCTCTACCATCTTGACGTCCCTGGTCGAAGAATGAGATCGTCAAGAAAGTTGATATTGTAACCGAAAGATCGAACCTCCTACTGTGGTCGCCAATTGTTTATAGGTGAAAATCGTTTCGCGATTTCGATAAATTCGGTAGGTGAGTGAGAAACCGGTTCAAACCCTAAACAAATGTGATTCACGTGAGCACTTTATAGATTCGAGAGATCAATCTGACAAGTCCTGGGCTAAACCAAGAAATGGCCGTTCTGACTTGCTTCGGTCACAAAGTGGAGGAGAAGGGTTGATTTGGGGAGGGAAACAAAGAAAGGTGTTGAGACCAGAATAATTCTGGGAGAGTAGTATCTCGACTTGTATCAGAAAGTAGAAGCTTGGGAAGCTTGCAAGAGATGAAAGCTTTTGGGAGAGCTTGCAAAGTTGCCTTTACGAGAGTGTAGTATTTTTCTCCCGACCGAGACTTGTTTGCCCGGGTGGAAATAGGTAAGACCTATTTATACAAGTCGGGATTGAAACGTACCACTGCCTCATGAAGGAAGAGAGTAAAGGGTGAAATAATGAGAGGAGGTGGTAACCGCAAGTGTTTATGGGTGAAAACGTTTTCACCATTATTTCCTCATTTATTTGACCGCTTTATTCCTTTTCACGCTTTCTTAATGTGAGCGTAGGTACGCCGTAAGCCATGGACCGCCAAACCAAAACCCCGAAAGCATCCCCAGTTTTGTTGATATCTCGAGTGTTGGTTGCACTTGAGTGCAAGTAGCGCCGCTAGTGGCGCGTGTGGCATGTGCCATTGGCATGTGCGGAATGCCCTTGTTGCGGGTTGTACTGAGCACAAGTGGCAATGCCGGAGAGCCGCTAGTGGCGTGCGTGGCATGTGCGGAATGCTTTGGTGGTAGGTTGTACGTTGAGTGTAAGTGGCAATGCCGTAGCCGCTAGTGGCGTGTGTGGCATGTGCCAATGGCATGTGCGAATGCCTTGGTGGTAGGTTGCACGGTTTGCAAGTTAGGCTACCAGCGTGTGTGTTTGGCATGTGCGGCCGTTAGGGCCGTGTGGCCTTGGTAGGAAAAGCTACCAGAGAGCATGTTGGCATGTGCCAATGGCATGCGTGGCCGTTAGGGCCGTGGCCTTGGTAGGAAAAGCAACCAGCGAGCATGTTGGCATGTGCCAATGGCATGCGTGGCCGACTTGGCCTAGGTTGCATGGTTTGTAAGCCTAGGGCGCTATATTTGGCATACGCCAATGGCATAGCGGGCTTGGAAATATGGCTTGTGGTACGTGTTGGCATGTGCCAATGGCACGTACGGCCATGTCGACCTAGTTGCACGTTTGCAAGCCTAAGGCGCTATATTTGGCATGCGCCAATGGCATAGCGGCTTGAAATATGGCTTGTGGTACGTGTTGGCATGTGCCAATGGCACGTACGGCTATGTTGACCTAGTTGCACGCTTTGCAAGCCTAGGGCGCTATATTTGACATGCGTCAATGGCATAGCGGCTTGAAATATGTCTTGTGGTACGTGTTGGCATGTGCCAATGGCACGTGACGGCCATGTTGACCTAGTTGCACGTTTTGCAAGCCTAGGGCGCTATATTTGGCATGTGCCAATGGCATAGCGGCTTAGTTTGGCATGGTTGCCAATGAGTGCGATATGTAGTTTGGTTTTAAGGCGTCATTGCCATGGTGCTAGCAGTGCGGCTTGGTTTTGGCGTTGTTGCCATGGTGCGCGCAGGCGGCTTGGTTTGGCATTGTTGCCATGGTGCGCAGCAGCGGCTTGGTTTGGCATTGTTTCCATTGTGCGCCGTGTAAAAGGCTTGGTTTGGCATTGTTGCTATGGTGCGCAGCGCGCCTTGGTTTGGCATTGTTGCCATGGTGCGCAGTGTGCGGCTTGGTTTGGCATTGTTGCCATGGTGCGCAGCAGCGCTTGGTTTGGCATTGTTGCCATGGTGCGCAGTGTGCGGCTTGGTTTTGGAATTAGGTTCTGGTCGAAAACCTAACTGGGTATTTTTCAAAATACCCCTATTAATTATTTACACCCGAGTTAAATGCTCTTAGTTAATGTGTTGTGGGTAACACTAGGTCATGGGGTTTTACGATTTTACCCCTTGTCTAAAAACCACCATCAACACCAAGGTACCCTTTATAGCCCGATGTCTACACATGGATAGCTTGATGTCCACATATTCATAGCTGATATCCACACATTATAGTTGATGTCCACATATTTATAGCCTGATGTCCACATATTTTATGAATAGTGTTCGATGTCTAGACTTCGAAAAATGGATGTGCACACTTATCCAACATATGATTACGCCTAGATTCTGGATGTCTACATATAATATCTACACATCAGTAAAAAAAAATGGTGGGGTATCAGTGTGTCTATATGTACACACCCGATGTATACACATATGTTGTCGATATGTACACATCTGAGGACAAAATCCGGTATTTCCGTAAAAGACTAGGGCATACATGTCCTTTGACCGGTCATGGTCACACTTTTGGAAGAATTTTCAAATTGGTCACACTTTTGGAAGAAATGCACATTTCAAATCACACTTTTAGGTAAATTAAGTCAATATATTACCAAAGAGAATGAGTTGAAGTCAAATAAATCGACCGAACCGGACCCAAATAACCGGAGATTCTGAGCCGTAGATGTTGAAACCTAATTCCTTATGTATACCTAAAAGATTAACAGACATGCGATTTCTTTTTTACACCTCCTTCCAAATTCTACCTAGGTTTATAATCGATTCACGACGACTTGTAAATACATAAGACTACACCCTGGACAGGGTTATTGTTTCTGAAGAGGTGTAGTGAAATTTGTGAAGAATTGGCGATGGATTCACATCTATCATATTGGTGCTACAGATGCAGTCAATTTGTGGGATATAACCTTGGTTTTTGTCCTGAGTGTCAATCTTCTTTTGTAGAGGATATCGAAGCTCCCTCTCCATCCACACGTACTGATACAAATTATAGCAGGCATCGTCCAAAAAAAAACCTGAAGATCTTCTTAAACGTTTAAATATGGCCATAGTTGTTAGAGGAGGTGATGGTGGTGAAGAAATAGTCGAACATTATATTGATTATGGTTCTGGTCTTCAACCATGTTCGCCGGGGATGCATGATCACTTCAAGGAATCGAAGATAATCGACTCGTCACTAAGTTCGCAAGAAAGTAACCATCGACGAAACTCTTGTCACTATGTATGTCCATGGCTTTCAAAGAAGAAACTATTGTCCTGTTTGTCGACATGATATGGATGGTGGGCTTACTGCACTGGGTTCTCCGAGGATACTATTATGCGAGGTGAAACTAAAGGATTCTGCCTTATAAAAGTATTTCAAATATGTTTTCGTATTTTAGAAGGAATTGCCTTGGTCGTCTAGTTCAAGAAGGGCTACTGTGCACCGGGAATTGGTTGATAGCGGCGGTTTGCATTGGCACGTACTAGGCTAAATCTTACTTTTATTTGTGTGTTTTTGCATTTTTTCTATGCTCGGTAGTGTATTTGTAATTTGTTGCACATGACATTAAACTATCAATAGTATAGTTGGAAGATTTTATTTTATTTGCATTCTACGTATTTGTATATTCTTATATGCTATTCTGCTTCAAATAAGACTACATGAAACTGTGACAGTAGGTGTGGCCATTGGCTGTGTTGATAGTTCATTGGCCATTGGCTGGTAATGAACTATCAACACAATAAATCGAAAAATATCAGTTCCCAAATATTAGCTTGACTTGAGGCATGCCATTAATTTAAGAAGATGAGTTTAAGATATCCTACCATTGTGTCGAAACCTTCTCAGTTGTTCCAAACAGAAACTTTTCAATAAGATCAATACTGGAATCAAGATAACTTCTTTGTTGCAATAAGACACTTTGGTATCTGTAGATGTAGAAAATCCTACCACTACATCCAAAGGTAACTAAACACACACACGCAAGGAAGCAAGACAAACAAAAGAAGTAATGAACAAGAGATGTACGTGGTTCGGCATGATTACCTACGTCCACGGGGTGTAAAAGAAGATCTTATTACTGGTTCAAGGTTACAAGACGGATTTATCTCTCTCAATGCTCTAGTGCGCTCTCTTTTCTCACCTCTTGCTTGAGTTCTTTCTCTCTACATGGTCTCTATTTATAGTTACAAGTGATGATACATCCAAAGACTACGGTGTTAGGCTTGGTGTAGCTTCCTCGATGTTCCTCTCGAGCGATCGATCGATGCCCTACCGATTGTTCTTATTTGTTTGAGTTGCTACGCGAGCCGAATGATGCCTGCCGCCATCTCACACTCGATGTCGCTCGTTGATGGGAATAACCGATGTCGCCCTTGGGATCCTTGGCCGAGCTTTCCCCGACCGAGTCCTTCTTATCTCTTCACCAACTATGTCGGTGCATTTATGGCTCCAAAGGTTCGATGTCCATCACATCACAAACCTTTTTCCCTTTTTCTTCGACTTTCGGCTCCTCTTTCCTCACGCCTGCATTTGGAGAGGCGATCCGCACTCTAGGTGCATGCTTGCTCTGGTACGCCATGGCTTAGATCGCTCCACCCGTCCCTCGGGATTATTTACACCTACATTTATGCCCCTTCTTTCACTGTAGTCAACACGCAAGAATAACCGCCTGCCTTCCCACGCCCCTGGCCATGCCGGTTTTCGCATGCCGTTCCCCACTCGCCTCGAGCTTACTCCAACCGGTTCACCTTCTCTGCCGGGCACCACGGGAGGGGTTTATAAATCCAGCCTTCAACCTAGTTTCCTCTTATTTCTTTCTCTCTCGCAACTTCATTCTCTTTTTCCATCTTCTCTCGCTCTCCATCTCCTTTGTGTCTTCATCTTTCCTCCACCCTCTTTTCGTTAAGGTCAAGCAATTCCTTAACAAACTTCTTCCCTTCCTTCTCCGTTATCCGTCGTCTTCTCCGTCTCCGTCGCCGCTGCAATCTCCGGTTCCGGTCGTGTTTTCGCTTCTTCTGCCGTATTTCTTATCAGTTTGCATGGCCTCTTCAACTCCTCAAATGACAGAAAGAAGGTGTGTGAGTTATGTGTTTTCCGATGACGAGGGCGTATCGCTTGATTCTCTTGTCGTCGTGAGAGAGCCCCCTCCAAATATGATTATCGTGCTCTAGATTCTATCTTTCCCGATAACCCGTCTTCGTTTTCTTGTAGGGCCGACAAGAGGACTCGCTAGGGACTTAATGTACGAGCAATATGTCCAACAATCAAAGATGAGTTCGGCCTTCACGGGTATGACGTCGAGCTCTTGTCGTGCCGGAGGGGCGTTCTGAGGAAGGAGGATGTTTTGAGATTTCCCCATTCTACCGAGGCGACCGTAGTCACCAGGGCCAGCCTAGAGCTCGGGCCAAGTGCTTCCCCTATATGATCCTAGTCGCCCATTCTTGTACGAGGCTCTCTCAAGATTCGTCCGTGCCGTGCCTTGGCCCAAAGGAACGGTAACACTTTCCGCATCCCCGTCCGAGTGGGAGAAGCGTAGCCGAGGCGAGTGCGCCCTACCGCTTGGTCTACCTTCGATCCTTCTCAAGCGGGTGACTATACTCCCGCCACCTTCGCCCGACAATTATCGGAGCGGACCACTACTAATGGCGATCTCGCTGGTTTGTCAAAACCCTCACCGTCATAAGACCTTCCCGAGGGAGTCGAGACTTCTTTTGGATGAGGACCCCGAGGGAAAGAGTTCCAAGAAGCACGCCTGTCATACCAATGATACGGCTTGGGACCGGTTCCGCCTGGCCATTTCCGCCCTCTTTGAGTGGCAAGCTCCCTCCTCCTACCGAATTTTATCCTTTTCGGTAGTCAACGTTGATCGGGTCTGCATTTCTCTTTCTCTAGTTTGGTTGATCGGATTAGAGACTTACGGGTAGTATTTTGTTTTGGTGGTGTTTTTCGGACTAAGTCCCAGTGGTACTCTTCGAGGTTTTCGCTCATCGGAAGAGGGATAGATTGGCGGAGCCGAGGAGGATACAGGGAAGGTAACAAATATACTCATTGTTTTTTATTTAACGTACATGTACGTGCCCCTATTTGTTGCCTTGCATGGATCTGACGTCGGCTGATACGCAGAAGTTGAAGGTTGACAAGGTCCGGTACCTCGCGAAGGATGGTGAGGATCCCGGCGATCGACTACCTTTGTCACATTTCCTGGGGAGGTCGCCTCTAAATCGTCTCCATGATTAAATCGCCTTGTAGGTGGGAAGCCTAAGGGTAGGGGTAAAGAACCTAAGGGGGATGTGCCTGCCTTGAGAAGGATGTGCCCGGGGAAGTGACCGGTGAAGGGATTGTGCTTGCCGGTGGCACTCGTGTATGTTGTGTCCGATGGTGATGATGAAGAAGATCTTTTTGATGATGAGGATGATGCTTGTTGATAAGGAGGGGGAATTGGGTCAAAGCGGGAAGTCGGGTGGTGGTGGGGGCGATTTGATTGACCGTGATACGGAGAGTGTCGATGGTCAACCGCCAAGGCTTTTCCTACCGTGGTTCCTAATCCCAAGAGTGACACCTCCTTCACTATCTCGGGTCCTATGTGTAACTCGCTTGGGGCGCCATTTCTCCCGACTTCGCCTCTTTGTCGATGAAGAGAAGGTCAATGCCGCCGCATTGTATGAGGCCGGCTCGAAAAGTACCTTCGACCTCCCCGTGAGTTGAACTTGCTCGGGTGTTGTGTATTTGTACCGGTTTAGGGCCGACTATGTTGGTATTGTTTTTAGGATGTCAACCGCTCGCTATTGAGTGCCGCCATTCAACGCGTCGGGAGGCCATCGAGAGGGAGAATCTTCGTCACTTGCCGCAGCAGGAGCGTGAACGGTCTCGAGGGTCGGGAGAAGGAGTTGGCCAAAACCCAAGGTATGCATTTTTCTTTTCCGCAGCCTAGTTGTGATTGATCTTGTAGTGCCAATATCCTCGAGTTTAGTACTCCCCGCTTAGCCGAATCGTCTATTATGAGGCCGACGCGCCACAAGATGTCGTTTGTCAAGAGGAAGCTAACATAGAACGAGATCATGTCTCGAACTTACAACGAGAGAATAGTCAATAAGGATGCTAAAATTGACCAGTCTCGGAAACCGATATTGAAGATCTTCAATCCAAACTTTATCGGTTTAGACGCTTGAGTATGTTCCCGAGGAAATAGATAATTTGAGGCGGACTTATCTCACTTCCAGGGTATAGCGGCCGAGAAAACATTATTAGCCGACAACTTAGAAGTTCAATGTGGCCGGCTAAGACTTCAGGTCCGAGATCTGCATGCAGATCGCCTTCGGATCTTGGGGGAGAGGGACGCTACTGAGAAGCGTAGCCAAGAGGCCCTTGAGAAGCTTAAGGAGTTTAGAAAGGTTTCTGAGGAGTTGGATTGGGTGCGTGCTCAATTGTCGGGCTTGCAGGCTGCCCACTCTCGACAGAGGGAGGAATGGAGTGATCACAAGAAGTATTGCCCCACTAATGAGTTTAATGAACAACGATACCTAGAACTTTCTTCGAAGGTGTCGGCCCTCGAGTGTAGCCTGTCTGAGTCCGAGGAGTCGGTTAGAATAATTGCCCCTTTGTTAGAAGGTGGTGTGCTTTGTGTCGTGCCTTGCGTGTTGTTACCTTGTTGTCATTGTTGTGTGGGATCGACTGCTCTTGTTGTCTTGGCAGCCGAAGCGTAAGAAGGTGGCCTCGTTGGAGGAGGAGAATATTCGTCTCAAGGGGAAGGAGGCTCATCTGCTCGATCGAGTGGCCCTTTCGAAGCGGCGTCGGCCGAGCAACTAGCGCGGGGATCTTGTTGCGAGAAAGCGAAGTTCAGTGAGGAACTCGTCTTGCAGTGTCAAAGCCGTGTGAAGGCGTTAAGCTTGATAAGAAGCGAGCGATGCCGCCTGCCAAGAAGGTCATCTCGGGTTCTACTTCCTCCAAAGAGTGATCCTGTCTTTTGTAGCGCTGCGTCGCTGTCTTGCCCTTTTCCTCGGGTTGTAATTCGTTTGAACACTTTGGTAACTTCTTGCATAACTTGTTATGGGTCTTCCGTCACGGCTTATTTGCTGTTCTTGCTGCTGATATTGTTACACTACTGCGTCGCCGGTTTATTATTCTTATTTATGTTGGGTTGCCCGTATGTGGCTTTCTTGTCGTAGCCTCGTTATTGTCCTTTCTTATGCCTGCATAGATAGGCAGGTTAGTCACAAATGCCGTTTTCGTCAACACACTCAACAAGGAGGGTCATCGCCCGATGCCATGTCCTGGACCGAGGCATCTCATCACCGTCTTTCGAGATCCGGTGGAAGGGGAGTTGGTCTTGCCTAGTTTCTATGGGATCGATACCCCAAGAAGTTATCGATTAATCTTCTTGGGCAAATGATTCGCCACTTGCGAGGAGAGCAATGTTGTTCCTTTCGACCAAGCCGAGTACTCATGCCTCGACAATCGGCCACTCGGTTTCCAACCACCGGGCCCTCGAACTACCTCGGCACTTGCACAATGCCATCGCCCCGAGTTCGAATAGTCCGTGTTAGTGTAAGTCGCCCCAAGACTTGCACAATGCCATCGCCCGGGTTCGAAACGACCATTCAGACGCACTTGTCATATTTCCAACCCCACGCGGCTTTTCACGGAAATAAACGACAAGATATCTTACCTGATCTCACGGATGGTAGATCTTTAGTCGTGTCGCGTTCCACGGCCGTGGCTCGGGTTTCCGCCTCGGCTTCGAAAGATCTTGTATGCCCCTTCTCCGACCTTTCTCAACTATCGTGTAGGGTCCTCCCCACCGTGGTGCGAGTTTACCGCCCTTCTTGTCACGCTCATAGCCGGGTAGGAGCTTTAGTACCAGCTGCCCGGGTTGGAATTCTCTTGGTCGGACCCGTTTGTTGTATTCCCGTTGGATTCTTCGTTGGTAGTTTTCCATCTTTTGTAGGCCATTTCTCTCGTTTCTTCCAAATCGTCAAGTTTAGCCAAGATAAGGTCCGCCGAGATGTTTCGCCTCCACGCTTCGGTCCCGGTGGTAGGTATCATCGCCTCCGTAGGTAGGATGGCTTCGGTCCCGTATGTTAGCATGAAGGGTGACAGTCCGTTGCCTCCCCCGCGAGTTGTCCCCGTATGCCCACAAGACATTGTAGAGTTCTTCACACCATTCCCCATATTCTCCGTCGAGTTTCTTCTTCATGTTATCGGCGATGGTCTTGTTTGTGATCTCGGCCTGTCCTTTGCTTTGGGGGTATAGGGGCGTGGACTTGCTTTTTCGGATGTTGTACGTGTTGAATAGTAGGTCGATGTTTTTGCCTTGCAATTGTTTCCCGTTGTCAGAGACGATTGCTGCCGGGACCCCCAAAGCGGCATATGATGTGTTCCCAGATGAACCGAAAAACATCCTTATCCCGTATGTGCCTTAGCGGAGCGGCCTCAACCCACTTGGTGAAATAGTCGGTGGCCACAATTAAATACTTCCTTTGTCCCGATCCGACGTGTAGTGGTCCCACGATGTCGATTCCTCATTTAGCAAAGGGCCAGGGCTGATGACGGAGTTTAATGTTACAGCTTCCAAGCGCGTGTATCTTCTTCCCGAATTTCTCGCACTCGTCGCATACGGTGGCCATATGCTTCATGTCCTCATTCATGTACGGCCGTAAGTATCCCATGGTTTTAGCTCGTGCCGCTAGGTCAGCCCCGAGCCGTGGTTTCCGCTGCCCCATAGTGTAATTCGTTAAGGATCATCTCGCCTCTTCCTTACTTAGGCATTTTAGCAATGGTCCTAGGTATGATTTTCTGGATAGGTGCCATCCCTAAGTTCGTGACGCGCTTTGCTCTTGATCTTATTAATCTCAGGCCTCCCCTTGGGAAACCTTCCCGTTTCGAGGTATTCATGAATCGGCCTTCTCCAGTCATCGGCCCGGTATTGATCGGTAGTGGTTGCCGCGACTCGTGCGCCGATATCCACGTTCTCGGGTACTGAAGGCATTAGGATCCTCATGATTCGAATACCCTCAATGCTTGAGTCGGCCAACATGGAAGCGATATATGCCAGGCATCCGAGTGCCGATTGTCTTTTCTTCATGCAAATATGTCGGAATTTGATGCTTGGTATTTGCCCGATGTAGGATTGGGCGAGCTCCCGTATTTTTGCAACAAAGGGTCATGTATGGCATATTGCCCGGTGATTTGCCGCACAACTAGCTGGAGTCACTTGTCGGGCCGTACCTCCCGGATGCCCATCTCCACAATCAAGCGTAGGGCATGTATTACCGCCTCGTATTCCGTGACATTGTTGGTCGCTTTGAACTCGAGCCTAAAAGAGTGGACCATTTTCCGGCCCTTTGGTGTCGTGAAGACCAGTCCTAAACTCCGACCCGTCTTTGTTGGATGATCCGTCTACAAAGACCTCCCATCGTGTCGGGGCCGCAGTCTCGAGTAAATCGGGTGAGTCCTCTCGGTCTTCCTCCATCCCGGATGTCTTCTACCTCATCCTCGCCACCGAGAGGGAAGTCTCGCGCAAAAATCGGCCACCGCCATGCGCTTTCACCAGCCCTCATTTCATAAAAGATATCGAATCGCTTTATCTCGTGCGCTCCATTTGGAGATCCGCCCCCGACTGCCGCGTTGTCGAGTACCGACTCTATAGAGGATTTGGTAAGCACTCGGATCTTGTGAGTCTGAAGTACGTTCGAGCTTCAGGTTGCAAACACTAACGCTAGTATGAGTTGTTCGATTCTCGGTGTAGTTCTTTTCCACGGGTTCATGGTTTTGCTTATGAAATATACCCCCTGTTTTTCCTCTCGCCTTCGTTTTGACCAACACTACTGATGGCATGACTGGTTGCCCCGAGATACAGCGTTAGTATGTCTTCGGTTCGGGTCTTTGTAACACCGTAGGCTTGCCGATGTTGCTTGATCTTCTCGGAATGTTTCCTCACACTCCTCGGTCCATTTGAACTTCTCTCCCTTCCTTAACGTCCCGAAGAAGTCCTTGCATTTGTCTCGACGATCGGGAGATGAATCGTCCTAGAGCCGCTAAGTTTCCGTTCACTGTTGCACGTCCTTAATCTGTGGCGGGTGATGGCATCTCTATTACAGACTTTGATTTTATTCGGATCCGCCTCGATCCCTTTCTCTGATTATGTATCCTAGAAACTTGCTCGAGGTGACCCAAAAGGTGCACTTGGACGGATTCGCTCTCATCTTGTACTTTCTCATGGTTTGGAAGATGCCTCTAAGGTCGTCGACGTGAGTTTCGGCCACTTTGCTCTTGACCAACATGTCGTCCACGTATACTTCAATGGTGTCGTGTATTTTTCCTCAAACATGTCCTCCACTGCCTCCGTATGTAGCGCCCGCATTTTTCAGCCCGAATGGCATTTTGGTGTAACAACATAGTCCTCTTGGCGTGAAAAAGATGTATGCTCTCGATCTTCGGGGGCCGGGGGGATCTGGTTATACCCCGAGTACCTGGCCCATGAGCGTGATCACTGATACCCGACAATGGATTCCACTAGTTGGTCAATGCTGGGGAGAGGGAAGCTGTCCTTTGGGCATGCCTTGTTCAAATCGCTATAGTCGACGCAGATTCGGACGCCCCCATTCCTCTTGGGGACTATCACCATATTAGATATCCATTGCGGATATTGGGCCTTTCGGATGATTCTGCTGCGACAGCTTTCTTCAACTCCGCCTCTACCGGGTTGTAGCTCGGGTGCAATTCTTCTCATTTTCCTCTGATCGGCTCGAACTTGGGATCTATCCTCGATGGTGCGAGCAAACTTAGGTCGATTCCTTCCATGTCGTGCATTTGCCAAGCGAATACGTCCATGTGCTCCTTCGGGGAGGGTTATCGATTCTTTGGACTGCCTGTTCGTTAAGCGTGACCCTATCCTCACCAATCTCGCTCCTCCTGCGGTGCAGTTGATTTGCCCTGGCCTCGGTTCTAGGGCCGAGAAGTTTTGCTTTGGCTCGCCGACGGTTTGCGGCTCCCTGTGATTGCTATAAGACTTCATGTCGCTTTGCTTCGTAGGTGGCGATGGCTTGTGACATCACCTTTTCCAATTCCTCTCCCCTTCCATTTCCTTAGACTTCTTCTTTTCTTGGCGTTTCCTCGACCGTCTCTCCTCGCTCGTTGGATGTCTATCTCGCACACATTGTCTTGCCGCTTGGGGGTCGCCTAGTACTTCTACTACTCCACGATAAGAAGGGAAGCGGGCTTCTGGTAGGCCGAGGCGACTCCCTTGATCCCTGCGATCCAAGGTCGTCCTGTGATCGCCTCATATGGTGAAGCGACATCGACTACGCAAAAGGTGGTCAATGTGTCAAGGAACCCTTCCCCATCCGAGACTCGAGGGTGACTTCTCCTTGGCACTGCCACCGCACTGCTGAAGCTTAAATTCGATAAGTCGATGGGATCGGATGTCATCGGACAATTCCATCCTCTTGAAAGTGTCATAGAACAAAACTTGACCGAGCTACCACTTGCCCATTAATATTCTCGCGACGCCCCATTCTTCAATCATCGTATATTACTAAGGGATCTCCATGTGCTTGTCCGTTCAATGGGACATCTTTCGCGAAACGTGATCGGTTGCATCATCCACGGCTCCATAGGGAGGGTCTTGGCCACGCTAAAGATTTCTCTGCGATCTGTCCCTCTTGTGTATTCTCGAGGTGATACCGGTCCCTAAATCGTATCCTTGTGTTCCGAGTGTGATATGGTGTTACTGGAACTGAGCGCCCGCGATTGATTCTTATTTGATGTACTCGGGACCTCGGCTGGGCACGGTGTCGATGGTGTTTTGACGAAATGCCGTAGGTACCCATCGCGATCGTGGTCTTTGGACGATGTCCTTCACTTCTACAATCGTTGGTTGAGTGGCCGCGAATCGGCGATAATGGCGTAACTCCGGTGGTTCCTCGTTCCGTCGAATTGGATTCCCCGAGTCTTGGGGTATCGGATATCATTCCTCTTTTCCACTTCTTTGAACACTTCTTCCAAGGGTGCATTGAGCGGGTGTATGATCTTGGCTCGTGGCGAGGCTTATTTCCCCTCTCGACCTGACATTCTTGTTTTCGCCCGGGACCGGGCACCGGGCCTTTTTCTCGGATCGTTTCGTGGCTTCTCTCGGGGTAGCCTCTTCCGTGGTGCTCGCCTCTTGTATTCCCCCTCGTCTTGCGCTCCTTCCTGGATTTCCTCCAAGGCTATATAGTGCTCCCCGCATCTTCCTGGATCTCCCTTAGCGTCTTGGGCTTTTCGGTGTACATCGCCACCCGGGGATGGGGTCCGACTTTCTTAGCGAGTTCTCGAAGCCGAATATTTGCCGGTCGACCGGTGCCTTCCCTATATCCGTGCATAACTTCCTCCATCTATCCGTTAAGAACGCAGCGGTTCCTCGCCTTCGTGCCGGGGTAAATAACTTGTCGACTGGGCCGAGCCTTGCCCATTATGCATGTACGTCTCGAAAGGTTTCCACCAAAACCGCATAGCTCCCAACGGATTTATCGGGCAGTGTAGAACCAACTCTTCGCTTCTCCTTCGAGACTAGCGGGGAAGAACTTGCACATGACTACATCGTGATTCTTCCACTGTAGTAAGTACATGCCGTACATCTTGATGTGCTCTCCCGCATCGCCTGTGCCATCGAACCTAGATGGGAAGATTGGCAGTGTGCACTTTGGTGGAAATGGTGTTCGGTCCAGCTTCTGCAAACGGTGTCTTCGGGGCTTCATTGATTACTTCGCTAACTTATCATCCTCGCTATCTCCAAATCGGTTTCTTAACCATCTCGCCGAGCTGCTCGATCTTTTGTTTGGTGGACGCGTCCGTGCATTTCGTTGGTTACTTCTTCATCAAGAAGAATCCTCGGAAGGCCCATACCCTTCTCTTGACCGATTAGGGTCGGGTACTCGTCCTCGGCTTGGCGAAGGGGTGGGTCGTCCCTTGGTGGAGTGTGGTTGCTTTGAGGCGCCTCGGCTTGATGATCCCTCGACCCCGTCCTCCTCGCTGCGAGTTGGTGGTTCTCGTATTCTAGTGCCAAGTTTCTCCTCTGCAATTCTCTCATCGATCCTCCCCTGTCTTCTCCGACTTGCCGCATGGCGAGTAACATCGGGTCGGTGCTCTCGTGACTAGAATGACCGCTCATTTGGTGTCCCGTTGTGTTAGGGGGTGCGGTTGGGGGTCTCGCGGTGAGAGCGATAGGGGGACGATCGGAGCCGTTGGGTGATTGGTCACTACCGGGGAACAAACCGGAGCTGTGGGGGCGGTTGACCATTACCGGGGACGTCTCGATTAGGGGTTCCCTCCCCGCCAAGTGTACTCGCCTAAGCCTTTCGGCCTCTCGTTCTAAATCTCTTTGGTGCTCACCTGAGGTTGTCTCTCCCTTCTTTGTTCCTCGTGTATAGTTTGGACTTCCTCCTCCTCCTCCGTATCCGATGCGCTTCTCCGTCTTCCATGCCGCCCTCGTTCCTCGCCCCATCTCGACTTGGGTCAATCCTCAATCTCTCGGGTGAGAAGTCGTCATCTCGCCCAGATCGACTTCCTCGTCGACCGTGGTCATGCCTTTGATCAACGCCGGAGTCTCGCCTCGGTCGTTAGGTCGACGATCTCCGTCTTGGAATCCGTAAGTCCTCTTGCCCGCTGGATCCCGCCTGCGACTCGGTTCCTCGAGATCCTGCTCGTCCCGGAGGTACTTGCCATTGCCTTTGCTATCGTCCTCGTTCCTCGGCTCGCTTATCCGTCGTTCCTACGTCGGCAAAGTAGATAAAGACTTACTTCGAACCGCTTTGAAAGGGTTAAGGATAAGGTACAGCAGTTCGGTGCAGTGGAAAAGATCTTTTATAGTACGATTCCCTTTATGCCGGCGTGCCGATCTCAAAGATCAAATCGTTTTGCCGCAAACGGACAAATTTTGAAAAGTCAGTCTTGACACATCGCTTCGGTACTCTTTCCTAAGCATTAACCATTATTTGTCCTAACATTCCTAGCGCCTTTAAATCATTAATCATTCGTGCGTTGAATCAAGATTTCTTTCACGACGGTGATGGGTAACAATGACGACCCTTGGCGACCGTCGTGTTGATGGCCTAAGATTCCTATAATTTTTCACCGACGCTGTGAGGCTTTCGGCGTAGGATTACGGTGAGACTCGTGCCGCTCACCATAATCCCGCCGGCCATGGTTTCCAAGATCTAGACTCAACGATTCTCGAGTTAGCCTGTTTCCACCATTATCATGCTTCGTTTACCTTGCTAAAATGAAGACAGTGTGAAATGGAGATAGATGCGACAATATCTTTCCCTAGAAGATAGTCCTAGTAACCTACGCGTTGCGCCTGTTAGAGCTTTTAGTTTAGCATCATCTATCCTCATGGATGTCGATAGAGCTGCCGGATCTCTCTTGCAACGGGTTGGAAGCCATAGATCACGGTCAGCGAGATGGAATCCCCTTCTAGCTTCTACCAACATCGAAAGATGCTATTTGGGAGCTCATGGGTCATCCGATAACTCTACGAAGTGTCTCAAACATACAAATTTATCTTGACGGAGTCAGTCTTCGACGGACTTTCGCTTACGCGGAAAACTTGTTTTGCTTGGAAAAATGGAGACTACTGGTTAAAACACGAAAACGGACTTATACCAATTCGAAACGAGGATAACAAGACGAAGATAACTAGCAAGAACGCAAGGCTAACTTTACCAACCTCGACAAGATGTTGCTAAGAAGATGAAGATAACAAAAAAGAACACAAAGCTAACCTCTATCGACTCGACAAGACGCTACTAAAAAGAACAAAGGTAGCAGGACCGCAGGGTTTCTCCTTAGCATCAACCTGCGACAAGGTGGCTTAGGAGCTCGGAGTTTCCCCTTTTGGTGTCCGATTTCAAGGTATCCGGAGATGTTATACGTCCCCTTAGTCGGCGCCAGAATGTAGATGTAGAAAATCCTACCACTACATCCAAAGGTAACTAAACACACACACACAAGGAAGCAAGACAAACAAAAGAAGTAATGAACAAGAGATGTACGTGGTTCGGCATGATTACCTACGTCCACGGGGTGTAAAAGAAGATCTTATTCCTCGGTTCAAGGTTACAAGACGGATTTATCTCTCTCAATGCTCTAGTGCGCTCTCTTTTCTCACCTCTTGCTTAAGTCCTTTCTCTCTACATGGTCTCTATTTATAGTTACAAGTGATGATACATCCAGTACTACGGTGTTAGGTTTGGTGTAGCTTCCTCGATGTTCCTCTCGAGCGATCACGATGCCGACCGATTGTTCTTATTTGTTTGAGTTGCTACGCCGAGCCGAATGATGCCTCGCTGCTCGCCATCTCGTCACTCGATGTCGCTCGTTCGATGGGAATAACCGATGTCGCCCTTGGGATCCTTGGCCGAGCTTTCCCTGACCCGAGTCCTTCTTATCTCTTCACCAACTTTGTCGAGTGCATTTATGGCTCCGAAGGTTCCGATGTCCATCGCATCACAGCTTTTTCCCTTTTTCTTCGACTTTCGGCTCCTCTTTCCTCACGCCCAGATTTGGAGAGGCGATCCGGTACTCTAGGTGCATGCTTGCTCTGGTACGCCATGGCTTAGGATCGCTCCACCTGTCCCTGTGGATTATTTACACCTACAGTATCCCTGCCAAGCTTCAAATTAGATCAAGAAAACCAATATTCGTGAACCCACAAGCAATGCGTAAAAACGGTGCGAACTGTGGATGCTGGTACTCGAGCCCGAGATATTTGGGCCTTCCCCCTTCTACCCGCAGAGCAGCTACACCTTCAGATTTCAATAAACGGTCAAGATTTGTAAAAAAATTATTAGGGTTTACGTAGTGCTCATATATATAATGCAGAGTATAACTTTTGGTGTCGTAGTTGAGAGATCAAGGAAACACGTTTCTGGAGATGGACATTATTCTCCCATCTGAAATCAAGTTGAGTATATTTTCTAGGTTACCAGTTAATTCTGTTTTAGAATGTAAACGAGTGTGCAAATCTTGGAGAAATCTCCTACAGTTTCATCATGATAATCACTTTGCTTATCTCCATCTTCGATATCATCATGGATTAATAACAAACCAGCAGCATCATCAGCCGTTTAATACTAGTGCTGATTTTGGTATGATGAGTTTCGCTATTTTCGACGGACAGAGTATATACTACGCGGAGTACCATGAAGAACAACTATTTCTCCACACAACAAGGATCAATCTCAATTTTCCCGTATACGTGCGTAATTATTTTGTTTCATCCTGTAATGGGTTGATTTGTTTATTAGACGTGACGGAGAGCAATGCAGTCAAAATTTATCCGCTAAGTACAGAACCTCTATACATATGTAATCCCATCACTCGAGAAATCGTGACCATTCCAGGATTGGATTTCCACGAGAACGAAATTAAGCCTGTGCGTGGATTTAAGTTTGTACATGGATTTGGTTACCACCCTTCAACCAACCAGTACAAAGTTGTGAGAATTTGTTACCACTCAAGAAACTATGAGGCGGATGACTTCTTTCCAGGGAAAGTAGAGGTGTATACGCTTGGAAGTGGCAAGGGGTGGAGGAATATAGGACAAACCGATTACTGCCTAGTACCTAATGACAACGATACAACCGCAAACAATTGTGTTAATGGATGTCTCCATTGGCTCAAGTATGAAACAGAGGAGATTGTGGCTTTCGATTTGGCAGTTGAGGAATTCCACTTGGTTCATAAACCACCAGGTTTGCCTTATGACAGCCAATCATCTAGTAGAATCTTTGTCATGAACGGGTGCTTGTGTCTTTCTTATAACTACAAAGATTTTGATGCGGATTTATGGATGTTAAAAAGAATGATAAGGAGTTGGATAATCAGCTTGCCCATGCGGAAGACCAGTACTACAAGTCTTGGAGTTGGAGAAAAGAGTTCCATATAGAACCTACATGTGGAGGATTAAATAAGATAGACAAGATAGTCGGCCTTACTGAGGGGGATGAATTGTTATTTTTCCACTCGACGGGTTCAATGTCTCGATATAACCCAAGAACAAAAACTTCAGAGACGTTTCGGATCGAAAATTTTACTTATCGTTTGTATCATTATCGGATGATATCACACGCCAACAGCTTTGTTTCATTGAAAGCAGCGGGAGAAGTAAATGTGGAGACATGCATCGGATCAACAGATAATGATGATTCTAAATATAGCCATGATTATTTAGATGTAGGAAATACCATATGGTCCTAGAAATAATATATTAGAGAGATTTTAGTTGAATTGACCTAGTCAATTGTTTGTTTGGTTCTATTTGGTAATATAAATTATCGTTTGGTCCTAAAAATTATAGTTTGGTCCTAGGGTGATGTCATGGATGATGTAAATGTCATCTTGTAGTGGCAAAAACACCCTTATATTAGGCCTCTTCCTATGCACATGCCGAAACATGGTATTTGGCATATATGCACCCACTATGGGTATGCCAAACTGCCAAACTCATATGCCAATATGTTTTTTCTGGCATATAGGCATACACGACAGAGTTTCCGGTAAGCGATAGAGTCTTCGTCGCTCGATGGTCAAACTATCGTTCGATGGTCATTCACTCGACAATGACAGTCAAGCTATCGCTCGATACTATGATAATCGCTCATCGATCTTCATCCAACGGCTAATATTTCCTCCTCTATAAATACCTAATTTTAATCTCATTTCAACTCACACCAAAATTTCTTAATCTCTTAAGAATTTCTCAATCTCTCTAGAATTTCTTAATCTCCAATTCTTTTCATCACTCTTCCAGTTCCTTAGAGAGCATGGGTGATAATATGAATCCTACTGAGTGCATGGCAAACCACCATATTATCCAAAATCGAAGAGCCGCTTGTCGTGCAATTGTAGACAGTGAAACTAGGAGAAGTCAAATTAGGAGATGTCAAGTGAGGCGAAACCTAAAATTCAAAACTGCAGAAGATGAATGTATTTGCGGGAATTATATTGATTTGACAATGGAGCCGGTATTTGATCACTAACTATTGTGGGAAAGGATTTTTTTAAATTTCAAGAACAAACAATGAACCTACGCGGTCGGAGTGTTTGATTTGGTTCGGCGCTTGAGTATAATTAAGCGAGAAGTTACTAGGTATGTTGCTTTACTTGGTAGAAGGTCTAACCTTGAGAAGTGGTGAAACCACGGTGGAATTTCAGAAAGGTGTCGTGTGGAATATCGTCGCATCTACGGGCAAAAATTCCATTTTGAAAGTTGTTTCGAGGTTTTAAGATATTTGCCCCAATATTGTCCAACATTTGTGTTGTAATTTCTCAATTGTCCACTTTTAAAGTTTTAATATTTGTTTAAAATTTTTTAAAGTATTAATATTTTTAATATTTGTTTAAGTTTAAATATTTGTAATACTTTTAATGTTTAAGAATATAATTAATATTAATTTTCAACAATATTCACAAATTTTCAAATTCATTAAACTTCACAAGATTAAAAACTTCAATATAATTAAAATAGTCATTTTACAAGACATAAAACTAGACAATAATTGGAAAGACTCTAAAAAAAAAATTGGAACAATGTTCTTCATCTTGTTCATCTTCTTCATTTCACTAAACTTCTAATCAATGCGCTCATGAACGGAGTCTCCTTTGCTTATCTTCTTCTTTGGCTTCAAATTTGTTTTGCATTGATTTTCCTTGCCTTTAACCTTTCTTGGCCTTCTCTTAGTTGCGGTTTTGACTTGGTTGATATCCAAAACTTGGAGACTTCTTTGCTTCTTACTTATTTCTTTGAATCTATCACATATCTTCTCAACGGCACCTTCAAGTACTACTCCAGAAAAATCTAGTTGTGTTGCCGAATCAAGTTGGGTTAATTGTGCCATTTGGATCAAATAGAAGAAATAAATTAGATTGAGAAAAGAGAATAATAGATTGAGAAGAAGAGAAATTTTTGTGTAAAAAATTTGGGGTAAGTGTTGAGTTTGAAAGTTACCTATTTATAGCGATGAAGAAATAGCAATCACCTTATCGTTGTCGATATTGTCAATATCGCTCGCTAGGGATTCGATCGCTCACGGTTTCCCATAAGTGGCGCAAATGGTTTGGCATGCCACCTGCCATGCCAAACACCATTTTTTTGGCATGTGCATAGGAAGAGGCCTTATTGTTTGGTCCTAGAAAATAATGGTTTGGTCTTAAGGTGATGTCACAGTCTTTTGTTTTTTTCTCTCTCTTAATAAAAATAAATAAATAAAACTTAAATATCTTTTGAACCATATGTCTAAAAATGATAAATTTTATATATTCGGAAAGTCCTCGACGATAGCTTTCCAACGAGTACCATTCTCACTATGTTTCAGAGCTTTTAATTTTTTGCCTTATTTTTTAGCTATAAAATGAACTGTTATACGAGTTCATTCTACAAAATGAACTACTTTGATGAACTATTATATTCTGGAATGAAGTCCATATAAAAACCTGATGAAGTCCATATAACAGACTTCATTTCTTGAATGAAGTCCATATAAAAACCTGAAAAAAACAGACTTCATTCCAAAAATGAAGTCCATATAAAACATATACAAACGAGACTTCATTTCGAATGAAGTCCGTATAAAACATGAAAAAAACAGACTTCATTCCAAAAAATGAAGTCCATATAAAACATATACAAACAAACTTCATTTCTGGAATGAAGTCCATATAAAAACATGAAAAAAAGACTTCATTCCAGAAATGGAGTCCATATAAAAATCCTAAAAAAACAGACTTCATTTCTGGAATGAAGTTCATATAAAAACATCAACATCTTTAAATGAAGTCTGTTTTTTTCCATTCTCGGAATGAACTACTATTATATTGAAAAAAAAACTAAAAGCTCTAAAACATATGAACTACTATTATCGAGAAAAGCTTTCCCGAATATATAAAATTTATTAATTTTTGACATATATTTTGAGAAATATTTAATTTTTAAACTTTTAAAGATTAAGGTAAGAATGAGAGAGAAATTAGTAGAGAAAATAAACAAGAGAAAAACCATTCACGTGAGAGAAAAAAAAGAAAGCTTTAGATATTTTAATAATTTTGGACGAATGAAAAAGGTGATTTAATTTGAATTTTCGAAAATGCACTTTTAGACCAAATAGAATGGATATAAAATTTATTAAACCATATTTTTCCCCAAGATCTTGAATGAAGATTTTTTATAAATTTTGTAGGGAGTTAATCTAGAAAAATTCTAGACAGATAATTTACCAGCTGATAAACTTCAGGTAATTATTTATTTATTTTTTGTTTCATTTTGAATCTAAGTCTCTTTCTAAGTTGCAAGGCGCATCTCAGAGGCTTGGACGTTTTATTTTTTTGTACAAGTATTATAGTTTCCACGCACATACATTACTACGATGACATTGGTTTTTTTGGTTCAGGGTACTCAAATTTGGGAAATTTTTATTTTTCCTTGTAACTAATAAAAGGGATGATTCAAGTTTTTTGATTGCTTTTAGTTATAATTTCCACGTTTTTTGCCCGGTGACACAACTACATTATTGCTTTAGATTGGTTGTTGTTGTTTTTTTTTACTTTCTTACGTTGATGACATTTTGCAAGTTTTTTGGTCCTAGCTCAGGGTACTCAAATTTGGGAAATGTGATGACATTGGTCTTTGATCCTTGGAGATAACTAATAAAACGGATGATTCACTTGAAGTTGGTCTACAGTTTTTTATTGCTTTTAGTTAGAATTTCGGATGACTTATGGAAGCATTGTTTTTAACTTTCTTATGTCGAACTTTGAAGACTTATAGATTGGTTGTTGTTGTTTTTTTTACTTTCTTACGTTGAACTTTAAAGACTTGCTAGATTTACGGTAGTTACACGCTTGCATATCCTAGCTAGGGAGGAGTTTTTTTGGTTCAGAATTGAAAGGAAAACAACAGAAACGCACTCTGGAGCAATTTACCCATCCTCATACCCTAACTAGGGAGTAGGGGAGGCTATGGATCAAAATAACGAACTTGGTGCTAGATACATATAAATTATGGGTAGGATAAATGGTAAAACGTGAAAAATATTAATAATTATGATTACTTTTTTGTTTTTTATGAAAAGGAGTCGAGGACAAAGATCAAATTATAAATTCAAAGGATCACTAAAACCTAATTGGGGGCCGGCCATGAATACTAATTCGGGGCCTCCACTAGAGGACAAAAAAGATCACTAAAACCTAATTTGAGTCACCCTTTATCCAAAAAAAATTAAATGGCTAATCTACCCTTATATAATTAGAGATGATCTTAATTAGTTAGTGTAACCAATGATTATATCACTAACAAAATCCATATTATCAAAGATGAGTCACTAATGGCGAAACATGTACTACTGTTTAGAGTCATCAATGTATAATTAATTTCTTGAGTCTAGACAACCACGTACCCCACTAAAAGTGATTCATATGTGAAAGCTATATCGGACGATTTTTTTTTTTTTTTTTTTTTTTTTCTTCAGACAGTCTCTGGTTGTTGGAAAAACAGGCAATTAAACCCAAAGTTTGAAAAACGGGTCACGGCTCAGGTCACGACCACTAGGTGTGACAGGTATAATATATTTTGATGGGTGTGAACATGTTTCGGAAAAAAACATGTTATTTAGAAATAAAGCACGTTTTTTGTACATTATATTAAAATAACGGGCGGTATAACGGTTAAATAGAAAATAAGAAAAAAATATGATCTGAAATTTCTATTTAACGGTTATAACGTTCGTGAAAACAGTTATAATGGGTCTAATAACGTTGTTACAACCTTTTTTATATATTGTTATTTTATTCAAAGTTTTTATTGTACTTTTTTATTCTTTAATTTAGAAAATAAATAATTGAAAAAAAAAAATTTTTAAATTTTGTTTTCTAAATAAAAACGGTTGTAAATGGTGAAAACGGAAAAAATGGTCTAAAAAACTCGCGTTAAAATATTATTTAGAAAGAAAAAACATAAATTCAATTTTAGTAAAACAGTTATAACATGTGTGAAAACGGAAAAACGGTCCTAAAAAACTTCAGTTATTTCCTATTTATCGACATTATATAGGCACGGGGTTCTGGGACCAACACGGTCACGGAATATAGGTGTGACCGTTTTAATGGTCGTTTTTCCAAAAAAATAAAATAAAAATGAGTGTTTGTCGGACCTTACTTTTGCAAATTACCACAAAAGCATTAATTAGTAATAATTAAAGCTTTTCACAGTAAGAGTTGTTTTTTCTTTGCAAACAACGGGTAGGGTAAAATCTAGGTCAGACTAGGTAAGATCCCTAGCTAGGAAAAGATTGCCAATTTACTTATAGCATGCTTGGATAAGAAAAATAGAAGCCACAAACAGTAATCAAAAGCAATAAGTATTTGTTAACATGTTTAGGTAGCTCACGAGAAATTACTTTTTGACTTTTAGAAGACGAAAAACTAAAAATCAATTTTGGGTATCGAATTTTAAAATAACTTTTTGACTTCAAGAATTTGAAAACTTGACTTTTTTATAAAGCAAAATATCTGGACTTGACTTCTCCTTCCTAGAAGTAGAAGTCGACAAAACTATATCCAAACACGCTTATAATTTTCATATCGAAACAACTTATTAAAAGAAAATTAACTTTATTTCTTCTAATTAAATTCTAAACACAAAATTGGTTAAAAAGACCAAAACCAACAATTCTTGGGTGAAAAAGACATGTAAAATTTGATACTGTTTAAATGGACGAGAATGTAAAAATAGCCAGGATGTAAACAATTTCATCCTATCCATTTTCAAATATTTTTTTCTTATTTTTAATTTACTTCAGGATGCATCCAGTTTCATCCTCACCCTTTTTTAAGTTTAAGCCAGGATGAATCCAGTTTCATTCTTGCTACTTTTTTTTTTATCCATTTCACCCATATTAATTTTTACTCGTCCATTTAAACCATGTTTTAAAAATATTTGTACAAATGACCCATTTTCCGAATTCTAAAATGGTATCCAAAGTCCAAACTGCCTCTTGCACGATTTATAAAGGGGGATACCAGTCTTATTAAGGCTTAGTTTATATTGTGATTGCTTTTGCCAAAAGCACTTTTACAACATCAAGTCATTGTCTTGTCTTTGAGAAAAAAGAATTCAGACGTTTGGTAAAATATTAATTAAAGTTGAAGTTTATTAAAAAAGTAATCAAAGTGTGTTTGGTAAAATTTCGATTCAACCATAGTTGTTGTAAGAAATGACAAAAACAAAACTATCTCTAATGGTAGGTTTATTCAATTTTATGGGATTTAAAAATAATTAATTATTTTACTATATAATATTAATATTCATATTAATTACCACTATTATTATGATTGTTAAAAAATTATTTTACTTAAATACTTATATCTATATCTATATAATATATATATATATATATATATAGATAGATAGATAGATATAGATTTCAAACAAAAAATGAAACTAAAATTAAATAATTATTTAATATTTTTTATTTATACTGTTAACAAATTAAATGAAATGGTATATAAAATAGTTTGAAAAATTAAAAAAATTAAAGAATGCAATATAAGAAATAGTAAAAAAGTTGATTGTATATTAATTTAAGGGTAAATTTTGTCATTTATAAAATAAAGTAGGGATAAAAAAGATAAATCAATCATTAAATTTAGGTGGGGCCACATTTCACTTTTATTAATTTTTAAAAGTTCCTCCTCCCATTTTAAAAATTGATGTTTTAAAAATTTTAATAAAAATGTACTTTGATTTTTTTACCAAACACTAATTTCAAAAATTATTTGCATAAATAGCTTTTGAAAGTGCTTTTGAGAAAATAAAAGCATTACCAAACCAAGCCTAAGTGTTGATACTATTTCATCGATCCAACGACCAGGATCGATGGGATTCTTTTTTCCTATATGAAACGGTACACGATTTATAAAGGGGGATACCAGTCTTACTAAGTGTTGATACCATTTCATCGATCCAACGGCCAGGATTGATGGGATTCTTTTTTACTATACGAGACGGTATCAACACTTACTAGGACTGGTATCCCCTTTATATAAATCTCTTGGATAGCAAAATCCAAAATTAACGAATCATTCCACACCACATGATAAGCCAAAATGACACAACATCTGGCAGGCATTAGATTAAAAGTGAAAACTGAGGGAGAAAACAGGGAAACTAATTGAAGTTAGTATTAAATTAGCTCTTAAATGAGTCAAAAAGAAGTCACACTCCAGTTCTGACATCTGGTCTGAGTAGTGACAAGTCAAAGAGTCTACAGTGACAAGCAGATGAAAAGACTTTCTATTTTCTAAAAAAAAAAATCTCTCTGTTTTTCTTTAGAAACAAAGCTAGCACTCTTCTTTCACTCTCTCTCTCTCTCTTAAATCTCTCATTTTTTTTTTTTTTTTTTTTGAATCTCCATTTACCCTTGAAGAAGAAGAAGAAGAAGAAAGTGATTTCATGTAAAAAACCAACAACAAAAAATTCCCAGTTTGTCTCTCACTCTAAAACCCTAAGGGAAAACAAGTCAGAAGAAACTCCTGCTAGACCTACAATCAAAGGTAAAACACATTTCCTTCTCTTCTTCCCCTATTGATTTCCTTTTAACAGTTTAGGGAAATTTGGTCCAATGTAATTCTGGGTTTTCTTTGTAGAGATATAAAATGTTCTATAAAAATGGATTTTTTATGTTTAGTAATTGTGATTTTTAGGGCATGATTGGGAAATTGGGGTTTTCTGATTAACTTTGTGGAGATTTTATAAGACTGAATGTCTGTTTTCTCATGTTTCCTGTTGATGGAGTTTTTGTGTCTAGGAGTAAGTTAGGGTTTGTTAATTTTATGCCTCTATTAAGATTGACACTGAGGAGAAACAAACTAAGAAATGATTTGGGTGGGGGGAAATGTCAATTTTTGTAGGAAAAACCTATAATGGATGGTAATTGTTCACTTAACCATGTTGGGGTTGTGACATGGAAGCTAATTTCTGATTCATGGATACAAGAATTGGATTGTATCTTTAATTTCTTTATGCTGCCCATTGTTTGTTTATCTAGTTCGCTCTAGAAATGCAGTCAATCGAATCTTCAGTATATCCAAACCCTTGTCTAAGGTTAAGGGAGGGTACCAAGAGGATCGCAACAGGATAGTAGTCGCTTGAATTTTATTTTTATTTTTATAATGCTGCCATTGTTTGTTTATCAATTAGCACTAGAAATGTAGTCATTTGAATCTTAGAACATACACGAATTGGCTAAGACATACACAATTTTTTTAGAATAAAAAGAAACTGGAATCCGCTGGTTATCTCAATCAAGTGTGCCTTGTTCAATTGGGTAAGACATGCACAAATTTTTGAGAATTACTCTTTGAGCACTCTAATCTGCAGTTGGGAGGCAGTTGTTGGAAGAACATGATTTTTGTTTTCATCTATGTTTTTTTTTTTTTTTTTTTTTTTTTTTAAAAAAATTGGCTTGTGCTGCTTGTAGCCTTGTTTGATCTCTGTTTCTGGTAGTAGCTTGTCACTGTTTTGGTGACTGCTACTTTTTCAATTAAATTTGCCCTTTTCTGTCTTAAAAAAAAAAACATACGCAAACCTTTAATATCGAAGGTTAAGCCTTGGTACAGAGAGTTATAGCAATAGAAATGTTGTCACCTAAATTCGAAATGCAAGAAACTATTCATTTGGGAAATACAGCACCTTAATAAAATGATGTATCCTTCTAGTACAGCCGAGCCTTTTCGGTTAGGTGCAGAAATGATATATGGTCATTTTAGATCTTGATTGTCCTAATTCCGTGCCTGAATATATATGTATTAGCTGCCTCTTGTGCGGTCTCATCATTTGAGGTGGTAAATTCTTTTAGTATATGGTAGGTGTAGATTAGGTTATCTAAATATTTCAGTTTCAATAATTATGCTTATGGTTGTCATCTAATTTTGGATGCTTGGACTAATCACTAATGGTTGCATATTCTCAGAAGTGGAGAACTTCTTCTACTTACAGAGTTTTGAAAGCACTTCAGCACTTGTACTGGTCAATAGTACTGATGTATACTTGCAATATTGCAGGCATATGCTGCATCTGGCACTCTGAATCAGAACTACGCAAGTATTCTTTTGATGCTTTTGCGCCTTCGTCAGGCTTGTGATCATCCCTTTCTTGTCAAAGGTTACCACTCTATGGATTCCGCTGGAGAAGCTTCCGTAAAAACAGCAGAAAAGCTTCCAAAGGATCAGCTTATGAATTTGCTGAATAACCTAGAATCTTCATTGGCGATATGTGGAATATGCAATGTAAAATTTCCTCATACCCGATACATTTAGTGTGTCTAATTTCTGTGTTTGATTTTACTGCTTATGATTCCTTCTGGAGGGATGTCTTTCGCATCTGCCTCATACTGCAAGATGCTAAAATAGGTTCTCGTTGGTGTTTGGCTGGTAAATTGTCGTTATGTGCTAAGGATGGTTTTTGTTTAACTGGAATGTTGACAGTTGAGGAGTAGGTTACTCAACTAAGGAAATTAAGCAGTGCACTTTAAGGGAGATTGAGTATCAAACTTTCTACAGACTTAGTAGCTTGCATAGTGATTACTATCTTGTTATTTACATGTTATGTTATGTTTCTTCGATGTATATTATATAGGCATTGAGATTGTGGATAATGGAAGCTCTTGTAGTACCTCAGGGTTCAAACGGTCTTTCAATTATTTTGAATCTTTCTTTTTGTGGATTCTGATTGGTAATATTTTATACTGCTTAAGACGTTTGTTTATGGACCCATATAGAACATATGGGATTGCATTAAAAAAGTACTTGAAATTGATTTGTTAATTTACAAAGATATAATCTCCTGTGGACTAGTTTTTGATCATTCGGCTGTTAAGCTTATCTAAACCTTCTACTATTTGTTTACACAGGATCCACCCGAGGATGGAGTTGTTACCATATGCCGGCATGTCTTCTGCTATGAGTGTGTATCTGACTTTTTAACTGGTGATGACAATATGTGCCCTAAGCCTGGATGTAGAGGACAGCTCAGTAATGCTGTTGTCTTTTCTAAAGCTACATTATTAAGCTGTATTTCTGACGAGCCTAATGGTTCTTCCAGAAGTTTGTCTGAAGTTGCTGAGAGTTCTTTAGCATTGCCAAATATGTATGGTTCCTCAAAAATTAGAGCTATTGTTGAATTTCCGGAAAAGCATTGCAAGGTGAAGACTTCAATTTCTGTGGGATCCAATGGATTTTCTCTAATTGAATGATTTTCTCTTTAGATTGTTTTTATTTGAATTATCAGTTTGAATGATGCTACATACATACCAGTTTTTATCGTTGATTTGCTCTAATTGGTTCAATTGAATTTTTGCAAATTTTAGGATGAATCTGAGTCCAGCGGGATGAGATTCCGGGAACTGTTGAAACAAGGAAAGAGGAAGTACCAAGAGGGGGTATGATGTCAGATGTCAATCATCATTCTCTTTAGATTGTTTCTATTTCCACGATTTTCTTGATAGTTTATTTGAATTATCGGTTTGAATGAAGCTACATACATACCAGATTTTATCGTTGATTTGCTCTAATTGGTTCAATTGAATTTTTGCAAATTTTAGAATGAACCTGAGCATATGCCTTCATCAGAACCTATGATGCCCGATATCCCCATCCTCCATACCCAGGAATCGGCGGCAAAAGAGAATGATGTACACCACACCAGTGTGAAGGACTTGCATGGCAATGATGTACACATAGGGAATTTGTCATCTTGTTCGGAGGCACACACTACGAGGGTTGAATCACTTGAAGTAGGTGAGCTTGTAGAGGAACCTGTGGTTGCTACAATGAATCCGTCCTTTCCTAATTGCCAAACTCATGATTCCACCTCGTTAATAGTTCCGACTTCTATAGATGCCATTCCTTCCCTCAAAGGGTCTACAAGTGCTTCCGCTCAAGAGAGAGTTGATGAATTTGTATTTGTGGACAACTTTAAGATTCCAAAAGAGTATGAAATCTTGTATAAAAAAGTCCACGGTAAGTATGGGCATATTGCCACTAAAAAAGTCATCAAGTCCAGTGATACCGTGTTAGTGGCATGTGTTTCCGATTTATTGAGGATTATCTCCGCAATGGAAACTAAGCGAGGTGTGGAACTGAGTGAGGAGTTGCTGAAGGAATGGGAAGGAATCATCAAAGATGCCGAGGCTTTGAAATTCAATGTTAAATGGTTTCGAGAAGGATTTGATAGACTTAAGAGCCAATGGATGTCTGATAGTGATGAACAAGTATTGGATGCAATGCAGGGGGAATATGTTGGCCTCTGCACCAGAAAAGACGAACTTGAAACTGATCTTTCAGAGGTGAAAATTCAGATGAAGAAAGCTGAAGCAAAGATTTCATCTAAGCGAGAAGCTATACGTGAAAAGCAGACTCAGAAATTCATTTTCCAGAATGAACCTGTTCTGAGGATAGTGCTTAATTAGCTTAAGTTTTCAACTTTCTCCACGGTTAGGAAATGCAACAGAGCATTCAATTTTATGGGGTTGAGAAAGTTGACATCAGTTCAGATATTTTGGGTGATTTGCAGGTTGTAGGATATATCTTCGGTCTGTCTATATTTTTTTTGGTTCTTGTAAATGGGTGTATGTCAGTAGTTTTCTCATAGTTTGAAAAATTTTGTCACCAATCTTGCAGCTTATTTTTTGATAAAGAAAGTAGTTGCTGATTCCAGAATTTAGTCTCCAGGTTCAGATGTTGCAGACTTTTGCTTCTCAATTAAACTTGTGCTTGAATCCATGTTCTTTACTGATCAGTTTTCTCTGTAATGTAGAATTTTGAATTCTGCTCAAATTGACCCAATTAGAGTCCAGGCACCTCGCCTAGCGCCTAAGACGCGCTTAGGCGGCCAAGGAAAAAAATTGGAAAACAGCATAAACACCCAGAATTTGGCGCCTTTTTTCCTAGGCGCCTAGGCGAGTGCCCATGGCCCCTTTTACAACATAGGTTCATAGTTCTGCATTTCACAAATAAAAATGCACCGGGAACTTCTATAAACTGATGGTTCAATATGATACGACCTAGTGCAACTGCAAGTGCCCAACCATTGAATTTCACTTAAATATAATGCGCTATGCAAATCGCCTGTAAAATTTGCGTTATTCTAAGGCGCCAGATTTAGGCTCTGGTCGGAAAGTGCAGGGTTCAACTTCAAATTGACTGTGTTTTTGTAAGTTTCATAAACTCAGTCTTGATTATCTATGCAAGCTCCAACTAGTCTTTTTTCCGAAACAGTCTGGAAATCTGTTTTAATACTTTAAGACCGAAAATGCTTCCCGTCCCCCGAACTAGTCCACCAAATTTGTCCCCACCTCACATAACACAAAATAATGGGCCGCCCTGCTTTTCCCCCACCCACCTTCCTAGTGAAATCAGCGGACGAGAGCAACACCACCTAATGGGGAACAGATCTGGGGGATAAATACGGGGATACGATACAATAAGTGCACCAAAACTATGTGTATTTAAATAATGGCTGAAACACCCTTTATTATCTAAAGCATTTCAAAAAATTTCCAACTTTGAAAAGCTAGGGAGAGGAGCTTTTAAAAGCTACAAAAACAAAAGCTTTTGATCACACTTAAAATTAATGCTTAATTTATCTTTTTTCTCCCTATTTTATTATATAAATGACAAAACTTATCCTTATAAGTTTATATATAATCAACTTTTTATCTTTATATTCTATTTTTAAATATTATTATTATAATTGCTATGAATGGCAAAACTTATCCATTTATTGTTCGCAGTTTATTTATTCATAATCAACTTTTATCTTTATATTCTCAAATTTTTAAATATGGAATATTGGAAAACAACACTAAGAAATTCAATGTTGCTATCTTAGAACAAAATCAGATGAATCTTGATTTATCTCAACACTTGAACTAATTGCCATTTTAGTGATATTACAGAAAAAAAGAAACTTTTAAAATTTAAGACATCACGAAAGACTAAAAAAACTTTTTTCTTTGAATAGCTTAGTTTATCTAGTGTTAACAGACACAAACTCAATTTCATCATCTGAACACATAAACTTAAACTAAGGTTACCTAATTAAGCACCATCTAAACACACATATCAAGGTTATGTATCTTTAAATTAAAATAATATGTAATGAAGTTGCTACCCTGCATCTGTAGAACTATTAAGACAGTCAAGGAAACTGGTTACTGGAGTTTTAAGAACAACAACATCGAAAATTGTTAATTGTTCCACCAAAAACATCTCAGAGTCAGCTTTGCTAATATTTTTAATGGGAAGTAATAGCTCCCCTTGTAAAACACAAAAATGATTACAAAGTCAAGTTTTTCATTAAAGTCAATTATCAGAATTTAAAGGATGCTTAGCTACTTTAGGAACAATAACTTTATCGACCGAATTCTTGCTCAAAACTCAAATTTGAGACAAACCATCCTCTTTTAACTCTTCCAACTTATATAAACCAAGAATCATCTCTATTTTTATGACCAAAACATGTGCCCTAATCCTAAAATAAGAGATTTCACATACATTTTACTTAAGTGTTCTGTATTAACAGCGATTCTATTTTTTTGATCCTATCAATTAGCATCCTGAAGGAAATTTGATATCAAAATAAAATCAAAATGAAACATCAATTTCTGCCAACATTTGAATTTTAAAATCTATTTAACTTTCAAAATTTGATATCAAAATGAAACATCAATTTCAACCAACCAACAAATAACCTAGTACCCATTTATCTTCGATAAACATCACCTTCAGATATTACAAAACCATTTACATTTTGTTGAAGAAGAATAAGGTGGCAAAATCAGGTCCAAATTGCCAAATCTTTAAATGACTAACCGAATCAAAAAAAATCCACATGGAAATCTTTTTCTTCCCAAATCAAGCCAGATCCAAAATCGATAAAAAAAACTTAAATTTTAAAATCCAAATCAAACCTAATTTTGCTTCGGTTATTATGGTAAAACGCAACCAAAAAAGGATCTAACCTAAAGAAGAAGTTGCATAAGAGAAGGTTCAGTTCATTACCTTAGTTAGATTAGCGGAGAATTTAATATGTTGATAGGATTGGAAGAGGTTGGAGGAAAATTTGTTGATTTCGAAGAAGTAGAGTAAATCCTGCTCTGCTCCATCAAATCTTTCAATTTCTTTTTCAGATTTTCACTTTCTTCTTCGTCGCAAAAATCCCCAATTTCTAAAGTTCTTAGTCACAAAAATTCCCAATTTCCAAAACTTAAGGGTTAAGTTTATGTTGATTAAAATCGAAATCTATTAATGAAATTGAGTGTTAAAATTGTGTTTGCTGTGCTGGATCAATTTTGTCGTGAGTTTCAGAGAGAAAATCAACAGAGAAGAGGAAGAAGAGAAGAGATTCGACGGAGAAGAGAATCGAGAGATGGGAAGAGATTTAGAAAAATAAAAATAGAGAGCAGTTAAATTGCCCCTGAGTTGAAGGATATTTACGAAATAGTACGAAGAAATGTTAAAAACACGGAGGGACAGTATAGTCTTTTCCTGTGCGACGGTGGAAACGGGAGAAAAACCATTTTCGGTTATATTATAGACTAGTGGATTGCCCGTGCCATAATGGCACGGGGTTGTTGTAAAAGTACATCATGAGGGGTTGGTGGTAGCTATGTTGGTTACGGTGGCAATATCGGTGGTGGTGTTGGCGTTGGAGGTGCTGGTGGTGAGAGTGGAAGCGGTGCTAGGTGACGGCTGTCACGATCGAAGCCAAAGATGACGGCTATCACGGTCGAAGCCAACAAAATTTCTAGAAGTTCTAGAATCACGCACCTCAGGCTTTAGGTTGCTAAAGTGTTAATTTATGTTAACAAATGTCATTAGTATTAGTATTACAAAATGCATGATATGCTACTTTAGCCAGTCACTCGTATAGGTTAGGTTAACTGGCCTCTTACAAATAAAAACCAATCACCCTAAAATATGTCAGCCATCAATCTTCTTTTTCCGAAAAAGAAACCACCTCTTGCCCATTACAGAGTAATCCGGTTCCGCTGACACGTACGTCTCTTTATGTCTGTGACGCGTGGGTGTCAGGTGTTTGGTAACTTGGTCAATTATCTTCTTCCATTTCATCTTTCAATTTCAATTTCAATTTGCAGCTGCACTCTACCATCATCTGTGATCCCCTTCTATTTCCACCATGACCACCCCGACTTCATCTCCCACTCACCACAGAACAGTCTCATATTGTTTCTATTGTAAGACCTGTTCGATTGGAATTAGAAGTTGATTTTTTTTTTATTTTTTTGTATTTGATTAATAGTTAACGGTGTATTCGATGGGATTGGATTGAAATTTTATATTTGGTTCGTCTTACTTTGGGAACCGGAAGGAGGTGGAGAGGAGGGTAGTTGTGGAGACGATGGAAGGAGATGAGAAAGTAATGGTGGTGATGGTGGTTGCGGAGGCGCTACTAAAAACGGTAAAGGTGATGGAGGAATTGAAACTTCAAGAAGTAGACTAAATTTCATCAGATTTTTTAATTTCTCTTTCAAATTTTCATTCTCTTGTTCTTCCTCGCAGTAAACTTAATCACAAAACTTTAGGGTTTGTATTGATTGGGATGTTGCTGCTGGTGGTGGTCATGGAATCGTCGGTGAAATTGAATTTGGTTTGTATTGATTAGGATCGAAATAATGAAATTAAAATCGGAACTGGTGGTGAAATTGAATTAGGTGGATGGTGGTGACGGTAGATGTGTTGACGCTGTGGTGGTGGCGATGTTGCTGGTGGTGGTGGTCATGAAATCATCGGTGGAATCGATGAAGGAAGATCTCGATTCGAAGAGAAGAAAAGAAGGTAAGAGAGAGTTCGGGTTCTTTTCACATGTTTTAGAAACAAAAGTAGTGTATACCGTATTTTGCCCTCAACCGAACGACAATAACGAAAAAGTGTGAAGAATTGTCAAAAACACGGAGGGGCATTATAGGTGTTTCCTGTGTGACGGTGGAAACGGGAGAATTTCCATTTTCTGTTATATTATAGATTCATTTTCATACTATTTCCAGTTCATTTAATTTATCAATAATAAAAATAAAAACGAACATTAAAAATTACTTAATTTTAGTTTGATTTTATACTTAATATTATATATAGTGTTGAAGTAAAATATTCAAAAGTTGGTCTTCGCTTTTTACAAAGCGTTCTTTCGCATTACCGAACTAAGCCGAACTCTGTCTGTGTTATGTTCGTCCGACCACCTTTGCTACTGACAGATTCAATATATCTTGCACATGCAAAAAAACTGGCGGGAATGGGAACGGGAATAACCGAAAGAACCGCACCGAACCGACCGTTGGTATTATGAAAACCTAATTCCTCACTTATTTATACCTCACATTCTCACTCTCAGACTCTCTCACTCAACTTTCTTCTTCATCTTCTTCAGTAACAGAGGCCGCCTCCACGATCACCACCTTCGATCGATCTACCATGATTTAGTTAACGATCGAGCTTGTTTGGTTCGTTATCTTTACTTCTTCTTCTTCTTCATCCTCTTCAACCAACAACACCTGCAACTTCTCTTCATCTTTAAATCCAATCTCTTCGAGATCATCGCTGTAAGTTTTCCGCTCTCTCTCTCCGTGTATCTTAGATTTAAAATCTTAACTTATGTATCAATTATCATCAAAGATTGATTATATTTTTCTTTTTCAATTTTAGGGTTCAATTTTTTTTTTCATTTTTCGTATTTGAAACCCCAGATTTGGGTTTTACTTAATTTGTTGATTTTGGTTGTAATTTCTGTTAAGTTAATGTATCAATTGAATATCAATTGTAGATTTGCTGTATATATAATCAAGTTATAATATCCATTTGACTAGCTAGAATGAGCCATTTTAGCAGATTTGTACTCAATCGAGTTAATCTATGTACGACTGTGAACCACATTTGACATGATTAAGACTGATAATATTGTAATTAGATGTGTATTGATGGTTGTTCGCTCAAATCATTACAATGCACAAGCTATGTTTGCTTTATTAGTTCACTGAACACTGTTGGATCTCTAGCTATGTTTGCTTTGTTAGTTTCTCTTAGTTAAATGCAGTGCATAGTTATTAAGTGCCGATGATGTATGATTTGTGTATTCTTTGTTCAGTTTTGCAAAACTTTGAGTCTTCATAAGAGTTCTTAGTTTATGGTTCTATACAGACAGAAACTTTGATTGTAGCTGGGATCTTGTTGCGGGTGGTAGCATAGTTATCTTGCTTTGAATTGTAGACAGAAACTTCGATTCTAATTTGTTTCAATTTGTTTAAATTTGTTAAAGGTTATACCTTCAAATGGGTGATGAATCGAGGCAATCGATTGCGGTAACAAGTCAGATGTCAAGTCCATCAAGTCCATCTGATAAGTGCATCTAATGAGAAGAAAACAGACAAGTCTGATGTTACCACCTCCAATACCAGGTGATAATGCTATACTAGCTGCTTCCTGCTATAGTTATGAAAAGTGCAGAAGGGCTTTAGTGGAGTTTATAATTAAGGATGGGTTGACATTCAGAATAGTAGAATCAGAAGGTTTCAGGGCTTTTTGTCAACAGATGGAGCCTAGGTTCCAGGTCCCAGATCTTATGACTATCTACAGAGACCTTTTAGTCATCTACAAAGAAGAGAAAGAACAGTTGAAGAACTATTTCAAGGAAAGCAAACAAACAGTATCTCTCACAACTGATACATGGACATCGCCAAATAATCTTAATTATATGTGTGTTACAGTTCATTATGTGGATCAGAATTGGAAGTTTCAGAAGAGGATTATTATGTTTTGCCAAGTTAAGAAGGGTCTTACAGGTATAGCCATTGGTAGGATGTTGGAGTGGTGTTTGCTGTTGGATTGGGGACTTGAAAATGTGTTTGGTGTAACTCTTGACAAAGTTAATGATAATGCTGCGACAATCGATTATTTGAAGTCTAGTGTAATTGGTTGGACAGGAGCAAACGAAAGAGCTGAATACATGAATGTAAGATTGCTTTATTATGTTCTGTAGTGTAAATGATTTATTTACTAATTCGATCATTGCAATTTCTAATATTTTTCATGGTTTTTCTTTCTTTTCAGGTAAGGTGTGCTGCTCATGTTCTTGGTCTTGTTATAAAAGATCTGGTAAGAGTCTATAAAAACTCGATTGGGAGAATCAGGTCAGTTGTTAAGTATGTTACTAGTTCTCCTGCTAGGTTGGCTAAATTTAAACACTTTGCTTGGTTAGGAAGGGTTGATTACAAGGGAGGCTTGATTTTAGATGTGAAAAATAAATGGAATAACACTTATTTGATGCTAGATGTTGCGGAAAAGTATGAAAGAGTTTTTAAGAGGTTAGAATGGGATGATAGGGACTTCAAAAAGAAGTTCATTTTCTCCGAAGATATGTCTCTTGATTTACCTGATACTTCTGGTTTTGATATAGCTATTTATGATGATGAAGATCTATCTTCTAGTTCTTCTTCATCTGATTCTGAATCTGATGGGGAAGTTGTGGATACTAGTCCAAGAAGAAAGAAGCAGAAAATAACAAACACGAAGAATAAAAAGCCTCGTTATGCTCCCTGTGCAAAGGATTGGGCCTATGCCAGAGGTCTTGTGAAGTTGTTAAAGGTATTCTTCGACGCTATTGTTGAATTTTCTGCTTCAACTCAAGTTACAGCGCATTCATTCTTATGGCAATTGGTAATCATCCATGAACATTTGGTTGAGTTTAAAGATAATGCAGCATCAGATCCTGTTATTGCAAGTATGTCTGATCTTACGCTTCTTAAGTACAATGAGCATTGGGGTGCATATGAAAAGATGAATTCTGCCTTGTTTTTTGCTACATTGTTTGATCCACGAGAGAAAGAACGTGGACTGGAGTTTAATCTAGAGTGTTTATATGAGAAAGATCATTGCAAGGTTGTTAGTGTTATGAAAAAGGTGAAACAAGAATTAGTGAGACTCTTTGAAGAGTACAAGTCTAAGTATTCTGTAGCTGAAAAGGAATCAACTAGTGTTGTTAATATAGTTGACACTCGAGTTGTTGGGCATAGAGAAAGGGTTGAGGCTATGCTTAACGCAAGGAGGAAAAGGTATATAAGAAACACATCCGGTGTTGGGGAAATAACAGAGTTGGATAGGTATTTGATGGATGTTCATGAGCCAGATGTAGACAATTTTGACATATTGGCTTGGTGGAAGGCCAATAGTACCAAATATAAGATACTCTCACAGATGGCGAAGGATATATTAGCAATGCCTGTATCTTCAGTTGCATCTGAATCAGCGCTTAGTACTGGAAAGTGTGTGCTTGATCCATGGAGGAGCTCTTTATCTTCTAGGACAGTCGAGGCATTGTTATGTACCCAAAGCTGGTTACAACAACCCATTGCTCTTGATCTTCTGTGTGACTATGTACCAGATGATACCTCCAGCATTGAGAAAGGTAATGTAATCTTTTTCTTTTTTTTTAATTTTCTTTACTTGTCCATTCAATGTTGTTACAGACTTTAACATAAAGTTCATTTCTTGTTGCAGAGTTTTTGGGTCCTATGCCAAGGGTCTTTGATCTTTGAAGATAATTGATAAGAGGGATGATTCACTTGAAGTTGGTCTACAGTTTTTTATTGCTTTTAGTTGAATTTCGAAGACTTATGAAAGCATTTTTTTTTTTACTTTCTTATGTCAGAACTTTGAAGACTTATAGACTGGTTGTTGTTGTTGTTGTTGTTGTTTTCTACTTTCATAAGTTGAACTTTTAAGACTTACAGATTGGTTGTTGTTTAACTTGTTTAGATTTTTACGTATCGTTGTTTACTTGTTTGAGTGGTAATTAAACGTATGGCTGTATCAATATACCCCTCGGTGACATACTCTGCAATTCCGAGGCTTATAGCTTGAATTTCATGTCCATGTTCTTTATAAGTTGTTGAGCCTTTACCGCTGCAGGTGGTTTTCAATTCCATGAACGTGATCAAATCCATATAAACTGTATTTGAAACCCTCATGGAATTGGGAGTTGCCACTGTGCTGAAGGCTTGCAAGTTGCAAGAACCGATTTGGGCACACTTCTGTCGCATAAGTCACTTCTAACTCAGTGGTTTTCTGTGATGAATTTTAAATTTAATGGTTCAATTTGTATCCTCGTAGATTAATCTAGCTGTAATTAATCTGTAATTTGGGAAAATTAATCTGTAATTTGAGAAAAAACAAAGAAAGCACAGATTAAACTACTCCTTTCCATGTTTTTTAGCTAACCGAGAAACTATTGTATGCTGCCTTGGACTGCACCGGCAATGACTTTGCTTTTCATTTTCCAGCCGTCGATTGGTTTTCTTTATTGTTGTAGTTGGTGTGAAAATTTAAATCACCAAATGCTTGTATTTAATTTCTCTATCAAATTACTTAAATTTGGGCAGAGCCTAAGACCTTAAGTTTGGTGCTTTGCTTGCAATAAGCGTAATGAATGATCACATGTCCTGAATCACTGAAACAACATAGTGCAAACAGTAAACGTCACTTGCCATAAGAATTAATGAAGTATTTATTTTGAATTTATTTTGCCAGAAAAATGTAGGTCTCTTTAGTTGTAGTTGTTGTGAATATTTATATCACCAATGCAAGCATTTGATTCTTTTTATAAATTAATTAAAATTGAACAGACCCTATTTAATTTTGTGCTTTACTTCTTCAGGTATGATGCTCTCTTTGCTTTTAGTCTTTGTAGGCTATGCATTACTATCATATGTTTGGAATAAAGTCCATATTGGGATTTGTTTTGCATTTTCATTTTGCCTTTGTAAACCATGTTCCTTGCAGCTGCACTGACAATGCAATGTGCGAAGTGGTTGGAAGATCAAATGCTACATGCCTAATACCCAAAAAATCCTCTTCACTTTTTTCCAGCATTCAACTCCAAAACAGATGCTGATTGCTAATTGGTTTTGTTAACCAGGCAGTCTGGACTGAAATGAATTTTCTAGTTGCACCTAATGAATTTCAGATGAATTTATAGTTGCAGGATCAGATCACAAGTAACCTAGTTGGAGCTTTGTCATTTATAGTTGCAGCTCAGATCATAAGTGTCCACCATAAATAAAATCCCAATAAATTTTGCGCTTGTCTTCTTCCGCTCAGCTGGTGATAAAACTTTATATAAATGCCCAACCCCAACCTTTCTTTTCCTCCCATCTCCAGAAAACCCTAGATTTCATACCAAATCTCTTCTTCATACTTTAGTTAGGGTTTCATGTAGTTCTGATTCAGTTCGCACTCATGTTTATGTGTGTTCCGATCTTATCTTTATTTTTCAGTTTTGATCTGTGTTTTCTTTTTTTCTTTGTTTTTTTAATATCATTTTCAGTTCAGTCTCTTAGATTACTTCAGTCTTAAAGTGTTGGTTAGATAATCTCTTTGGGTTTTTATCTTTTTCTGGTTTATCTGATTTATCTTTTCAGTAATATTAGTTGGGTAGTTTCACTGTTGGTGATTGTTTTTAAGTCTAGCTTGTACATGATATGATATGATGATATCTCTAGAAAAGAGTACCAAACTAGATGTGAGGAGATATCATTATGTTCTGTGAGTATGAACAAACTCAGCAGCAGCAGCGTAGATCAGGATTTGAAGTAATTTCATGTTTGTATTCACTGATCGTAATGATATTCCTCTCATCTTACCGAGTATATTTCTAGTTTATCTGATCTTTATATTTCTAGTTTATCTTTAGGTATGTTTTGTCTTCTCTGTAAATGTTTATCTGGTGATGGTCGAAAGATCTCCATCTCAGGTGGTCTCATATTAACTTCAATTTTTATTTTATGCTTTGTGTTCATTGTAGCTTTGATAGATTGCACTGTGTAAGAAATGCAAGTGTAGATTGTACATGATATGATGATATCTCTGGAAAAGAGTACCAAACTAGATGAGAGGATAATTCATTATGTCCTGTGAGTATGAACAAACGCAGCAGAAGAGCATAGATCAGGATTTCAAGTTATAGTTCATGTTCGTATTCACTGTGCATAATGATTTTCCTCTCATCTAACTGGGTATGTTTCTAGTTTATCTGATCTGTCTAGTTACTTGTAGAGATTTTGGAAAATATTCTCTTTTTTATAGATCGGAGCAAACATGTTATGTTTGTAAAATCCATTTGTAAACGTTGTAGAAAAAACTTGAGATGTTGATGGTCGAAATATCTCCATCTCAGGTGGTCTCATATTCCATTGCCTTGGGGAGCTGCATTGTGGCCATTACCTCTCTTGGGACTTTCCATGAGGCATACATTTTATCATGTTTTTTTTAATGGATAGTAGTTTATCTGTAAATTATGAGGATATCGAATTATAAAGAACACCATTGACTGAATATGGCTTAACCCTAGGTGACATATTCTGCAATTCTGAGGACTATAACTTCAGAAAAAAGATTTTTCTCTATGTTTTGTGTTCATTCTACCTTTGATGGATTGTACTGTGCAACATTTGTAAGAAATGAAAGTGTAGATAGTAAATTAAGAAAATGCAGTATCATGTTTTGGCCCTTGACCCAAAATCAAGAATGACACACCGAACTATATCAAGAATCCCAGTGGGTAAGGAAAAGATGATATTTGACCCAAAATCAACAATGACACACCGAACTCTATAATTAATATTTTTCCTGAACTATATCAAGAATCATAGCATTTTCTCCTTTGCTATCTGACGACGTAGTCGCTTGTTTTTTAATTTGTTTATTCATCTGACTGAATTGCAAATGAAGAATAAATCACTAGGATGTGCACCACGATCAGTAGCAATCGACGAATAAGTCATAAAGCAAGTGGATGTAAATATATAATATCCACTGTTTTCCTGGATAAATGAAATCAAGTTGAGAGAGAGAGAGAGAAGCAGAGATGGCTTCTGCACGCAGGAGTTTTCCGGCGAATGAAAAACAACAGAAACGCACTCTGGAGCACTTTACCCATCCTCATATCTTAACTAGGGAGGCTTTACATCAAAATAGTGAATTTGTATGTAATGCCTGCAACACTCTAGGTTCTGGTGCTAGATACCATTGCAAGCTATGCAGTTTCGATATCCACGAGGATTGTGCCGACTGTCCTGAATATCTCAACACTTACCTTCACCGTAACCACCAACTGGAACTAATGTGGGACGGATCGGAGTCAAATAAGAAAGATTATGGTGATTTACGTCCTTGTGGTGTCTGCGGCGATCAAGTCAAGGGTCTCTTCTACATTTGTTCATCTGGTTCTGAGACGCACTAATGATGGTGAGCATTTTTTCTTCATCCATCCTTTATGCTCGAAATTTCCATCCCAAGTGCGCCATCCAATTCATGAAAACCACCCTCTCAAGTTTCAATCAGTCTCGGTTAGTCCCAACACAGTGTGTGCTATCTGTAGATGCGTTGTTTCTGATTCTTCGTGGAGTTACAGTCTTACAGATGTGATCCATGTCGTGTCAATATCCATATTGAGTGTGTTACTCTTCCATTTGACAACTCGCCACGATCACCAAAGATGATCCAGCAAAAGGAATCACCAAAGATGTTCCAGCAACAGGGATCACCAAAGATGTACCAACAAAAGAGACCTGTTGATCAGACTCTTCCTGCATCTCCTACATATGGGAGTTACGCTGGGACGACACCATTCACACCACAACCGCACAATACCTACCATCAAAATCCACCACCACATAATTATAGTTACTGCCATTCACAGCCACCACCACAGCCCTACAGGCCGTCGCCCTCCTATGACAACTACCATCCACCGCCTCCTCCTCCAAATGACGGAACTGGAACTGGCGGAAAAAAGAATCGTGTGGCTACAGCTGTAGCTGGAATTTTTGGAAAAATTGCAGTCGGCTTGTTGGTCAATGCAGTTGTTGGTGAAATTACGCAGTCGTGATTGATATTTCTTTTCTGTTTTCCTGCCACCCGTGTTCTTTGCTTTGTGTTTGTGTCCCCGGAAATGTCAGGCTTTTTTTTTGTATTTGCAAAAAAGAAAAAGGCCAGGGCCTAAATCTGGCTGCCATAAATACAATCTTTGTAAGTTGATGTTCATCCTTTTTAAAACTCTGTGGTTTGTTTGCATCTTCAGATTCAAAGATTGCTCAAAGTAGTGCGTGAATTGTGTGATCATAGGTATGGTAATATTTTACAGCCACGCTTAGTTGGGGAGCAAACAGAATTAGTCTTTTGACGACAAAGTCTCGATGTTAATAAGTCCACAGACAATTTGCAAACTTATTATACTAAAGTTGGAATAATTCTGTCAGTGTCACAACATGTTCCCAAGTAATAATATAAAAATACATCGAATAAATGATCTCAGGCCTTGCATCATTGCCTATCCTTATACTATAGCTTATATAAAAATCATGCATGCATATGGGAGGAGCTAGCTGTTACTTGGACTTTCATAAGCGCGTTGATTGATCTCAGCAATGGATAAAATCTCCAGTGAGGGGTAAATGTATGTGAACTAATACTATATATTGGATGCATATCGATCAAGCGCATCCGGCTCTTCTAGGTTTTCTATAAAAAGGGCAAGTTTGTAGTGCACAAGCATATTCATATTCCTCAGCAGCGGTGGGTTACAGGAGGCCTACACCACCACCAAGGCGCAAAGGAAACCAAAAAAAAAAAAAAAGTAAAAAGAATGACAGCTGTGGGATTTGAACCCACGCCCTTTCGGACCAGAGCCTAAATCTGGCGCCTTAGACCACTCGGCCAAACTGTCTTGTTGTTCCAAATCACCCGTCAAAGTATATTATATGCAGGAATCTCATCTTGGTAATATCCAGAATCAGAACCGCATCTGGGTGATTACAATGTTACGCAGGAATGTACTGTACTACACAGTATGTACCAGTAGCAAAAAAACGTCTATATGAATTCATGGCCATCCAATTTGAAAGATTGATTGATTCAAAATTATATAGAACTGGATTTGCATGTGAAACTTTTCACAGTAAGTACCAAGTACCAAAACATGTTGACAAATACTAATAAAGATATGACATGACATCTTTCTTTGGTCTTTGTTTTATTCAATACGTGTAAGCAAGTTCTTGCGACCCAGTATTGTGGCCACTGGTGTTTGTGTGTGTGTCATTGTTATCTTTAACAATCTCTTCCGACTAGTCACCTCATCATTCTATGATTTACATATTCACATATAATTCCAGTTGATGATTTGATTTGTTTCATTCTGATAATTGTCAAGGTTTTGGATCCTTAGTGTCTTAGTGATTATTAGCCGTATTTTGGATAAATAGGACATATTTTAATCTTGGAATACCGACAAGATATCTTGGGTTACTGTATATGCTGATTTAACGTCACCAGATTTTATGTACCAATATGCTGAAATCTTTTATCCCCGAATAGGGAATTGGGCCAATGGGCTATTTGGAAAGATGCATGCATAATTATTTTTGAAAATGTTGGACCCATTATAATGTTGTTTATGAACCCTCGTTTGGGCATACACGATAATTTTGGGGCATACATAATAAGACAAAAAGGGGTTGGAAATAGTATTTCTAGGATATCCCTTATCCAACCTATTTTTATATATGCGAAAATACCCTTGTGTGTTAAATTAGTGTTAATTTGATTAATTAGTTGTTAATGATTGTAGTTAGTTTAGTGTTAATTTAGGATAATACTTTTCTTTTTAAAAATAGTTAGTGAGTTATTTTAGAAAAAGAAGGAGGAAAGAAGAAGAAGAGGAGGAAAAAAAACTTTTTTTCTTTTTTGTGATCTTTGTGATTATTGAGAGATGTGTGATACAAATTCGAGCGAGGAAGGTGAATCTTCATCACGTAAAGCTAAGAAAATACATATCAATTACGATGGATATCCAGACATGGCTTATTTGTTGGATTGTGAAAATGATTTTATCCAAACTCAATTTTTTTATCAAGCTCAAGATGATGACTTTATGGAGCCAAATCCCGAAGATGAGTACATGGATGAGGAACCCCAATGCTAATAATACACAGTTATGGTTGTAGAAGTTATTTAATTTCCGTTTTGTAGCTTGATTTCACCAAAAGTTATGATTTTTGCAACTAGTTCAGCGTAACAGAGTTAGGTTCGGCAGATAAGATATATGCCGAACCTTAATAAATAAGAACATTTCGGTTTCTGCGATTGAGATATATATACGCCGAACTGTCATTCAATTATTTTCGTACCAAATAATTTTCATGGTTCGGCTTAAAGATGATGTGCTAATATAATCCGAACCTTATACAAAAAAATGTATGACTTACAATAACTAGACCCGTTTTTTCTCATTGATAGTTAAAGTGATATTGAGGTCCCCATCACAATCCATTCCCCACTAAAAGAGTTAGACAAAACAACTATGTACTTCCAGAAGATAATGCGTACCTTTGTGGCCAATTTAAAGGAGCATACACACAAGATAAGACGCATCCTTATTACTAGCATAGTCGAAAACATGACGAGTAATCAAATTATCACAAAGACAGACCAATAGGAATGTTGATTATTCATGAGTTGAATAATCACTTTAGGATTCCCAACATAATCCATATAATAGTTATTGAACAAATTGAGTGCATTGAAACAGATATAATATAAATATAAATTAACTTATCGCCGCCCCAAAGACAACCCAACATTAATCATGACCCCCACAATTGTGATGGGGGCACCGGAGCCCTTGTCGTATATGGTGAATAATGTAGCGATCACAAAGACAAAGCATAGATTCGATAAAGCGATCAAGGATGCAAGCACTACTACGATAGTCTCGCAAGAACCAGAAAGTTCATGGTGATGTTTGGCATTGTACCAAAACCAAACACGAACATTGTTTTCTTCAAGTAAATAAAATTGTGCTAAATTCAAACATTACTTAAAAACCAAACCATAAAAACCTAGTGTACTTCAATTTGAACATAATCATCTATTGAGCACGACCGCGTATTCCACCACCACGACCTTTTTTACCACCACTTCCACTCGCACCTTCACCTTTGTTGATATATTCTTGCTCTTCCACCGCCATCTCCACATTGCAATCAATTTTCTTCTTCATAGTCTTCAACACGTCGTTACCCCCAGCCACCTAATAAAATTGAACATAAAATTTAGTTACAACATATAAGCAACAACGTACAAAAATATTGAAAATAACTTTAAAAGTATGCACTCAATATACCATAGTTCGGTAACACTTCGAAACATCTTCAACCATGATCTTTGTGTTCTTCCTCGTCTTCTACTCCACTTCCTTTTATGTTCGCTTTCCCTCTTACCATATACCAAAGCTTGACTTTCCCCATTAATGATTAAGGGATGTGAAATTTGGTTATACCAATCTATATAAGCCGGGTCAACTTCACAAGGATCGTCACCCAACTCTTCTAAGTCAACCCAACTTAATTTGTTATCTTCTAATTTATCCCAACAATCAATGGTAGGATCGGGATCATATTCGGCATTCCATGAACTTTCCGTACTCTTTGTTCCCTTAGAACCCTTGGGAAACAACTTGAACTTTGATTCCTCTAACACCGGAATCGTTTGGATAAATCCATATTGATTGAGTACTCGACGGGGATCAAACACGTAAAGCCTTCTGGATAAAACAATGGCCCACAAGACATCCCCAATGGCATATCTTCATCCTCAACAACTTCATCATCTTCTTCATCCTTTTTGTATGGTTGAAATACAACTTGTTCAAATAGTCAAAGAGTCTAACTTTTTTCTCAAATCTATCAAGATTTCCTTTTTATTCCTCTTCTTATTTTCCTTGAAACTCCATTTGGACGAGGTAGGGAATGTATCTACCCATTTGTCATCTTCCTTGGCTAAATTCAATTCCGGGAAATGGTCATATATCCATACCTACACCAACAATATTAAAAAAAAAAACACAAAACTTATTTATTAGGATCATTAGAATTGGATCATGGAGGTTGTCAACTTTGGGAAACAGAAGCAAGTTCGGCTTATGTTCAAAACATAGTTGAAAGCTGAACCCACTAAGTTCGGCTTAGTAATTTAAAATCGCAACGGCCAAACCTTTAGAAAAGTAGGTTCGGCATAAAAAAAAAACAAAATTGAAAGCCGAGTTTTTTCTTAAAAGTTGAACTACAATGTGTAAACTTACCTGAAGCATTGTGAAATAACCTCCAATGTTTCTACTTGTTAACCTAGACGCATTTCCAAGTTGCTCAAATAGAAAAGAAATGGTCGTGGTTCCCCAAGAGTACTTGTGGCATCTTTTCAAATCCCTTGAAAATTGAAGGTATTGAGAATTAACCTTGTTCCCATCATTATCTGGGAAATATAACACTTCCTAAAGTATACAACAAATACGCGGTAGCAGTGCGCTTAGCTGTGACCTCGTCCATAACCAACTCCCCCTTTGAAATTTTCTCGTTTGTGTCTCCAAAACACTTTTTCAAAGCGGTGAACTTGATTTTCTTCAACTTCTTTGTGCTAGAATCCACAAACTTCACCTCTTTAGCAAACAAGCAGTAAACTCCACTTCTTTTTGTCTTTTGGCCAACCAAGAGTTTCCTCAACAAGTACATACAACTCATCCCAAGTCATTTCATAAACCGACTAAATATTTTTCCCATGCGTTCTAAGACCACTAATCTTCTGTGCATCATCTGGAGTAATTGACATCTCGCCAAAGGGGAGATGAAATGTGTAAGTCTCCGGACAAAATCTCTCACAAAAGGCTGAGTTTGTAACTGCATCATATTCCTCTTGTGCATAGAAAATAGCAGGCCATAAACCAGAGCCTTGTACTAAAGCCACCACCTCAGGAGCCTCTTTCAAAATATCCCAATGTGCGGCGCTTTGGTGTCTAAGTACGCGGACTGCATCCCTGTGATCCGGAGTCTCATAAATTCTCTTCGCCCATGCATGACTCCTTGTAGCCAATCAACACTCTTCCACCATCTTCAGGGAGACCATGGGGCAAACCACCCTTGCGAGTACATATCACATTATCCTGGATGAGGAATGTGCTTTTTGTCTCCCTTGATGTAACAACTTTCTCTCTTCTTGTTCTAGTTCTTATTCTTCTTGACCTTCCTCACCAACATCTTCATCATTGCCATCCTCTTGTTCTACAGGCAAAGAGCAAGTCGTGTCAATTCCCCTTTTCCCTGCATGTAAGTTCTTTGTGCCACCACCTCGAGGTTTGGGAGTTCTTGAGTTAGAAGGAGTCACTTCCATTGTTCTACTTTTAAGCTTGGCTTTGAATTTTTCCGAATGGGTGCTAAAACAAATGAAAAACCTTAATTAGTTTTCCAAATTAAATAAATATGATTCTACTACACAATGTGATAACTCACCTATAAGTGGACAAGTTTACAGGAAGCTATTGGCCATACACAGTGTAAAGTTCACACATTCGAAATTTATCAATATGAGTCGAACAAGGTGCCCAACAAGATGTTAGCCATGGTCGACAAAGTTCGGCACATTATATATTTAACACAATGAGCCGAACAATGCACCCAACAATATTAGATCGGTTATTAAATAATGATATTCAAGTTCGGCTGATTATCATACAAAAATTTTTGAGCCGAACTCAGTGGTTCGGTTCATACGATATTCAAAATATAACAAGCTTTCATGCGAACTGTTCTTCGTCTGTATAAGAAAAAAAAAGTTCGACAGCTAAATTTCAAACGAACGCTACTATGAAACTAACAAAAACCTAGACGATTCATCGATTACATGTCATAAATCAATGAAATACGCAAAAAAAAAAAAAAAAAAAAAAAAAAAAAAGGGTTTGTGGGAAATACCTTTTTATGTGCAATTTTAAAGAATCGGCCTCTATTTCTCCCTCTCCAACACCAATCGATCCACTATCCTATTCATCTCCATCTTTTCAAAAAACCCTAGATTGAGATGCTACAGAAGCAACACCAGGATTCGGCACCGTATTTCTAGGGCATCATTTAACACGAGGTGCCATGTATGTGTTTAATCGAGAAATTAATCGAACAAAGAAATTTTAAGAATTTTCAGAAATTTTGGAGAAGAAGAGGGAGAGAGAAGTGTTTTGGGTTTTTAATTAATTAATTAAAACTTTTTTTACACTTAATTAATTAAGTGGAAGGGTAGTAGTGTAATTTAAACTATGTAAGGGTATTACAATAACTTTAGCATCACTAGGACACCCCTTAGTAGTTTTCATTGGATGGCCTCATAAGTCTGTATGCCCCAAAATTATCTTGTATGCCCTAAATGGGGGTTCTTGTTTATATGGGTAATGCACCTGCTTTGGCTGAAAATTGAATGTTAGACCTAATGTATATGGCTCTAACACCATTTGGCACTTACAAGTTCAGAACTGTGATCTTTCAGATCGCGACTATGTTATGATTAACATTGATGCGTTTTTTGTCAAAGCAACTTTAGCAGGTACCGTACTGGTTGTGAGAATTTTTGGAGGGAGATTCTACGGAGCTAAAGGGAACTATTTCAGTGGAGGAATGACTCTGAATCAGGAAGTGGGAACGACTGAAGTGTCTTGCCATGAAAGATGTTGTTGAATTGAGCAATTTCAGGAGGTTTTATTAAGGTTATTTTTTAGTCAAATAGTAAAGTCTAAGTTAAGTCAATAATTGAACTAATATTCTACGTTCGCAGGATGAATCAATGAGATATCAAGTTCTAATTGCAGAGTCATAAATCTTTTGTTTGTCTTTTACGAGTTAATGGACTTAAGAATGGAGTAGATGATTCCACTACTAAAAAAGCCGTGAGTGACATATGAATTTTGTGCATATTGACTTTTACCCTCAGGACATCTCTGATTGGATAAAATATTACACCATAAATTTAATCTTCTGATCAAATCAATAAATTTCGTCTTTGAATTCAAAAAAAAATGAAAAATAGATGGGAAACAAATATATTTGACGGTTGGCGCATTGCGGCCTAAAAAGAGACATGGGTCTCATGTTAAGGCTCGCGAGTGAACTTAGACCACCCAATTCCAGAGAGTTGGATCAACCATCCTTATTTGGTTGGGTCAACCCCAATGAAGTGGAGCTAGTGCATGTGTTGAGTCAAAAACACACATAACCTATTGATATCCTTCGTGGTGTGAATCCGTGAAACAAAAACAACTCATCATCCTTGTCTATTTATAATGCAATATATAACCTGAGAAATGATACATAGAAAACTAAAAATCTTATGCAAAAACTATTGTATTCGGCGAATAAGGAGAACTACACAGTAGAATATGTCGATGAGGAAGTGATATATCTTTTCATAGCTCATCCGAAATTCGTAAAGTTGACAAGTGATAATTACGTAGAAAAAAAAATCGTTGATGAAGGTGATAAAGCGTGTTTTTCCTGTCACACATCATCTTCTTTGCATGTTTCATATATGATGGAACAATGTTCAAACTAATTGTAAGACTCTTACTTTACCGCTAAAGAAAACAGAGATAGAGATGATTAAAAATCTATTGGTAGAGAAACAACAATAAAAAAGAAGAAGATATATTTGAGGAAGTTAACAAGATGGATACGGCAAAATAAAGAAAGATTATGATCTAAAATTTATAACATATCTTGTACAGGAAAATCAGAATGAAAATTGTTAACTTTGTTGAGTATTGTATACATGTTGATGATGATCCAAACCTTACTTTGAAGCCATGATCAATTCCGAGAGATGTTTTTTCTTGAGAAGAGGCCATCAACAATGAAAGGATTCAATTTTATCAAACCGAAATTTTTGATAAGGTCTTTGCTCTCTCATATATTTCTCGATCGATAATTAATGTGTTTATGATTGTTAATTTGATTTGATTGTTAACTCTCAATCCATAATTAAGATATTATTGATGATGAGTAAAAGAAACAACAACTCTCTAGTCTCTACTAGTCTACTGTTACAAAAATGACTAAATCATCTAACTATTCTCCTCTAATGATGAAATTACAACTCAACACTACTTATTTCTTGATAACCACTAAAAAATATTTACAAAGTAGATTTGAAATCACAATTCTACTTCATGTTATCGTTGATATCTTGTTTGCATGCCCATGTAATCACAACTTTGACTTGAGTTTTCTGATAATTTATAAAACTTTTGCAATTCATCGACGTACTCTACCACCGCCAAAGGATTTTGTAAGTCCTTTTTGTCGATATCCATTATTTCTCTCCTTTGACCTACTTGGGATCCTAACTGCGTCTCAATCATCTCTCCTCTTAAAATATAGACGCAAAGCGAAGACACTTTTTGTCAGAAAAGCTATATGGCTATGCTCTTCTAAAGTGCGTGCATTGAGACCTAGTTTGGTGTCTATTTATGTAGATGAATGAGTTGTTGGCCTTAGAAACCCTTTTCTGCTGGGATGTGGATACTTCCTTCGGAAAACACAATCTATTTCCAAAATTTGGAGAACTTCTATAATTTGGCAGTAGCTTATGTTTTGGAATGTTTTGGTGAGCCTTGGGAAACACGCCACGAATCAGTTTAGGCCTCGGCTTTGCATGAGTAGGAGAGACAGCCACATCGTATACGAGTCATTCGTCGAACATCATAAATTGACGTGCTCATCCTAGTGATTGAATTATTGTTACCGGCCGAAGTGCTCATCCTAGTGATTGAATCAACCTCAGTCGTACGTGAGGTTGTTGTACGAACATCATAAACTGACGTGCCATGTAAAAAAGCTGCTTTCTTGTTGTGCAACTTTGTGTTCGGTACCTGCCATTCATCGATGAAGCCATACACCACTTTTTTTAAGCGTGCTTGGTACATGCCAACTTTGTGTTTGGTACTTAAACAACAATACGTAAGCAACAACCAATCTATAAGTCTTCAAGTTAACGTAAGAAAGTAAAAACCAACAACAACCAATCTATAAGTCTTCAAAGTTCGACATAAGAAAGCGAAAAACAACAAAAACCAATCTAAGTCTCCAAAATTCGACATAAGAAAGTAAAAAACAATACTTCCTCATAAGTCTTCAAAATTAAACTAAAAGCAATAAAAAACTGTAGACCACTTCAAGTGAACCATCCCTCTTATCAGTTATCTCCAACGATGAAAGACCTATAGCATAGGACCCACTAACTCTGCAACAAGAAATGAACTTTATGTCAACGTCTTTAACAACATTGAAATGATGAGTAAAGAATATACAGAAGAACAAAAAAAAATGCATTACCTTCCTCAACGCTAAAGGTATCATCTCGCCATATGTGAGAGTATGTTATAATTGGTACTATTGGCCTGCCACCAAGCCAATATGTCAAAATTGGATTCATCTGGCTCCTTAATATCCATCAAATACATATCCAACTCTGTTATTTCTCCAACACCGGATGTTTTTTTTTTATGCCTTTTCCTCCTTAAGTTGAGCATAGCCTCAACCCTTTCTCTTTGCCCAACAACTGGAGTGTGAACTACATTAGCAACACTACTTGATCCCTTCTCAGCAATTGAATACACAGACTTGTACTTTTCAAAGAGTCTTACTAATTCTTGTTTCACCTTTTTCATAACACTATCAACCTTGCAATGATCGTTCTCAAATAAACACACAAGATCAAACAATGTAGCAAAAAAAAAAAGACAGAATTCATCTTTTCATATGCACCCCAATACTAATTGTACTTACGAAACATAAGATCACCCATACTTGCAATAATAGGATCTGATGTTGCATTATCTCTAAAATCAACCAAGTGTTCATGGATAATTACCAATTTCCATAAGAATGAATGTGTTTTTACTTGAGTTGAAGCAGAAAATTCAACAATAGCATCGAAGAATACCTTTAAAAACTTCACAAGACCTAAAGTAATGGATGTTACTCAAGAATACCTTTAAAAACTTCACCTTTTGAAAAAATGAAGATGGAGGAAAAGAAAGTATGAGAGTGAGACAGATTAATCTTTCAGGTACAAAAAAAGGAATTAGGTTTCAACATCTATGACTGGGAATTTTTGGTTCGGTCGGTTTTTCTTCGGAAACTGTACCATTGATGCTAAGCATGATACTCAGACTTTCTAAACTGAACGAAATGATTTCCTAAGTCTTAACAGTGATGACCGTCAGAATAAGCGCTAACCAGAAAAGCTGAAGAGCATTATTATACAAATCTTAAGTCTTAACAGTGTACAACCATTATACCACTGTTGATGGTGGTTTTTAGACAAAGGGTAAAATTGTAAAACCCCGAATAACCTAATGTCATCGGCGAAACATTTATTAGAATATTCAATGCATGTAGTTAGTAATTAATAGGGGTATTTTTTCAAATTAGGTTACAACGAACAAAACCCTAATTCCCCTCCTACAATGGAAAATCATGCCAGCCACACCTACCCCAAGCTAGCCGCGCCATGCCAAACACACTCTGCCTTGGACCTAGATATGCTAGTCACACCAAACGCGCCAAAGCATGCCAACCATGCTAGCCGCACCTCCGTGCCAATGGAAAATCATGCCGGCCATACCTAGCCCAAGCTAGACGCGCCATGCCAAACGCACTCTGCCTTGGCCATAGCTATGCTAGTCACACCAAACGCGCCAAAGCATGCCAAACATGCTAGCCGCACCTCCGTGCCAATGGCAAATCATGCCAGCCACACCTAGCCCCAAGCTAGCCGCGCCATTCCAAACACACTCTTCCTTGGCCCTAGCTATGCTAGTCACACCAAACGGGCCAAAGCATGCCAACCATGCTAGCCGCACCTCTGTGCCAATGGAAAATCATGCCAGCCACACCTAGCCCAAGCTAGTCGCGCCATGCCGAACGCACTCTGCCTTGAACCGAGCTATGCTAGTCACACCAAACGCGCCAAAGCATGTCAACCATGCTACCCGTACCTCTTTGCCAATGGCAAATCATGCCACCACACCTAGCCCAAGCTAGCCGCCATGCCGAACGCACTCGCCTTGGCCCTAGCTATGCTAGTCACACCAAACGCTCCCAAAGCATGCAACCATGCTAGTCAGCACCTCGTGGCAATGGCAAATCATGCCCGACCCTAGCCCAAGCTAACGCCCATGCCGAACGCACTCTTCCTGGTCCTAGCTATGCTAGTCACACCAAACGCAGCCAAAGCATGCCAACCATGCTAGCCGCACCTGCTGTGCCAATGGCAACATGCCCACCACACCTAGCCCAAGCTAGCCGCCATGCCGAAACTCGCTCTTGGCCCTAGCTACGCTGTCACACCCATGCCAAGCCAAACACCCTTACCTTGGCCCTAGTCACGCCATGCCAAAGTAGCGCCCCGCCGCCTAGGCTTGCAAACCGTGCAACCTAGGCCAAATTGGCCACGCATGCCATTGGCACATGCCAATCGCATCGCAGTAGCTTTTCTTACCAAATCGTGGCCATAATGTCCGAGCGTGCCATTGGCACATGCCAACACGCTCGGCGGGTAGATTTTCTTACCAAGACGTGGGCCTAATGGTCGAGCATGCCTGCCATGCCACACGTATCGTTGGTATCTTTTCTTACCAAGCCGTGGCCATAATGGCCAAACGTACACTAGAAAGGTGCGGTTGCATAAGTTGTTGGTGAATATCCTTACGAGGAGTTAAGTCGCTAGTTCCTATTAGGTGGTTGCTTACGTGGAGGCTTAAAGTTACGATAAAAACGCTTCCAACAATCCCGAGAAAGGTGATAGGGTTTTCACAAAGTTGACAAACCCACGAGAGATCGCGGCGGCATTCGGAGAGGAGGGTTTGCCATGATTTGATGCGAGATGTGGCGACACTAGTTTGAGGGTCTACAAGAGTCTTATTCTGTTTTTTCCACACGCTTGTAAGACAAGAGATGGACTTCAAAAGTTTCAACGGTGAAACGATCCATAGAAGTTTGAAGATATGCATAAATTGTTTCAAAAGATGAATCAAGTCCATCAAGAAGGATATGGCCAAGTTCCATGTCGAAATAGGGTGTCCAATTGAAGCGAGAGAGTCGGCAAGTTGATTAGGCGTGAGCTAAATATTACGTAATAGAACGATTACCCTTTTAAATGTGTTGAAGTTCTCTCACGAATATCCGGGACATTAACATCTGATTTAGAAGCAAGCAACTCATCGGTTTTTGGTCCATGTTGTAGCAAGGATGTACACACACGAACTTTTGCAAAAATTGGTGGTGAAAGGGAAGAAAACAACCATCCAAGAAGGATTTTGTCTTCACGAATCTAAGTAGCAAAAAAGCAGGGTTTGGAAGACCATCAATAACCGCCGGTGGACAAAGCTTAGTGCCGGTGAAATAGTGTTCGAGATCATAACCTTGAAGGTAAGGTTCAAACTGTGCTTTCCAAAGCAAAAAGATTCATTTGATCTAGTTTAACGATAATAGCGTTACTTGTAGAACAATCATGGCCGTCTTGAATAAATGGTTTAAAGAAAAGGAGACAGGCATAGATTGAGATTCAAAAGAGAAGAGGTGGTGGAGGAGGTTGAAGTAGAGGTGGTAGTGGAGGTTGTCTTTGGAAGAGGAAGAGGAAGAAGAGGCCATTGGATCGATGTTAGGTTGATACCAAGTTGAGACAAGGTTTTGATGGGTTCTCAATCTATGAGAAGAACCCTAAGATATTTTTTATTTATATATAAGAGATAGGGTTACATACTTGGATTACAATTTGAGTATAATATAAATGTAGAAACGATATAGAACAACATATGGAAACTCTAAGTCTTAGATGCTACATGATGTACGGGAGGTGATATGTCACATGCTCTAACATAGATATCAAAATAGGGATCGATGACTCTAACCCACAAAGAAAATTAAAAAGAAAAGGAAATGATAATTCCTCATAAGAGAAAAAGCAACTGTTGTGCTGGTTAAACATTTTTTCTTTCTTTTTGAAGAAGATCCAGAAAAGACTCGATAGAGAAAAACATGCCTTGGGAACTTGTGCTCAATTTTTTTAGTTTCAAGCAAAATAAATCCTTAAAATAAATTACGTCACTGGGGTTTGTATTAGCGAATAGAAAAGGGAGGAATGTGCACCCCGGTTAAACGCGGGTGCATATAGATGGACTCCAATATATCTAAGCAAATGACTCACTTCCTAAATTTTAAATGATTAGTCAATTTCTCCTTCCACTAATAGTACCGTAGTAATTTTTTTCTTGGAAGTTGTATTGGTGTCTGGTGGGTGGGAATGGCCCATCCTTGGGGTGTCTTTCCCATTTCCTTAAAAATGAAAGCTTTCTTTCTTCTGCCATTTGTTTGTTCAAATGACTTGTATTCTACTTTCAAACTTGCTTGCTTTCCATTGCATTCATTGAATTTGAATTCTAAAACCAAACACATGCATGAGTACCAACTCTGTCGGTACTCATATAAAATCCATAAGAGCTACTATAAGCACTGGACATTATCTAAGTTATTCATCTTCATGTAATATCCGTATGTGCGGACTCGGAAAATCAAGCCAATGAAAAGCATTTTACAGTTTTTCTCTTCTTGCATTTTGCGGACACAGTTTTGTATGTTCTTTGTTTGTTGTTGTCTATAAGTTTCGGAAACATGAATGTTTTGGTTTTCATGAATTTCTCCTGCTTCTCCCAGCAGTTGAGGTCATTAAGTTCATTTAAATTGTTAGGAAGTTTCTTTCAGCCCCATGAAAAAAATTAACATAATGTGTGTTTTGGATTGGGGAAGGTGGGTTTCTTTCACACCATACACCTCAACAAGGACATTTCACCATCTCCTTGGGCATGATAGTAGTAAAGTTTGGGTGGTGGGATGAATGCAGTCGCAAAGTTTACTTAATTTGGGAGAGGAGGAGGGCACATGAAACAAAGACTTTAGTTTCTGCTAATCTCAAAACAAAACTACCATCCAAACTTTAAATCATTGTCAAACATAGAAAGAAAACAGTCATCTCCACGTGGTGTGCCACATCGGATTCAGTTGTTAATCAGCTGTCATTCGGCTGTTCAAATAGAAAATTCGGACTGAAATGTTGAATGCAATAGAAGTAATTGTAGCATTGATTACGAAAAAAAGTACTGAAAATGAAAGCTTTTCTTCTTCTGCCATTTGTTTCTCCAATGACATGTATTCTTGTTTTTGCATCGCCGACTCTTTTTGCTGGCAAAGTTTGTAAAAAAGAAAAGATTTAGTTTTACTGTTCTTGCATTTTTGCTGGTACTAACAGTGTAAGATTTGGTTTATCCACGAAAGCTTAATTACTTTGACTGGAGATTTGGGTAATTACTTTATTTCCTTGGGAAGTCGAATCAAGGAGCTTAAAGTAGAACTTTGAGATGGACCTGTTCCACAAAATCTGAATCAACTCTCCCAACTTATGCGCATAAAGTTAACAGATATAGCGGATTCGGAATATTAAGATAATGAAAATTAAGTTGCATTTTGCTGGCACAGTTTCTAAACTAGATTGGCTAAAAAATTTTAATAAAAACTCCTAATCTCTCAATGTTTTCTGAAAGTGTATGTAAACAAGCGCATAAGTACATGCTTTGCTGCAAACAAGTTGGAAAAAAAAAGAAGAGAAGGAGCTGGTAATGACTAGAACAGAATACATGCGTGAGGTAAGAGTCATTGACCCTAAATGGCTAGTTGATTTTCCCCCAAGATTATTTTAAAAAGTTGAGTAAAAGGAATCGACAGGAGATAATTGAGCCATTTTATGATAGATATCAGAAGCCAAATTCATGGTGTTTGAGTAAGGCGTATGCAAACCAAGAAACAACTAGCTCCTCCCATATGAATGAGTTTTATATAAGCTAAAATCTTTTAGTCAACTGGTATACCAAGTATAAACAGGCAAAGATGGAAGTGATGCAAGGCCTGAAATTTCTCATTATCCACTTATCTCTTTTTTAATAAACCCCTTCTACTTTAATAATATATTTCTCTACTTTTGAATACAATGTATTTTATCATTGCGTATATTAAGTTGTGGAACAAAAATTGACACACTGACTGAATTATTCTTTTGCAACTATTATCTGGTGATGGATCCTAAAATCAACTTGTGAATTATTGTTGCTCTTCTAAAGGCTGTACTACAAGTTCAATCTGAAATCTGGAACTATTTTATCATTGCGTATATTAAGTTGTGACACTGACTGAATTATTCCAACTATTATCTGGTGATGAAATCAACTTGTGAATTATTGCCGGCTGTACTGTAAATCCATGCCAGTGATTTATTCTTCATGTCAACCTAAATTTAATGTGCAACAACTTGCATTCTGAATATAAAATTGATATATATGAATTTGAATACATAAACAGTTCAATCTGAAATCTGGAACTCTGGGAAAGATAAAAAAGATCTAAACAAGTGCAATTTCCCTAATCAAATTCATAATAACTCTTCCGTAGAACTGGACTTTATTCAATTCAAATCTGCCACCAATAGAACATTGAAATGGTGTGCACATAACCTTGAAGGTAAGGTTCAAATTGTGCTTTCAAGCAGACATTTGATCACTTCTTCAGTTTTTAAAGAAAAGGAGGCAGGCATAGATTGAGATTCGGTGAAAGTGGTGAGAGGAGGTTGAAGTAGAAGTGTTAGTGGAGGTTGTCACTTGGGTTGTTAGGTTGTTAAGTTGAGACAAGGTTTTTATGGTTTCTCAATCGATTTTTGGATTACAGTTAGATGCTATACAGGAGGTATATGCCTGAACTTTTTTTTGATTTTTTTCTTCTTTTTGAAAGAATTATAGAGAGAAAAAATCAAACTTGTGCTCAATTTTTTAGCGTCGAAAATAAATCCTTAAAATAAATTAAGCCTTGGGGTTTTTTAGTTTTGTATATTGTGGACTCCAATCAAACCTAAATAGACTGACTAGTGTAAAAAAAAATTTTTTTCAAATGCAACTTAATTGCTTGTTTTCTTATTTTGCTCTTTTTTATTTGCAACTTTATTTGCAGATATTATTTTAAGCTATTTTTTTTTTTTGCAACTTTTTTTTTAGCAGATATTTTTTTAGGTTCTTTTTTTTTTTTTTTGGATTGCACTTAAAATCTAGTCTTTAAAGCTTATCTCTCATTCCACAATATACTCCACTTCTAGGTCAAACATACAATCGACACTAATAAGTGGTGAAAAAACTAAATCTATGTGGTTGTTTTTCTCCTAACAGTAACATAAAATTGAACGAAGGAGACACAGAAAAGTTAGTTTATTACCTTTGATTAGGAGCTGCTTTAGTTTTGTTGAAACTGGTTCCAAGAAATCCCTTGATTTTCCTAGCAACAAATAAAAGTGAAATGAAAACGAGCGGCCCTTTTGCACTTAAAATCTAGTCTTTAAAGCTTATCTACGATTTGCAATAACATAATGATCGATCACCATTAGTTTATTACCTTTGATCTTTATCTTGCAATAACAAATGATCGCCGGTTTTGAGATAAGACTACATATGTTGACATCTCCACCAATCGCTTTGAGCACTCGATAACTTGACATTCGCAGAAACACAGTATAATCTTGAAGTGTTGCACTCCAAAGGTGTCCTTTTTGAGGATGCAATTTGCGGCGTAAAACGAGAAGATGCTTCGGTATGATGGAGGGGAATACGAATTTATCCTTTGTATATTGCATAACACCTAATACCGCCAAGAAAAACATCGTCTTCTCCATCTCTTTATCGACTTCGGCGACCTTGACAAATCGCACTAGGAAGTGATATATAGTTGGAACCTCAAATTCCATCCAAGCTTCTTCAAGATTAATTTCTCCGTATCCCCCTATCTCTTTCTTACAATAAACCCATCTGCTTGCAATAATATATTTCTCTACTTTTGTCGCTACCCCTTCTTCATACTTCTAGGCCATAACCAAACAAGTCAACCACCCTGTGGGAGTTCTTCTCTTGTGACAAGATTCTGAAAAGTATCGATCAAATATCTTGATCGCATGAAAGAAAATATCTGGCGTCAGTTATAATTTGATATGAAAGTGGAACAAAAATTGAGCGAAAATCATCCTCATGTTATCGTTGATATATGTTTGCATGCCCATGTAATCATGTATCAACATAAAGCCATGTATCGAAACCCACACATCTTGATGTGATATTTTTTAGAATTTTGATTTGCAAAGTAGATTTCTCTGGCTAAGTTGTAATTGTATTGTTTAAACAGAAATTTAACAGGAGGAGTACTAGTCGTAAGAATGGATGGTGATATCTCATTGACATCATAAATAAGAAAACAGAAAAACATTTAATGACTGACGCCCATCTTTCACTCTTTAATTAAATTAGTTGAGAGAGGTGAAAATTTCACAATTTTCAAATCCTGTGTGCAGGGTTTCTTTGTTAATTTTACAGTAGACTGTTGGGGATTTTGATAAAATTGAAAAGATCCCTAATCGAGAAAGGATGACTAATGGTTTTCATATTGAGATACTAAAATGACCACAATTATATTTTTAGTTACCTGATCATTGATTAACAGTATATAACTACTTATCATTAACGTAAATGTGCGTTATTAAGTTTTTATAAAGAAAACTTAATAACATGTGTTTTATAAAAAAAACTCAAGTCTTGTCGTAAAACCATTGAGAAAAGCTAGTTGATTGAGTTTTAAGTTTTTATTGTATATAATCCAATTTTACGCAAATTCTCAACGAGACTCGCACTCTCAGTGGAGGTTCGATTTATTTTCTTAAGAGAGAGTGTCTGAAAAATTCTCATTATAATATAAAGAATGTAAGTACCAAGTAAAATCATCATCATCCAACATTATAATAACATTAAGCTTACCGAGACTAGCAAAATAAAAATCATTTAAATGCGAATTTGATAGATGGAAGGATGTTGAACAAAAACTTTCCAAGTTTTGGATACTGATTTAGTTTATAAAATTTATTGTAGGTACACTTGTGAAAATAGTTAACTCGCTAAAATTCCACATGAAAACTCATTGTTAAAGGATTTGAGGACAAAAAAGAAAATACCAAAACGGTTTTTCTAGTTTAATTGTAACCTTGAAAAAGTAAAAAGATATATGTCATATATAAAGTGATTTAAAACAATAGCTGTTAGTATAACAACTAATAATAAAAGTTAATCACAACATTTTTTATTTAAAGCAATAAGAGAAAAGTTATTGGCCGATAAAAAGAGGATCAATGACTATCACCTATATGGCTATCCTAGAACTCTATTTAGTAACGTTCAGAATACCACGCAATCCTCGGTCTTCCCATCTATTCGATCCCTTGTATCCCGTAACTAAATTCCAACTTCCTCATTTTAATTATCTAATCGAAATAATCATTACATACGAAATTGGATGGGAGTCTCGCCACAAGCTGAGGTCCAACACCCTTTTGAATGGCCACCCCAATTCTGTGAAAAAGAAAATTGCCATTATAGGAAATTAATTTCAACTGATAACTTTTTTTTTTTTTTGGTTTGGAATGAAGATGTGTTTATCACAATTTCCTCTTTGATGTATTTTTCTAATCGGAAAATAAAGTAGCATGGTAGGTAAGTAATTGTTCACTTCTGTATCATTCAGATAAACAACGTGTGATGATCAAAATGTTCTTTCGGATGCATTCATAAGAAATACAATAGTTTTTAAATATCTTGTGCGCCAAGAAATTTAACATTGTTATATGATTTCTTAAAGTACCTTTTTTTTCGTGAGCATTTCTTTTGTCATATATTTAGAATTTATTATATGATTTTGATATCTTCTTTCTTCTTGTTTTGTTTCTTTTTTTACAAAATAGGATACATAGTATACTAAGTTAATACTAATAACCCGAAAGGTTCCCACAATCTACCTTCTTGAACCAATTGTTAGAGCATCGTTAATCAAACTCACAAGTTTTGGTATGTCAAGTTTGTTGTCAAATTTAGTAGATCAAAACCATATTTAGATTTATAGTATACTAAGGTAATTAAGTCTCGGACTTAGACCAGAGCATGATGGTTGAGTATCAGAGTTCACCAATCGACCTTGAAGATTTAAGACTGGTGAACAAATACGTCAATGGAAACTTCATAAATAAAGGTATGTAAAGACTGACTATCCTATTTACTCATATTATAAACCACTCTATCTAATGGGACATGTCGATGAGCATTGTAAAAAAAATTCAAGCAATATAGAACTTGTTGCATAATAGATTGAGAACAATTCATTGTTTGAAACATCGCAATTGCATAATGAGTTTATAAGGAGTTGTCAAGTTAGTTTTTGTGTTCACAAACTGATTTTCTCAGTTGATGAACTCAAACTTATAAATTAAACAAAGACTTGGTGAACTAAATCTCAAATAACTCGCGTTCACGAACTGATTTATGCAGTTCACGAACTGGTTTATTTTGAAAAATTCTAGGATACTTTTTGTATGTGAGTACAAACTTTTTTGGACAAACATGAACTTATCAAATACAAAAAGGGTTATGAATTACAAGATAATTATTTATTTATCAACTATTTTGGACAGTTCACGAACTGATTTTTGTCTTAGGGTATCTAACTCAGATTTATGCTTGTCGATTCAAGAAAAACTTAACACTTCTTCATTGGTTAACCACTTAGTGTATAACGTGTATTTCAGCTAATATACAGTGGAACATTTCTTCTTTGTTATTCAAAGCAAACGTCTCACATGCTTAATTACATGAACAATCTATATGGAGATGCTTGTTGATAAAACAATTCGTAAACATGGAAACAAGTTCACGAACCTAATTTTGTCTATAAGCTGCGCGCTAAGCCATATTCATCAATATAAATGGAGGACTCTCTGCATACTAGAATCTCATGTGGCACTTTTGTGTTCTAGTTTCGGAAATAGATGTCCTTTAAATACTTAGTTTTCCTCTGGAGAAACCAAATTAGGTTACGAATTTTAAAGTCTTCACTAAGGAATTTGTGAAGAAAAGTCATACTATCTTTTATCTGGCTCAGAATCGGGATCTTGTTCTTATTGATTGTTGTAGTTTTCATTCAGGAGCAAGATAAATAAAATCACAAACTACTCTTCGTGTCAAACTTTGTGTTTCCACAAGATCAATATCTAAGACACTTCAGTGTTGATTTGTGTAGATTACTAGAAATAACCCGTCTCCGTAACGACACCACAACATGAGGTTACAGAGAGTTCTAATAAATATCTAGAGATAGCTCGTGCAAGTAACGACACCGCTTTAATATGATATCTGACTGGTGCAATTTTTTTTTTTTTGACTTTAAATTAAATCGTGTTCCTTTGCAAGATAGTTTTCTATTTTGTTTTAAACGAAAATATTGTCTATAAGTACATTGTAAAATTATTCAGGAAACAAATTCTGGATCATGCTAACATATTTTTGATTAAATAAAAAAAAATCCATTCATTTCATTGAGTACCATGCTTTAAACTGCTTTTGAAACTCATGATAGTTATGTTACACGATAATTCAAAAGATTCAAGTAAAGAAAAATTGGTTAAATTAGCCGTATTCGATACACAAATTGTATTACCTTAAGTATACACTTTGATCTTAAGTATAAAAATGTGACTCAAAATTTACATTGTCTCCAAAACAAGTGTGGTGACCCAAAGCTTGCTTTGTTAGCAAAATATTGTCAACTGATCCAAAAATACTGTCTTGTAACCCAAAATTGTCATGTAAGCCAAAATTTAAATTTTCCTCATAACTAAAATTTATCACTGACACAAAATTTAGGAACACCCAATTTTTTTTTATCATTATATCCAAATATCTGCGCCGTAATCCTAAATCTATCGTTATGATTAAAGGCCCAAATATTCGTTAAGAACAAGCATTATGGTGCTAACTTTCTGAACAATTTCTCCACAGTCTAGCCAAGCCCAAAAGAGGAAAAAGATCAACTATTATGGCTCTTGGATAAACTAATGAGAATACTCAATTTTTCGTATGAATAATGCTTCGCAAAATTAAGTTTCTTTGAAAATGAATTGTGTGGTTGAATTTATATTTGATATTGGAACGCGTGGCTTAAAATAAGTAAAAAAAAGAAAAAAGAAACTCGTACCCATATGAATCTATTTTCACCGCGTAGAATAAGTTTTCTACACAATGAATACTTAGTTTTCACAAGCTAAGCCATATTAGGTCTGCACTAAAGAAATTGTTTTTCGATTTCTGAAAGTCGAAAAGTCAAAAGTCAGTTCGGCGATAATATTTCAGAACAATTTCTAGAAGTAGAAAAATCAACTTTTTGTGAAGCAAAATAGTTTTTGAGAATCAGAAGTTAGCAGATTTGTATCCAAACACGTTATTAACGGTTAAAATATGCCATATTCTCTACAATCTAACCAGAGAGTAAACCACATTGCTTGCTCTAAGCAACCAAATCTATCTCGTGACTCAAAAAGTTCGTGGTGATTCAGCACGTGAATCTCACGTGAGATACACAAACCTAGTTCACCAGGACCAGGTAAAACAAACACTGTAAACTCAGTTTGGCTCAGAGCCTGTTTGTGTGTCAAAATCAAATCACTGGGTTTTGTTTGGATGGATAGTTAGTAGCAGCCCTCTCTCTCTAGTTCTTAGTCATCTTCTTTGATTGAAACGTCAACGTCTTCTCTGTTATCTTAAAACCCAAAGGGTCTCTTAAACTCTTCTTCTCCCTCTGTGTATAGAGCTGCCGAGGAGGAGGTCACGTCGGAGAACACAACCACTCCTCATTCTGATTCAACAATGGATCCAACTCGAGCTTTTGTCAAAGACGTTAAGCGCGTTGTTGTCAAGGTACCTCCTTCTAATCAATCATGCAACCTATTCATTTGATTTTGATTTTGATTAGTAAATGTAATCGTCAATGTCAAAGTTTTGTTTTTTGATAATCAAATTTCACGATTATATAGATTTTCATTAATTCATGATTTCTAGCTTAAACCCGTGATTTTAAATGTAAAAAGTTACAATCTTTCAATCCATTTTAGTGAGATTTTGATTGCTATGTATGAAATTGGATGGTGGGTTACTGGAAGTTTGATTATTTTTTTTTAATTGGCCATATGGGGGCAATTTCCCCCCGCCGCCTATGGTTGTTTCAATCATGAGTGCCATTAGGTTGTGAATTGAATGTCGTTAATTGAACCCCACCGCCTATGCATTATTGGCTTTTGTGTCTCAATGAAAAAATGTTGTTGCTGATTTTGTTTGTTGTGTGAATACGAAGGTTGGAACTGCTGTTGTTACACGAGCTGATGGAAGATTAGCATTGGGTAGACTTGGAGCACTTTGTGAGCAGGTATGATTGAGTATTCATTCGTTTGTTTTTCGATTTAGGAGGGTTTGCGCAGTTTTTGTGTTCATTTACTCTATCATTGAAGCCTATTTGAAGTTTACGGTTTGTGGATGTAATGATTGCAGCTTAAGGACTTGAATACTCGAGGGTTTGAGGTAATTTTAGTAACTTCAGGTGCTGTTGGTGTTGGCCGGCAAAGGCTAAGATATACTAAACAGCAGGTTAGCATTTATCTTAGTAACTCTTTTCTTGTTCTTTTTCTACTGTGTGAATTTATCATTTTTGACTTCTGCTCAAATACAAAGTTATCAGTGTAAAAGAAAGAATTGTAACTCATACATTGTGATGTTTTGTAGCTTTGCTGATCTCCAAAAACCACAAGCAGAACTTGATGGAAAGGAGTGTGCAGCTGTTGGACAAAGTGGACTGATGTCTCTCTATGATGCGCTGTTCACTCAGGTGTCTCATTTGCGGTCTTTTCTATCCGTGACTACATTTCAGAACCTTGAACTTACTGTTTATATGATTTCCAATTCTAAAACTGAAAGAGTTATCTGTTATGCAGCTAGATGTGACTTCATCTCAGCTCCTTGTGACTGATCGAGATTTTGGGGATATCAACTTCAGAATGCAACTTTGTGAGACAGTCAAGTCATTGTTAAAATTTCATGTGATTCCTATTTATAATGAGAGAAATGATGCTATCAGTACCCGGAAGGCTCCTTACGAGGTGTAGTGCTCTTGACAATGCCTTCTACTTCTGTATTTAGACTTTTTTATGAATATGACAGCAGTTTTACAGATGAAGTCAATTTTGTTTTTAGCTGATAAATTGAGCAGATTATACATGTATACTTTCTTGTTCGATATACATTTAAAAACTCGCAACTATTTATAATTCCAAATTTGTGTTCATGATTTTGAACCTACCTACAGGATTCTGATACTTTCTCATCGTCATTTTGTCAATATGCATTGTTTCAGGACTCTTCTGGTATATTTTGGGATAATGACAGTTTGGCAGCTCTATTGGCTTTAGAACTAAAAGCCGACCTTCTTATTCTGTTGAGTGATGTAGATGGGATTATACGATGGCCCTCCTAGTGAGCCAAATTAAAAGTTAATCCATACATATATAAAAAGAAAAGCATCAAGGAGAAGTTACATTTGGCGACAAATCCAGGGTAGGTAGAGGAGGTATGACTGCTAAAGTAAAAGCTGCTGTATATGCAGCTTCTGCAGGCGTCCCTGTCATTATTACCAGGTATGCAACAGTTGAGCGCTTTTGTTACGAGTTCAATATCATGAGTAACTACTTCTGATTGAGCTTTCCATTCCTTTTTTTGTCTTTGACCGAAGTGGTTATGCTACTGACAACATCATAAAAGTTGTCCAAGGAGAGCACATAGGCACCCTTTTTCACAAGGATGCACATTTATGGTCCCCCGTTAAAGAAGTTGATTCACGAGATATGGCAGTTGCAGCAAGGGAATGTTCTAGGCGACTTCAGGTAACATTTTTGTTTGCTTGAACGGGTTGTAGAATTATAGCTTCTCTTCTTTTGCATTTAGTGATTTTGTTCCATGAATACTTGAACTGTATGGTCGAATTTGTTGTTTGTTCTGAGAAGCTTAGATGTTAGGACTAATTGCGGAAAAAATGATAAAAATGCTTGCAGGCTCTTCCTTCAGAAGATCGAAAGAAAATTCTGTTGCAAGTAGCTGATGCCTTAGAAGCAAATGAAAGCATGATCCAAGAAGAAAATGATGCTGATGTTACTGCTGCAAAGAAGGCTGGGTATGACAAGGCACTGATATCTCGCTTGGCTCTAAAGCCTGGGAAGGCAAGGCTCTTTAATTGTTAACATTTTAAATCTTAATTCTGTATAAATGAAATCCTTAGAGTTTTCGTTTTAAGAGTTTTGACTCTCATAACATGGTAGCAATTCTCTTTGCTATTAAGGACCAGATTCCAAAATTTGAATCTAGGGTATTGTGTTTCACAGATTTCAAGTCTGGCTAAATCTGTTCGCGTACTAGCAGAAATGGAAGAACCAATTGGTCGGGTTTTGACAAGAACTGAGGTAACTAGAGTGAGATATGAGGATATGTTTCTCTCCTTGAACTTTATTTCCCCTACATGCTTATCATTGATTGCTGACTTTCTATTTATAATGGATAACGATCCAGGTTGCAGATGGTCTTATCTTGGAGAAGACATCTTCCCCATTGGGTGTTCTTCTGATTGTGTTCGAGTCTCGACCTGATGCACTAGTTCAGGTATATTCCAATATTTTGATTTTAGGTTTGGTGTTTGCTAGTCATTGACTTGGGGTGTCTTGGCCATCCTATATCTATAACTTAATAGGAGTTATTCCTAAATTGCAAAACTATCCATCAATTTCCTAATATCTTTTAGAGTCTTTGCATACTTATAACTAGTCCTTGATGAGCTCAGAGTTCAATTTTCTATTACTTAAATGTTAAGATCCCAACTATCATTCTCCAAGTGTTTGAATTGCTTAAAAAAGAACCTATTTGGAAGTTGGATTCTCAAACAGTCCTAGTAGTATGGGGTAAATTCATGGCTTCCATTTTGAATTTTGATGTCAGAAATACATTTTGCTATGGTTGATTAATGCTTGGTACTCTATGATATTCAATAGATAGCGTCATTAGCAATTCGTAGTGGGAATGGTCTTTTGCTCAAAGGAGGGAAAGAAGCCAAGCGGTCAAATGCAGTTCTGCACAAGGTTGGGTTATCTTGAGATGAACTCCCCATTGGATCGTAACTTTCTAACTACATCATATCTTATTCGGTCAACTGATGATTAATCATGCATTTATAGGTTATTACTGATGCTATCCCGGAAACAGTTGGATCAAGGCTTATTGGACTTGTGACTTCAAGAGAGGAAATTCCTGATCTCCTTAAGGTGTATATTGAGATCGAACAAGTGGATACTTATACATAGGGCTATCTTTCATTTTTTGGTTCTTAACTCCGCTTGTACATGTATTGTAGCTTGATGATGTAATTGATCTTGTGATCCCAAGAGGCAGCAATAAACTTGTTTCGCAAATTAAAGAATCAACAAAGATTCATGTTCTTGGCCATGCTGGTAAGCTAATTATCTCTTTATAGCCATCTCTCAGTTTTCTATTAGAAGAAGCCATCTCTTGGTTGTACTAAAGTTGATCTGTGTTCTTCTCAGATGGAATTTGTCATGTTTATGTTGACAAGTCAGCAAATCTTGAAATGGCAAAGTGTGTTGTCCTAGATGCAAAGATAGATTATCCTGCAGCTTGCAATGCTATGGTGATTCCTGGTTCTATCTGATATCTTAGATGTCCTAGCTTTCACTTTGTATATATTACGTACTTTATGCTGTGCAAACGAGAGTCACTAAGCTGTTTGGTTCTGCTTTTTTCAGGAAACACTTCTTGTGCATAAAGATTTGTTAGCATCTGGTAGTCTTAATGAGCTTGTTGGAGAGCTACATACTGCTGGTAAAAAAATATTTATTTTGTAGCAATAATTTGTACTGATGTCGACTCTTCTTTTCTTTTGTCACATACTGTGGAGCAGTTTGTAGTAAAAAACCAGTAAAAAAACTTCGTTAATGTAACTTGAAATCAGTCATCGTAATGTTTGAGCATCCAATGCAGGTATTACTTTATATGGTGGACCAAAAGTGAGTACTTCGTTGAAACTTATGGAAACACGCACATTTCATCATGAGTACAACTCCATGGCTTGCACGATTGAAATAGTGGATGATGTATATGCAGCCATTGACCATATACATTGTCATGGAAGGCATGCTAACATCTCTCTCGCCCCCTCTGTCTTCTTTTTAAATGGAAGAAACAAAGGTTATTTACCTGCTTTCTTCTTTTTGCAGTGCGCATACTGATTGTATTGTTACAGAAGACCATGAAGTTGCAGAAATATTCCTACATCAAGTCGACAGGTATTTATACGTTTCTTTGGTTACTCTGCACCTCTAATCTTGTGGCTCGGTGGCTTGCACTTTTCTGAAGCACCCGTTTCTATCTTCTTTCTTACTGTATCGCTTCGTGTTATTTCTCACCAGTGCTGCGGTCTTCCACAATGTGAGTACAAGGTTTTGTGATGGAGCTCGTTTTGGACTTGGTGCAGAGGTAAGATCCTTTCAAGTCTGGTGTCATACATTATTTAGCTCAGCATTTGATTGCTGATTTTCTGATTTTCTTTTGACACATGAACAGGTGGGAATAAGTACAAGTCGGATTCATGCTCGGGGTCCTGTTGGAGTTGAGGGACTGCTAACCACACGATGGTATGTTTCCCTTGAATGTGTTTGTTGTAGACTTTTAGTGGGTTATCTAATCCTCTCAGTTCCACTCCAGACTCCTGTTTGTCTAATTCGCCAATTACTCATTTGTGTGTTGAAATTGACAAAGGGGCCAAATATCTCAACAACTTCGATAACTGGGTTATCACTCCTGTTTTTGTCGGTGAATTTTTTGTTTTTTTTTTTACATCTGACAACTTATTTTCTCTGGCCTTACAGGATTATGAGAGGGAATGGACAAGTGGTTGATGGTGATAAAGGGGTTGTGTATACCCACAAGACTCTTCCTCTGCAAGCGTAAATATCTGTGATCTGTGGAAGGTAAAAAACAAATAATCACTACGACTTCTGGCATCCAGTATCTTGCACAACTGGGTACTTGACATGGCAAATGTAATCCATACAGCTCAAAGCTGGTTAGGGAAGCTTTCATTTGTTTTCTTTGTACTGTACTTGCAATACAGGATGATTTTCTTGTATGCTTACGAGCCGAGAAATAGTTTCAAGTTTTTAGTTTCTGAATAAAATTTTTGCAAGAACAATATTCATTTTTAATAATAAGGCTTTATTCTAGACAAAGAAAACCAAAGAAAGACGAATAAACTCTGGTAACAAAAATTCCTGCATGAGCGAATGCCCAAATCTGCCGGTCCTCCGGCTAATTCAGGAACATGTATTGGTAAAAAAAAAGTGTATTCTTCAATTACAGGCATATCGATAACAGATAACTAGGAATGCTGGTACTGTCAAAATGTATCATTTATTCTGGTACACCCTGAGCAGGCCTAGCTGTGCAGAAAGAAAAGAAAGCTCACATACATGGACTGTTCTTCAAAAATTTCATAAAATTTCGTTTGCCTTTGATTCAACAATAAATAGAGATTACATTCAAAAGAAATCACTGACAATGTAAAAACTAACAACATCATGGTTTAGCTTGATGAACCCCTAGAAGATTAAGATCTTTCTTGCTTATGCCATGAGGGATGTGATCCATGTTGGGTCCGTAAAATACGACAGCTTTTAGTGTTCTGTAATTCACCTCGCAGTAATGAGTCGGCAGGCTGACCTTTTTGATACTTCTCTTCCTACTATACTTATAAGGGGATCCAGAGAACTGAGTCGAACTTCTGTACAGTTCCGCTAGCCTGCTGATTGCTTTATTCAAATTAGGACTCCTTGTTCGATTCAAAGTAGGACTTCTTGATCGGACCATGCTACCTCGGTTTTTCTCGTTAAATGCTTGCTGCACACTCCTCTCATCCAAATCCCTTCAACACACGAGCAATAAAAAACAATGTTACAAGATATAGAGAGTGCAAAAACATCAATGTTGGTGAAACAGGGAACAGAGTACACACTAGAACTATTACAGCAAATATTAGAACATTATTTCGAAAGAATCATTAAGTGACTGGGCAAAGAGGTGAGTGACAGCCAATAAATGCCGCGCCGCAAGGGTATTAAAAAACTGTAGCTGGTGATAACCGTATCGCCCTAAAGTCAAGTATGCATGGCTCAGGCAGTGTATGTCAAAGCTAATCAGCCACAACATTAACAACAAAAGAAAGTTGAAGTCTCAATGGCACAGCACTAGCACAATATTCAGATGTAGACAACCAGGCAACATAATCTAAACGAAAACAGGATGCAGTTACGAAGCTGTTTCACTGAAAGTAGAGATAAGATGGACACTGCCATGAGTTTCTGTTTAGAAATGAAGATGACCAACTGACATCATGCTTTTATATGCTACTGCAATATCTAGAGCTGTGCAGTAAAACTGGCATTACATCTTTCGATAGACAGCCATAAATATTTGCTTGCAAAAGTGTAATTTACTTGATAAGCAAAATATCATTCCAAAGTTAAGAACCAAATGTAACTTACTCAATGTCAGGTCTTTCATGAGCATTCTGCTCCAGAGAAGCATTTGGTCCCTCGGCCTACCAAAAAACATATAAAGACATCGCAGATTTTAGCATTTCATCTCTGTTATACGAGCAATCTTGATAACATTTTAGTTGAAGACAAAGGTAACCTTCAATCTAATCGAAACCAAAATAAAGTCATGGCAAAATTTGACAGTGAATCCTGATAAAATGTAAACCCATTAAAGTATGCAAAGACTAGCCGAGAAGTGTTGGGCACGATCAAGTGATATACCATCAGTTTCTGTAAGATTTGTTTTGTCTAGAACTTGTTTGATAAAATGCATGTGAGAAATAATCTCCTCCTTCATAAAATCCAATTAGTAAGGACCCCCTAATCTCATGTTCTGTATATGTTGTTCCCAAAATGAATCAAAGAAACGAATTATTTTTCACTAAATCGAATTCAATATATCTGGGCATGTAATATGTGAAACCCTAGAATCTGTTAATTCAATAACATCGCATCATGGTCGAAAACAAAGAAAGAAAAGAAAACCACCTTGAGAGAACCAACCATATTGTGATCACCATCATCAGCACCTTGTCCTCCTCCTCCTTCATTAGAAGACACAGAAGAAAAGAAATGAAGATTTGGAATTGAAACCCTTGGAAATAACACATCACCACCACCATTACTACTGCTGATGTTCTTCAAAGGGGTAGTAGCGAAGACCGAAGAGCTGTAATTTCTTGTTAATGGGGTTATTGAAGGTGCAGCAGCAGCAGCCTTCTTGATGATGATTCTACTCAAAGTCGCCATTTTTGATACAGAACAAATCTCACTCTTCCTTTTCTTTCCTTCTTCTTGTTTATATAGGGTTTTTCTTTTACTAAAAATAACTGGGCTTGTTGTTGGATCAGGCCCATATCACATCGGGGAGGTTTATGGAAGAACCATTTTTTTTAGGGACCATGTTTTTTTTTTTTTGGGGATCATGGTCTTATTAGGCCACCTACCCTACAATGTTAACGGATGTCTTAAAATCATGAGATTACTAAATTGCCCCTTACCCTAATTAAAATTAATCCTAATCTAATAACCGTCCTTAATTTAATCTAAAACAAAAACAAAAGAATCCCTAAACCTAGCCGCACAAAAAAAAAAAGCGTACAAAAAAAAAAAAAAATTGAGGAGAAAATTGTTCTCATGTTCTTCTCTTCTTCCCCAAATCGAGTATAAGAATGGTTCTTCAAAAGAAAACTCCAAGACTCCCTGGAAAAGGTCCCGATTTAGCACATCTTGCAAATCAGAAATCATCAAAACCCCATTACTTTTAATTGAATAAAAATCATCAATATAAGGTTCATATGGAAGTTACAGTGCCTTGATTGGTTAGGACGCGTTTCACAAAATCCCTAGTTTCTTAGCCGAACTTCCTGAAAGGAAGAACACGAAGAACAATGCGGTTCAATAGGATTTAAAATTAGGTTACCGAACTGCGAGTTCGGTTGGTTCGCAAAAATTTCTAAAACTATCTAGTAACCGAACTCTACCCATATTACAAAAAAAAAAAAATCCAATGTAACCGAACTGTGCTATTTTTCCCACTATGTTGAGTTCTCATTCAACCGAACTTTTCCCACTATGTTCGGTTGGTTCGCAAAAAATTCTAAAACTAGTTAGTAACCGAACTCTACCCATAATACAAAAAAAAATAAAAAAAAATCCAATGTAACCGAACTGTGTTATTTTTCCCACTATGTTGAGTTATGATTTAACCGAACTTTCCTACTCTGTTTGGTTGGTTCGCAAAAATTTCTAAAACTATCTACTAACCGAACTCTACCCATATTACAAAAAGAAAAAAAATTCCAATGTAAACCGAACTTGTGCTATTTTTTGCTCGCTATGTTGAGTTTCAATTTAACCGAACTTGTCCCACTATGTTCGGTTTGTTATAAAATCTTGATAAACCGAACTCTTCACCGTTGCATACATGTGGAGTTCGGTTAGATATCTTGTTGGGTTAAAGTTTGCGAACCAACCGAACATTACTCTCGTAAATCCTATAAAAAAGTTCTGTAACATGTCCATTACCTAACGACTAAAAACCTCCATTAAAGAGCGAGTTAGGTAACCTGCGTGTTTGGAAAAAGTAACCGAACTACACTTTTAGATGAGTTCGGTAACCTGTTCTTCACATAAGGTAACCGAACAAGCCCAAATCTACTCTAAAAATTTACATTTTTTTGAAAATTTAGAGCAATTTAACCAACATTATCTAAGTTTGAAGCATACACAGGTACCCAAATACTCTTCCTCCCGGTTGTGGTTGGTAAAATCCATCGTTTTTCATGTTTTACTTCTTCATCTTCTCTAACTTTACTCTCTCAATAATTCTACTTCTTTTAAAAAAAAACCCATCTGATTTTTTAATCTCACTAATTATCTTTAACTTAATCATTGCACTACCTATTATTAACACTAACCAATCATACCCAAAATTAATCAGGAGGGTAATTTAGGCATTAATATAAATATCTAAATAAGGGGTGACCTAGATTTACTTCTAATGTCTTACCCAAAATAAAACCATGGTCTCCCCAAAAAAACCATGGTTCCCAAAAAACATTACGGGTAGTAGATATGTCCATTTTTACCCAAACTCATTCATACACTCCTTCATGTGAAGGAGTGTGTCTAGTGGAGACTAAGAGGCTAAAGATTATACGTTTGATTAAAAAATTCTTGAGAGGTTTATGATAAGCGTTTCACGCATTCGTCCAATTTTTTACTTAATGCTGACTCGGGACTAAAAAGTTTATTGGGATTGTTCTCTCCATCGGAACTTGATTGTGCTATAGGTTGGCTGGTTTTATTCGGAGGTGGTTTCTAATTCCTTCTCTTACAATATCTTAAAATTGAAACATTTTTATTGAGAAATTCCGAGAAGTTGTTTGTTTGCAGAATTCACTATTTCGAGGAATTTTTAATCCCTTGGGGTTACAAATTCTTAGATCCATATGAATACCTTATGTGTTTGGTCACTCAGCTAAAATTCCCAGGATTCGTAGAATTGTCTTGTTTTAAAGTCTACCCTCAGAATATTAAAATTGCAATATATGGTGTTTAGAGTTAAAAATAGTGGGTCCATAAATCTCTTGATAAGTTTTTTAGCAAATCTTAAGGGAGAAGGGGAGGCCTACATATGAAGGATTTGCTAGAAAATTGATTCTCGTGAAAAACGTGATTCCAGTGATTTGGGAAACCGAACATACCGAGGGAAACATAATAGCAAACCCACCATTAGAAGAAATTATACTTGAGAAAATTTCAAGAACATAGTGAATTTTGCTATGAGTTGAAAAGTTAAATGAATGTTGTAGTTATATGCATTAAAATGTAACTGTGTTTTTTTTCTTTTTTCTTTTGTAGTTGGGATACAACCGTTGTCGTAGGGCATTGAAACGGTCGTCTCACCTTGCCATAGTCGGTTCAATCCCCACCCCCTGAAACTGAGTCTGCCAATCCACCTGACCCATCAAATTAGATCATCTGGACTTGCATGCTCTTACGCCTCAAACACTAGTGCGTTTAGATACACACCCGAAAGTAATTTTTTGACTTTCAGAAGTCAAAAAACAAGAAATTAGTTTGGGTGTAAAATTTCAGAATGATTTTTAGAAAAAAAAATGTCGACTTTTTGTGAAGAAAATTATCTTTACTTCTGACTTCTGCTTCTGCTATCCAAACGCGTTAAATTCTACCTGCGTATAGGCCCAAACACAAAATAACTCAAACATTTTTATGATATAGGTAAGGTAACCGTCCTATGAAACCAAAGAGGTAAAAGTTTAAGGTTAAAAAAATTGTGCTTTTGAGTGACAAGATGTATATTTTCCTTCTCATTGGTTGTCAACTTCGTTTTCGTGATGTAGTTGGTTATCACGTCAGTCTAACACACTGAAGGTCTCCAGTTCATACCTGGGCGAAGCCATAAACTCTTTTTTTTTTTTTCTGAAGTTTATTTTTCAAGCGAACTCAGTTCATTCATTTTTGTCTCCGCTTGGAGAAGAATCTGAGTTAGGGGTGGTGGGAATTGTTTTGTCCTCCGAAATTCACTGGTTAGTCTTCTTCTTGAATTTCTTTTTTTTTTTACATGCATTTCCATTTCTTCCTGTTAAAATTTAAGCTTAGGGAAACTTCGATTATGTACTTGTTGTTACTGCTCGTGTGGAAGCTGGATTGGAAGAAACATCAAACATCTATACCTGCAGAACCAAAACCTTCGGGTACCAGTATCAGGAAAAGAGGAGGCTCATAAAAGGATACTGGAAGCTTCTGCGACATGGAAGAAGATGGTGATCAAAAAGCTGGACAGCATTCTGGTCCCAACAGTGGCAGAAGATCTCGGCAAAAACATGAAGTTAGTTACAAAAAGAATTTTAGTGATGACGAAGATATAGCCAGTGGATCAAGACGAGAGACTACTAATGAGCCAGTGGAGAAAGATAAACGAACGGTCCTTGTTGAAGAAAGTACACCATATGTAAATGCAAGAATAATGGAGGCGAAGTTACCAAAGATGATGGCAACTGTGAAAGACCTGAACCAGTGGTCGTTGAAATTGTCGTTGAAAGGTTAAGTGGACAATACATTGTCGTTTATATTTTGCAGACAGTCATTAACAGTTGATTGCAGACATTTTATCGTTTCTTATATGCACCGTAATTAACAGTTGATTGCAGACAGTCATTTATATTTTGCAGTGGAAGAAACACAAAACTGAAATGAAGATTATCTGTCAACACAGCTGATTAAGCTAAACCACATAATGAATGCCAAACAAGAAAAATAGTAGAACCTTGTTTCGAAATTTTATACTAAGAAAACTGAGCACTTGTTTTTTCCTAACCCTATGCAAAAGCTCGCAACATCTAGTTTTCAATGAAATTCTTCAACTTCTTCCACCACAGTAGCTGTTCCTCTTCCTCTTCATAACCATTATCATACTTTTCCTGTTTATGATCCATGTAGTCACATAAGAATGTGGTAATGCTGGGTTGAATCCCTCTGTCTTCCAAATATGTGTAGAAATCATCCTGCAGGCCGCCATCAAGATCCCTTCAACACAAAACACACACAACGTTTTATTCAATATATACATAACAACACAACTGAGAACAACAGTCGGTAAAAGCAAGCTTGTTTTTGCTGACTCGCGTGAATCTGACTCAAAAAAAATAATTAAGATACTGATTGAAGATAAAATTATGTAATTAAGATACTGGTAGGAGATATAATCTAACGGTGGGAGTTTATTTATTTTTTGATTCAGATCTGAGTCGGACCTGACTCGGAACCGTTTGAGTCCCTAACTCATTGGAATAAAGCATTAACTCGTATTTTTAAGTCACGAGTCAGATCCGGGTAATTTCAGTGTTTACTTTTTCGAGTCGGATCTAACTTGTGATCTGAGTCAGACCTAGTTTCAGATCCGTTGACTAATGGGGATAACTCATATTTTTTAAGTTAGATCCATACGAGTCAGGTGATTCATACGAGTCAGGTGATTTCAGTCGGATCCGGACATGTAAGACAAGATAAAACAAACAAGGTATAAGTATGAAATATAAGGCTTGCAATGGATTAGACTTACGAGAATTCAGGTCCGTCCTCATCCAGATCTTTTGGATTCTTGATAGCCCAACTCTCGATTGTAAATCCGCCTGCTTCATCAGCCGTAACCTCAAATTCCAATGTTGAGCTTTTTTTTGTAACACTTACAACCAAATCAACGCACCGTGAACAGTCAGCTGCCTGAACGGTGACTTCAATCTGGTCATCCAGGTGCCATCTAGTCAATGTTATTTTTTCTCGATCCTCTGCAATATCCTCAATCTTGAAAGGAAACTCTTCTGGTGCCTCAGGGACCTAAAAACACATACGGCCGGAAGCTCATAAATAACTAATCCCCTACCAAATAATATCAAAATCTCATGAAATTAAGCATAGTACTGTAAATGAACAAACCTTGATTTCCTCTTCAAGGCGATCGATTTCAGACTGGATATTGCTGAGAAGAGTGTCATCGGAATTGGATTCCTTGTTAGCTGGAACAGTGGTGGGATAATGAGCTGAAACTGGAGTTGCTCGAGATAAATGTCTAGACAGATTAATACTGCTGCTGCTAGTACCTATGGACCTTGTGCTGGTGGTACTGGACTTCAATGGGGTAGTGAAAATAGCAGAGGTGTAATTTCCATAAGCTGGAGTTCTTCTGTTTGCTAGTGTGAATACTGAAGATGCAGCTTTCTTCATCGTTCTACTCAAAGTCATAGTCACCATTTTCAAAGCACAAGTAGTTTTCTCAGAAATCTCTCGTTTTGGGAAGTAGGGTTTTAGAAGAGAAGATACAGGGAAGTAGTTTTATAGTTTTGGGAATCTAAGTTTTCTTGCTCGACAAGTCTCGGCCCTGATGCTCATATGGACGCATATTGGATTGGGGGCCCAAATGAAGATCTAGCCAGGAGGTTACGTAAGACGAATTGAAAGCCAAACTAATGCCATCCTTAGAAAGTCCGGCCGGATGTTTATTCCTTCATGACTATAAATGTCACTTTAGACCATGAACTGGGGTATTACACCTGAAGGAACAATATTAATAGCACCATTTCCTGTTCCATGGCAAACATTTCAGACAACGAATTACACTTAAGCTCAAGCTCAACAATTGAAATGGAAACCAGAAAGCAATATAGAACTGAAAGTTCCATACCCATTCACTAATGGTATCATTTATAAGGGAGCTTACTAACATTTGTTTCAGTTTAAACCACCGCATAATAAGATGTTTGCAAAATCCAAAAATCAAAGAGGTAATACGTAAATCACTTTCGGACTGCAGTTTGTTTCATAGACAAGTTCTTGCATCATAGCCCTTAAGTGGTCTTACAAGTATCATAAACCCACAGAGAACTGCAAAATTGCTGCAGGGTTTTCAAATTTGCTATAGAGGTTTCACACCAAATGCTCCATCGTTTGTTCTTCCACTCCTTAATATTAGGTCATGTCCGAAAGCTTCTTGGGTATGTATAACACTGTCATTCTGCAATTCAAATGAATCCTTATAATGTCAAAACTTGTTTTTCCAAGGCAAAAGACCAAGCAAACAAACAAACAAAACACAAAAACGTATACCAAGGAAAAAGACCGAGCAAACTTGTTTTTCAAATTGATACACGCATCAAGTAAGTGAGTAACAACTTAATCTTAAGCTCAGGAGACTCGACAATGGAACAATTATCTGGGTGACAAACTTAGAAGAAACAACACCAATAACAAGAATCCATTACCCATACTCAAGCCTTAAGAAACCTAAAGGATACCTCATAAATCATGTTAAAGAAATTAAAAAAAAATCAAAAATTTCAGACAACGCATTACCCTTATGTTCAACAATTGAAATTTCAAGTTAAATCCCGTCAGAATGGTACATAAATTTGAATGGAAACTGGGAACATTGCTCCACAAGCCATTATAGTGACACTTGTAAATTTCAATTGATGTGGATGTTCTGCAGGGTCAATGAAACAAAAACCTATTTCAGTTGATGTTCTGCAGAGCCGACTAAAGCAAAACAATCATTCTTAAATATCTTGTATTATTGGCCACATTTCTTCTAGTACATCAAAAATCTAGAACATTCCTTAGTACACACATTCTAAGTTGTATGTTTAGAGACACTAGCATATAAAATATTGACTTGAACTAGTAGTCCGCAGGAATAGAAAGTAAAATACACATAACTTGGATTTGACCTTTCATAACACAGTCCATATGACCATGACCTTGAGATATCATACGAGTACAAACCAAATGAGCCTTGGAAGGATCTATTCGTAGATACAGATACCTATTACTATAGAAACTGATCACAAAATTCAGAAAGTAGAAACAGTCTTGATAAAAAATCGCAGGGTTAAGAATAGCTCAAAACAGATAAATGTGTACCTCAGCTTGAGATGCAAAGATCTCTTTCAAGTGTCTATCCAAGAGGGTGGTGGAAGTACGGTTGGCATTGGCTTTAGAAGAAACGTAGGGAACATCCCACTTGAATAAAAATTTTGGTTATCCAAGTGAATCTCTTCAACGGTACTGGTGTTGGTATTGAACCCCCAGCCCCAAAGATCTTCAACGCTTCTGGTTAGGAGATTGAACCCCCAAACCATGTGCTTGCAACTGAGTAAAACAACATTACGGTCTACTGGACTGAAACCTATAACATGGATATATACACGTCCATTTACCCGAGATTCCAGATCTTCTAAGATATCATCCACTGGAATACCCTTGTGCAATATTTGCCAGTTGACCTCATGAAACACCCAAACACTCATAGTCATTTCCCTTCCTGTGCAGCTAGTTTTAGAATAACATATCCTGCCCTTTGATTTCCCAATACGATGATCACAGTGACTATCATTGTTTGGCAAATTAATCAAACTACATTGATGTACATCACTTCCATTGTTCTGATTGAGATTGTAAACTAACATTCTATCCCAATTCTGAATCCAATACAAAACACCATTAAGGATAACAAAATTGTTGCAAGTAAAGCTGTTGCAAACAACATTTTCATCACATGAAACTTGAAAACTTTCCCATTCACCCAAATCAGAAGAAAAAATATAAACACTAAATTTCTTCGAAGGCTTACGAAAGTTTGGGATAACTAGTACCTTATAAGACGATGGATACACATTAAATATACCAGTGATGATGAATTCTACTACGAGCTGGTATTGGGAACGAGGTGGTGAAGGGATTGAAACCCATTTCCGAGTAAGTGGATTACAAACATTATACGTCTTTGTTTCATAGTATGAACTAACTGAACAAAGCACCAAACCATTGCTAGAACCTAAGAGCTGTAACTTAGCTCCTCGAAATGGTTTCTCATTCATAAGAAACTTAAAAGAGAACAAGTATTGATTTCTAGACATGAACTCTGAATGTAAATCAGGATATGCATTTCCAAATTTCATAGGGTTTCTTTCATAGGAATTGTGAGTAATTGAATGATACTGTATCCATGGAAGATATTTACTGTTAATTTCGAACCACTTGTTAATGAAATTAGGGTTTGAGAGGTTAGATAACCATACCTTTGATAAACACTTAAACTTGTAAATTGAATTCAGAGGAAGATGAGCAAAAATCTCAATTAAGATATCATCTGTTGATGATGAAGAAGAATACGAAAATTCCATCGCCAACAGCTGAGATCGGAAAAACCCCCAAATTTCTTTGTCGTGGTTTATCAGAGGGGCAGACAGAGGAGTCCATATCCTTTTTAGTTTACCCAAACCCGAGTGGAAGGTAGAATGCAGCCCATGATACAAAGTTGGCCCATGTCTTTAAAATTATTTGTGATGGATCCCAAAGTTGGCCCATAATCATTTGAGTAACTAGTACGAAACTACGACCCCAGGCAGCCAGACACTTGGAGGTGTAAATCGGGCCGTGTGTCGCGGGTCAGCATGCAAAAATTTGAGCACGACTGGGCACCCTAAAGTTTGAGCTCATCCCAACTCATTCCAGCACGTCGCTTAGTTCGGCATGTCGCTTAGTTCGACTGAGAGTAGTGTACCACGAACGTGGTCTCTGGGCTATCAAGGATATGAATGTCGGGAGCTTTTCCAAAGCATGATACAAAACTTACTGCAGCATCTGTTGCTTTAAAAGCACCAAAGTTCCACATACGCAAGGCTAAGCCAACCAGAATTACTCCTGTAACAGTGTCGGATTATCGTAGCTGGAAGGTTACAAGGGCCAAAGAGTTGTACTCTTGAAGCAACTCCTTGTTAGGGGAGCCTTAAATGTTAACCGTGTTCCACCCAGGCGTGTCAACCAAGCGTACATATATACGTTATTGGAACTTCGACCACGGTTGATATCTCAGGGGGTTAATAACCATGACATCTCCGCTAATGCGTAGTGGCAAATGGCAATCACAACAACTTGTTTAGTCATCTTGCCAACCTGAGTATGTATACAAAGTCTTATTTAGTACCTCTACACTGATCGGAACTTCCCCTGATGTGAGACAGCGAGCATTTTCCGAAGAAAAGAGAAAGATATGGCCAAGTCCAATATACGTAACGTACGGGCTTTAGGGCCTAGACGTGTCAACCAATAAAACTCAAATTCCATAAAAACTACAATTCCCAATTCAATAAAAGACTACTTCTCTCCTGTTTTCTGAAACCCTAAAAATCCCTAATAAAAGCTCAAGAAAGCTGAGATTTCTCAGAGAAAACTTCTTGTGCTGCAATGGCGACTAGTTTGAGTAGAATGATGAAGAAAGCTGTATCTTCAGTAATCCCGCTAGGAAACAGAAACCCTTACATCTCGGCTGTTTTCATCACCCCATTGAACACCAATAGTACCACCGTAAGGTCCATAAGTACTAGTAACAGTACTAATCTATCTAGACAAGTATCTCGAGCAACTTCAATACCAACTCATCATCCCACCTCTGCTAAGAAGAAGAGATCAAGTTCAGATAACACTCTTCTCAGAGTTATTGAGTCTGAAATCGATGATGCGGAGGAGGAAGCTGGTGATATTGAGGTTTGTTCCCTTGACACTATGCTTACTGATTCTTTTCTCTCAATTTTAGTTATTTTATGGATGTACAAAACTACAAATGAATAATGATTTTGATAGGTTGCTGAGACACCAAGCGAGTTTCCTTTCAAGATTGTGGATAATAATGGCAAGGAAACTATAACATTGACTAGGAAGTATCAGGACGAGGAAATTAAAGTGACAGTTAAAAAGCTTGAACATATCTCTAGTGATTATGAGGATGAGGATGAGGAAGATCAAGAAGAGGAGCAGGAAGATCAAGACGACCAAGAAGCGGACCAAGAAGAAGACGATGAGGAGGAGGAGGAGGAGATGGACGAAGAGAGTAATTCACAGTATGTTGAATTGGTTGTATGTGTATCAAAAGAAAACCAACCAACTTTGGAATTCGATGTGACGGCTGAAGCAGATGGAATTACAATAAATCGTTTGGCTGTTATGGATTCAGATGCTTCTGATGAGGATGCTGCTTACCAAGGACCTGAATTCTCGTAAGTGGAATTGATTTGCTACCTTTGGATACTATTGTATTTTCCTGACTGCTGCTTAGCCATATATAGATTGTAATGCCTTCTTTGTTTTCAAGGGATCTGAATGAGGACCTGCAGAAAGCTTTGGAGACATATTTGGAAGTCAGAGGAATTCAACCCAGCATTGCCAATTTCTTACATGACTATATGGTTAGTAAAGAGCAGAACGAATACAGATTGTGGTTGAGGAAGTTGGGGAATTTTATTAGTAACTAGATTTTTCTCAAGTGCAAGAGCTTTTGATGGGCAAAATACGTACTCTTGCGCAAGGGTTAGGAAAACCTATGGTGTGTTCACCTTTCAATGTTTTACGGTTTTGTAGGTAAACAAATGATGGATTTTAGCATTTAACTTTCGGAAACAAGATTCTGCTTCTTTTCTTGTTTTGCAATGTGTGGTTTAGCTTGGTTGCGTTTATTGATGTCCTCATTCATTTTCTTTGGCAATTTTGAAAACAAGATTCTGCTTACGATTTCATTGTCATTGTTGGACTGCATTTGAAAACTGTTGAATTACAAATCTCTTTGACTAAAACTACTTGTTGCATAGCAGTTAACAACAAAAGAATCATTCTTCAAAACTGGATCTAGAGCTTACTTGAACCGAATATTAGCCTGCAGCTGTTGCTGTTGAATGTCTAGAACTCTGTAGGCCAGCATGAATCAACACGAAAGACCTACCATTAAGGATAGAAACTGGCCGCAGCATTTAGCAAGTAGAAAAGCAGTATGTATAGAGACATTAAACACAGTAGTTTGCTGTGATCGTGACAGTATATAGATTGCTGTTATAGTGACAGTAATAGACTGAAAATTCGAAAACAAAGTATCAACCAGATAGTGTTTCATATTTAAACACACCAAATCGAGAACATGGAGATTTAAGTTCTTGAATACATAAATTAGAAGAGACAAATGAGTTCTCTTTTGAAAATTCGAAATGATTTTTATTCAGAGTTATAAATGAGCGATTACAGATTGTTTATCTTTACAAATCATGATATCTGGCGGGAAGTTCCCATAGAATTCAAAATTAAGATTGCCTAACCTAGGCTACCTAGCCTTCTGTGCAATACAGTCTGCTGCTCTATTCATTTCTCTATTAACTGACTGACAAACCCAAAATGGATTTTCCTGGAAAAAAACTTGAATGTCTAAAATAAAAGAATGGTTTAACCAATGAACACAAGGAGTGTGTTCTTTAATCGATCTTATTAAGAGTTCATTGTCAGATTCAAATACTACTCTTTCCAGCTCCATTGAACTAGCCCATCCCACTGCAGCTTTCATGGCTAGACACTCCAGCTGCTCTACCTCATGATCAGAATTCTTCCTTGCATTAATGTATTGTCCTTTTGCTCCAGAGCAAAGATCACTTCTAAGCTGTCTATTCAGAGGGCGGTGGAAGTACTGTTGGCATTGGGGTCAGCACAAACGGCCGGCACATCGTACCTGCATCATACCCATATTGTTTATTATCCAAGCAGAGCTCTTCTAAGCTTCTGGTTCGGATATTGAACCTCCATACGCAGTGCTTGCAGCCGAGAAAAACAACATTACGATCAACCGGACTGAAACCTAAAACATGGAATCTTGTATATTTTTCACAACTCTGAGAAGGAATATATGCTAAGATACCGTCTATTGGGATATTATTGTGCAATATTTGCCAGTTGACCTCATCAAGCACCCAAACACTCAGAGTCATATCACTTTCTTTTATTCTAGTTCTAGCGTAACAGACCAGGCCTTCCGACTCCCCAAGAATATCGTCATAGTCAATGTTATCATCATCAAACTCGTCATCTGGCAAATCAATCAAACTAAATCGATGTTCATCTAAATTGTAGACTAACATTCTATCTCCCTCCTCTTCAATCCAACACAAAATAATATTAAGGATAATAACATTATAATAATTGTAAAAGTCGCCCACAAGGATTTCATCATAGAAAACTTCAAAACTTTCCCATACACCCAAACCAGAAGAAAAAATATCAACATAAAGTTTCTTGGAAGGATTATCAGTTGCTGGGATTCGTACAACCTTGTAAGAACTGGCAAAGGATGATGAATACTCACAGAATATACCATTAAAATCAAGATAACTAGGCGGGGATCGAGGTGGTGAAGGAAGTGAAACCCATTTCTGAGTTAGTGGATTACAAACATGATACTTCCTCATCTCAGTATCTCTAGGAACTGAAAGACAAAGTACCAAACCGTTGCTAGAACCTAACAGGAATAAGTTGGCTCCTTTGAATGCTTCATTATTCATAAGAAACTCGAAAGAAAACAAATGTTGGTTTCTAGAAATGAAGTCTGAATGTAATTCGGGATATGCAATTCTAAATCTCAGAGGGTTTTCATCGGTATGGAGATTTTGATAATTAATCATATGATAGTGTATCAATGGGAGAGAATTTTTATTGATTTTGAACCATTTGATAATGAAATTAGGGTGGGAGAGGTTAGATAACCATACCTTTGATAAGCATTTTAACTTATAGATTGAATCCAGAGGAACATAACTAAAGATCTCAAACAAAATATCATCTGTAAATGAAGTTGAAGAAACCATCTCCAGACGTAATGGAGATCTTAAATCCCTAACATTTCATCGTTTCTTCACTTCTCAATAAGAAACCCTAGAAAAAGTGGAACCCTCATTTTTATATTAAAAAAATCCTAATAAGTACTAGTGAATACCCGATAAAGTATTCGTGGGCCAGAACTTTCGTCAAAACCCTAAACAAAAGAAGAAGCTGATTACCGGATTCTATAATCCAAGAAAATCCAAGAAATTATGTTGTTCAAGAATCTGAAATATGCGGTACTAACCAAGGCTCAATTCAGTGCTTTGTTAAAAAGATGGCAAAATATTTGGATTTCTCTCCCTTGTATAACATTAACTTTGGATTGAACATTTAGAAGACAAACATTTAGAAGACAAACCTATCTCGTAGTCCATCTATTTCTTCTACTATAGGTGTAATTTTGTCTTTTAAAAATTCATTCCAACTAAATGCTACGAAGCACGGATACTTCAAAATTGGTGACGTATCCGTATCGACGTCGTATCAGTATCGGATACTTGGGCATACCTGAGGATACGTATCAGATATTCCAATTAAAGTGTCATATTTTTTTAATTACAAAAAGTGTAGGGGATACTCTGGGATACCTCTCAGATACTCTATGAGGGGATACTTCCTACAATCTAACATTTTTTTTATACAAAATCTATATATTTATAAATGGGGTAGGATCCAATGACATGGTTATATTGACATAATCATGACATTGTTTTGCCATTTTTTTTACAAAACCCAAGGGATAATGTATTTGAAGCTAATTTTTTGGTGATGTGTTCCTCTTATATAACTCTACATTCCTACCAAAAATGAGAACATTCTGAGACGTATAAGACTACCAACTACCATTTTTAATATCAACCGTTAAATATTAACGGTTGAAATCAAATTTTGTGGATGGTAAAGTTTCGTATATCAGAATACTCTCATTTTTGGCAAGGATGTAGAGCTACATAAGTGGAACACGTCATCAGAAAATTAGCTTCAAACTCATTGTCGTTTGGATCTTGTAGAAAAAATTATCAAACCATATCATGATTATGTCAATATAACCATGTCATTGGATCCTGCCCCAAATTTATACATAAAATCTAAATATTTATAGATATTTGTACTCATGAACATATCGAATAATTATATCTAAACCTAATAACTTGTTGACTTTAAAGAAAAAAAACTTGGCTTTAAGCCTTATTGGGCGGTCATGATGTTCATGTTGTTTAGAGAGAAATCGAGTACACAAGATTTTATCCATTCAATTAACATAAGTAAGACTGGAACCCAAAATGCCGAAAATTTAATGTTTGCTCACTTTAATATTCAAAATAGTATCTATTATTTTATGATTTTTTAGCAGAATGAATTAGTATATTAAATATTTTTTTAATAAATACACGTATCCCGTATCCCCATTTTATGAAATTTGACGAATCCCGATATCAGTGTCACCGTATCAGTATCGGTGCATCATAGAGTAAATGTTAAACAAAGAAAAGAAATCCAAATATATTTACATCTTTTTGAAAAAGCACCGGTTCGTATTGCATATTTCTAATCAACAAAAGAAAGAAAATTTCCTAGATTCTAATAAACCTAGGGGTGTATTTGATTTGAACACTTACTTCTATCACCGGATTTTATCGGATAAATATCCGATATCCGATAGCTTAACCTTATCGGATTGAAATTTTTGGGTTTCGCCGGATGTTATCGGATAGGATATCCGCTAACCCTTAACCTTAACCTTATCGGTATGGCCAATATCCGGGGATATTTATCTGTTGCCAGCCCTAGGCTGGACTTTCTTACCCGGTAGTTTCAATCCTAAACAAATAAACTTCTTCTCTTTTCTTCTTTTTGCTTCACATAGTATCTTGGTTTAACCTTCAACAACACCATATATGTTTTTTCCCATGAACTTGTGCAACAGGCGACTAGGAAGGTCCTCTCTTTGGCTTGAAGGATGGTACCTTGAGGAATTGGTGACTATGAAGGTCCTCCTCTCTTCTTGTAAAATTGAGTTTCTTTGGCATGCCCCGTAGGACTTGCCCTTACACATCTCAATGGGCATTGTTATTTATTTGTTGTATTTTGCATAAGATCCTTGTTAACTTGAGCTTCATTTTTTCTTTTCTTTTTTGTTTATTTATTGTTTTAAAGGGTCTCCCCATATGTTATTAATTCCCATGACATACTCAAAAAAGAAAAGAAAAAAATCCCATGAGTCGTGCGCCATGAAAAATTCAACAATATGAGTTGCCAGTATATGTAGCTTATGATCAACTAGTCTGCTTCTCATTTGATAACCTCTTGTTGTTTTTACTCCAGACAGGGTTACTGTACTGAGGAATATTAGAGGTGTATAGAGATTTGTGTTAAGTAAACTTGAGTTCCAAAGTCTGTAAAAGTCAGTAAATAAATTAAGCAAACTAGAAAATACTGTATTATTCTAGGATGTCAACAATATGTCATTTTATTCATATATAGATCACATAAGCAACTGCATCTTACATATATGGTAAATGGTTCTTAGTAGTACGAGCAAAAGTTATGACATTGACACCGTAAATTTTAACCCAGGTATTACTCTTTTCATCCAACCGGTACGAACCATCGTCTCGCAATTCAATGATACACTTGTTTATGCATGCAGCGTGATCTACCACAGAATCATACATCCATATTTCCAAAAACTGATTGCCAGTAATATGGTAGAAAGCACTGCACTGTGCGAGGTGAGACTGGATGCCATCCATAGGGACAACGAAGTTTATCTCATTTTCAGCTCCATACTTGACAAGATCGAACTTATAATAGACAGGATGATACATACCAACAAATGCGGTTTCTGTTTTGTTAGTGAATGCATTACGCACTGTGATTGTATCGCAGAGACACAACTCGAATGAAAATGCAAATATCATTGCGAGCACTGCCGCAATGCTAATGACAGATCGAAGAACGCTCGACGTTTTCACTAGCACCATTTTTCAGATTGTATTTTTGTGTTCTTATCTTGAATCTCTACATGTATATATATATATAGAAGAAATTCGCCTCACAGAAACGAAGTAATAAATATTGTAATAATTGAAATAGTATTCTGGACCTCACAATCAAATTTGTCATCAAAATAAATACACATGATATGTTCAGATGTTGAATGGTTTAGGCATTCACGGTAATTTCATTCGCAACATCATACAACTTTTGATACACTTTGAAATTAGAGATGAAGCAATCCCGACCCACATATTTGACCGTCTCGCAACATTTTCCCTTGGCTATAGAGAGCTCATTAATTACCTTGAATTATCATACCAAATTCCAGATAAGAGGAGCAACAGTAGAAACTACAAGCCAATATTATTCTCTGAGCCGGCCACATCTCTTTTTCGTGTACTTGCATATGTTACCATAATCGTCGCCAACCATTTTTCATCTCCTTCTATCTACAAAAAAAAAAAAAAAATGAAGTAATAAATGCAGCGGTAGCTGTATTATTCTGGACCTCATAATCGAATGACAAATCATATGATATGTTTTTGATGATCAATGGTTGAGGAGGCAGTTTCGTTTGCAGTAATTCACCTCATTTTAATCAATTGTCAGGATTGACCTTAGTCTTCCGCCTCTGACCAATTTTTTTTGGTGCTCATATTTTTAAATTAGAGATTAAAGGGGAAAAGTTTGGCAAAAGAAGAAGAGAAGAAAGCTATGGGGAAGAAGTTCATGATTACTGATTCTCCAATGAGAAATGAACTTCAACTTCTTCAACCACAGTGTGTATTTCTTTTGCTTTTTATTATCCTTGTAGCCACATAAAAATGGGAAAAATATCGTTTGGTCCTTTTTTAAGTGTGCCCATGTCTGTTTGGTCCTTTTGGTCAAACGCCTTTACTGTTTGGTACATAATTATTTAAAAATATAAAACAGACAAAAATACCCTTCCATGTTAATTTTTACTTATTTTCTCGTAGCAGTTCATTCCAGAAAATGAAGTCCATATAAAAACCTAAAAAAACAGACTTCATTCCCAGAAATGAAGTCCATATAAAAACCTAAAAAAAACAGACTTCATTCCCAGAAATGAAGTCCATATAAAAACCTAAAAAAACAGACTTCATTCCCAGGAATGAAGTCCATATAAAACCCTAAAAAAACAGACTTCATTCTAGAAAATGAAGTTCATATAAAAACCTAAAAAACAGACTTCATTCCCAGGAATGAAGTCATATAAAAACCTAAAAAAACAGACTTCATTCCAGAAATGAAGTCCATATAAAAACATAAAAAAAAAAACAGACTTCATTCCAGGAATGAATTTCTCTTAAGAAACAACAGCAGAAAAATCTTTTTCTTCTTATTCTTCGTCTTTTTCTTCTTGTTAAATCATACACATGAAAAAATGTGTTTCTTCTTCTTCGTCTTTTTCTTCTTCATCTTTTTCTTCTTCTTTGTCAACAACTGCAGCAGAAATATATTTTTCTTCTTCTTCGTCTTTTTCTTCTTCATCTTTTTCTTCTTCTTCGTGAACAACAGCAGCAGAAAAATCTTTTTCTTCTTCTTCGTCTTTTTCTTCTTCACCTTTTTCTTCTTCTTTGTCAACAACAGCAGTAATGTGTTTCTTCATGTTTTTCTTCTTCTTCGTCATACACAACAGCAGAAAAACCTAAAAATTTCGTCATTCTTCATCGTCTTCATGAGCAGCAACAGAAAAAAAAGAAAAAAATGGGGAGGAGAGAAACTAGATCTGAAAATAGGAGGAGAGAGAAAGTAAATCTGAAATAAGATATTTTCTTGGGTTTCTTTCTATATATATGGTCCCAAAAGGGTATTTGTGTCACTACATGATGACATTTACATCATCCATGACATCACCTTAGGACCAAACAATAATTTCTAGGACCAAACTATAATATATTTTCCAAAAAGGACCAAATAGACACATGACTGGATCAACAGGACTGGACTCTCTCTAATATATTATTCCTAGGACTATATGGTATTTCCTACCATGAAAATATGGTAATGCTTGGGTTTAATGCTTCTATCTTCCATTTATTTATTTATTTTTTATTTTTTATTTTTTATTTTTTTGCTAGATGTCTTCCAAATATGTGAGGAATTCCCTTCAACACGAAACACAAAATAAAAAAGGGAAATAACAACATTTTAGTCGAAGAGAATAAGTTAGTTCAATAACAGTCGTTTAAGTTGCGCAGTCCAGTAAAATCGTCAGCAGACATGTTACCAAGCTAAACCACATATCTAAAGAAAAGACGAAGCGGAATCTTGTTTTCAAAACTCAAATTCCAAAGCTGATCACTTGTTTACTCATTGGTTAATTAACTAAATTCATAAAATGGGAATCAAACCAAATATTTGGAGTTAACTACAAAGCCATAAGACATCCAAAATCATCTGTTTTCCTAATCCGGCGCAAGAGTATTAGAACCTTCATAAGCTCTTGAACTTGATCAAAACTCAAATTCCTTCGTGAAAAAACATCTTCAGATAACCCAAAACATACTGATAGCAAGCAAGTCAAGGAAGTAGTATATACTACCATTTGCAAGCACCATCACATTGCATGTGTTCTGTTTCTTCAACATTATTTAAGCATAAAGCGTTCTTGTTGTCATACCAATAGTGGTATTCCTGCTCATCACTTTTGTTATCAAAACATACCGGCCCTGCATGAATTAAATCCCAGTGTTTTAACTCCATGTCATAAGAGTAGATACATCTGTTATTATTGTCTTTTCTGTCGATAAAGGTGAATATAATTCTGCATTTAGGATCCGTGACAAGTATAACAGGCTCACGACTCCAAGAGAAATTTATTAGCAATGGTGAGCTAACACCAGTTGCCAAGTTAATACTGCACTTTGCAACCCATTCACGATCCATGTAATCGCTATTGTGGTTCTTCTTCTTCTTCTTCTTCAAATACCACAACTTCAACAGATGAGTATGGCCATGAACGGAATGGATAAACCATAGCAATCCTCCCATCTCGAGCAGATGCCGCGATGTAGATGAACCCTTTACCGGTAGTCTAATTATAGAAACTTCTTCCTTGGAAGCATCCAATCTAAGTATATCGCCATAATCAATGTTTTTCTTTTTTCTGCATATCCAATGTAAAGCATAATCTACGTAAACTGGTTTACCAACTAAACAAGTGTAAGGCTTAGTCCTATGGGCTAGATATCTAACTGCTAGATTGGCCATCCACGTCAGCCTGGGCAACCTCCTAAGTCCTATGGTATTGCCAATCTAGTAGCTATTCGCTGAACAAAACAGTGTCGGACGCTGTTCCAAACAGCGTTTGACCAGTCAGCGACGCTGAACCAAACAGCGTCCCAAAAAGTTATGTCTATTGACTTTTTGGTTAGCTATTAGTCTCTCTTATACGTCTATTAGTCTATTAGTCTCTCTTTTTGGTTAGCTGTTCCACTCATTATATATCTATCTATGCATGAATATCTTGTACTAGGTTCCCACTGGTTGTAGAGTATGCACCACAAATTCATGAATCTTTGATTCTTTTCTCAGCCACGCAATATATGTCTGACATGGATTTTCATAGACATAATGAATCAGATAGGGACAGTGATTTTCATAGACCCAGCCACTCATACGTCAGTCTCTCTTTTTGGCGAAAATGCTATATGTCCACCAGCCCCTTCCCCCACTCCTTTCCACCGCTTATGTGTCGTGCAGGTATTGGTGCAATTCAATTATAATGGGACCCCCTGCTTCTCCATGGGGATCAAAATGGATGCAATCTATGGCCTGGATGAAGCCACCTAGTGGTGGAAGAGAATGTGGAAAGGGTCGGGGGATATGTAGCAAGGTCGTCTTTTTGGTTAGCTGTTCCACTCATTATATGTCTGCCCAGTCCACTCATACGTCTTTATCTCCATCAGTAACTTAGGTATTAGAAACATTTAATTAAAAGTATAATGGTTCAGCGTTTGGACCACTTTTTGAGCGCCGCACCATTCAGCGTTTCAATCTCGCTGATAGTGCGACTGCGAGCAAATGCTAGGAGAGAGAAGTAGCCAGATTGAGTGTTAACTTTTTTCCCACACTTTTTTCATGATTTGCAACACTTTTTGGCCAATCTAGCAGTCCAATCTAGCCCATAGGACTTAGCCTAATGGCCAGGCTTTAAATAATGTCTTCCTGCGTATTCTCCATCATCAACAGTGAAGAAATAACAATATTTTTCTCCATGCCCAACCACTTTGTATCTTGATATGATTGGATCATAAGCCAAAGAATAATCATACATTCTGATATCACTTGTGCAGATACGAAACCCGCAACCACAACCAGGGTAGTAAACATAATATTGATCATTCTGAGCGTGTCGTGCAGTGAAACATAAAAGCACCACACCATTCAAAGAGTCTTGAATACTCACATAAGCACCTTGATTGCGAATTTCATCACCATATCTGTATTCTGGTTGTTGAAAAGGAATTTGCTTACATTCCTTATTATCAATATCAAGAAAGGAAAAACAATAACTGGTTAGTTTATTTGCCTGGCGAGATTGGGGTATACTCAAACTAATTGGGGTATACCCAATTTTAAAGGACACTTTTTGTGGGTTTTAGGGGAGGCCTAATGGGTAAGTTACAAAACTACCCTTACCCATTAATAATCTTAATTACCCTAAATCGTTTTTATTCTCTTCATTTCATCTTCTTCTTCTTCTTCTTCTTCATCTTCATCTTCCATCAACCAAAGCCATATAAAAATCTTCAACTTTGATTTTCAAAAAAAATTGTTGACTCTAATAGCGAAAAGAAGACTATAAATGATGTTTAAACTCAAACCCATCATTGTGTTGTGTGATTTGATTGTTATATTAGGTTAGAAATCGAAAATTATGATTTCCGTGTCTTGGCCAAGCAAGGTAGTGACATGAATATCTTGCCCAGCTTTTCATAACAGACCATGGCGCATTGTAAAAAAATTTCAACGGTAAGCGGGGTATTTTTGAATACCTTGCCGCCAATACTGATAGGAAGGGTATTTTTGAATACCTTACTTAGGCCAAAAGCAGTTAAGGGTATTTTTTGAATACCTTGCCGACCAATAAATTTTATGTCATCTCCGTATGTCAAAAAACAAAAGTCGGCAAGGTCTATGATGAAGATCATGCCGGCCACTTTTGGCGGCGGTTGACGATGAAGATCTTGCTTGGCCACTTTTGGCCACATGATCTTCATTAGTCGACCTTGTCGAAACTTTTCATACTTTCGGGCCCAAAGTGTTGATTTATTCGTTGATTTTGAGTATGATTTCATATAACAGATTTGCAATCCCCTTTTTAGAAGTATTTCGGTTGTGTGCTTCATTTTCGTTGCAAGAGATATTCTCAAAAAAAAAAAAAAAAAAAAAAAAAAAAAAATCAAAAATAAAACCACAAATGTTCAATCAAAAACAAAATTTCATAACTTTCATAAGTTTTAATCTATTCAATCAATTTAAACTTAATTAATTAATATAATCAAAATTTTAGTGTTAATTAAACGAGGGTAATTTTGCCATTTTGAAAATACAAGGTTAAGGGGTGGCTTGGTTTTACTTCAAAATGACCATATTTTGTCTTATTGGGTATACCCCAATTAGTTTGGGTATACCCCAATCTCGCCAGGTTTATTTGCATCTCCGCCGACGAAATAATCCTCTTTGCAACATATGAAACCTCGTACATTGTAATCAATATTATGATTATCTCTTCTATGACGTGAATACGAAGATTTGAATAAAGGATCATCGGGCAAGTTAAACCATTGTTTGCAAACGCACCTGAATTTGTTCAAGCTCTTATCAGGTACTCTTGTGAGTATATAGTAAAATATGATATCCTCGGGGAGATTAGCAACTGCAGGACCGCCGTAACACCATTCTTGTATCGTTTCATGGAAATTCAATTTGCAAAACCAAAAAACATAATATTGTTGAATAAGACTGAATTAGGGTTTCATCATAAATCTTATGAAACTTGATTCCCAAGAATCGCTGGAGAAGTTGCCGTTGGCGAAACGACCTAAATATAAGCTAGCTGGTGGCTATAGGGTCTCTGTCTTAAGCCCCATTTGGAATTGTTTTTTTTCAACCAAAAGCACTTAGTTTGTAACAAACTTGTAACAAATTTTTACCAAAAATTGTGTTTGGTAAAATTTTTTCAAAGTGCTTTTGGAGAGAAGTACTTTCATTTTAGGCCTGCTTTTAAAAGCTACTCAGCACTAGCTTTTAAAAGCAGAAAAAGCAGAAGTTGTGCACCCACATAATTCGATTTAACTGATTCTCTATTTTAACCTTGTTAATTTATTATATAGACAAGTTTTACCCTCAAATATTGTACATTTGACATTATGATTCTAATTTCATTTTATTTCTCTATTTTTTTCATTTTTTATTTAAAATAATAAATACAATAATAATTAAAATTATTATATAAAATAATAAAAAATTTAATAAATATTAAAATAGAACCCACAATTGGGGGATATCAAAACTAATTGGGGGATAAAGAAAAAGGACAAAACCTGGATCCAAATATCAATTCAGGGTCACCCCTTATCTAAGTTTTTTACGTAATTCCTAATCTACCCCTCACAAATCATGTTTAGTGGTTAAATATAATTAGGTAAGTTAATAGTTTAGTTTGATAATCATTAGAATAAATCATTATCGTTGAATTTGTTGATGCAACAACATTAAATCAAGATATTTATGATCATGAAAGTTTATGGGAAGAACCAACCATGAAAGTAAACAAGTTGATATACAAGTGCTCCAATTAGTCATATATAGGTATTAATGTATTGAAATGAATTTTTTTTTTCATCGAATACGCCGTTGTTACGCCTTAAAAACTCAGTTCCGGCATGGTAAAAGTATTATCGAGCATGCTTTGGTAGTGGTGCTTAGAGCATGGTCGATACCCAAATGGACCATGCTTAGGTTTGAGGACAAAAAACACGAAAAAATTTATGCAAAATAGCAAGTATCGGCATGGTATTCATCTGAATAACCATCTGGAAATCGATATCGGCATGGTATTCATCACGAATAACCATCTTAGGAAATCAAGATCGGCATGGTCTTCATCCTAAATAACCATGGCGTGCGAAACCCGATATCGGCATGATCTTCATCCTAAATAACCATGCCGGTACTGAGGAACCCAGCATCGGCATGGTCTTCATCCTCAATAACCATGTTTGCACTCACTACCGGCATGATCTTCATCACTACCGGCATGGTCTTCATCCCTATCGAATGTAAAAAAAAAAAAATTCAAAGTGAGGAGCCGGCAGAGAAGGAGAAGGGAATTTGAAAGGGAGTGACAAATGTTTCGAATTTAAAAGGGAGTAGGGTATTTTTTATGTTTGATTTAGCTTTTATTGTTTTAAAGGGTAGTTTCGTCTTTTCGCCCCCAAAAAACACCCCTTAAGAAGCACTATTGGTTGGGGGAAGTAATTTATATCCCCCAATTAGTTTTAGTATCCCCCAATTACGCGTTCTTAAAATAATAAATGAAAAAAATAAAAATTTAATAAAAAAAAATTTTGAAAAAAAAAAATTAAAATAATAATATTTTCATAGCAAACCATAATCATAAATTTTTTAATTAAATAATTAAAACAATTAAAAAATTAAAAAAATATATTACTTATATTTTATTAAATATATTAAAATTAGAAATATAATTTATTATAATAAAATTGTATTAAAACTAATTTTTGAAATATGTCTATTTTCGTCATTAACTACAACACCAGCACTTTTAAATACCAGTTTACCAAACATAATTTACAGTTTGTTAATTGCACAGTGCTTTTTAAATTCTAGTTTACCAAACGTCATGCATATTTATTTTCACAGCACAGCACAACAACGCACAACACAGCACAACAGAAAAACGTTTTTCTAAAATTCACAGCAATACCAAACTAGCCTTTAGACAGTTCAACTATATGCAAAAGATATGGGCTTGTTATCGGGTAAGGCCCATATCGATCGTAAAAAGTTGGCTACAAAGCCATACAGAGAACTGAAGACACCATATATATGTTTTTTTCTAACCCTGCGCAACATCTAGTTGTTAATTAAATTCTTCAACTTCTTCAACCACGCAATGTATTCCTTATGCTCTTTACTAACAATTAGTCGATTAAGAATTTGGTAATGCTCATTTCCCTTGAACACGAATGATCAAACAAACTCACAAAAAGTAAATAAATTACAATCTACAAATGACCCAGAACATACTCAGGTAAGTATAACAACAAAAGCTAGCAATGGATTCTTGAGAGCTAAACTGTTGATTGTACGTAATTCCATGATCTGATGCGAAATCCCTAATATAAAATTCCAAAGCTGGTCCGCTTTTTTTTTTTTTTTGTAGCACTTACAACCAAATTAATCAGCGAAGTTTGAATAACCCTAAAGGCAACTATGATCACCAACTCCTCGAACTGAGACTTTAATCTCCTCACCCTGATACTCCCTAGTCAATGTTAGAGTTTTCTCTTAGTGTAGAACAGATAAGGGTAACAGGGATAGGTTTAAGTTTCGTCAGAAACTTAATAGAAAACTGATTCTAGGATCAAAATTCTAAGGTAAAAGATTGATAAACAAACTTGAAAATAATATTGATATTAAGATGTGTAATAATCTATCTAAACAAGAAGGCTTAGCCTTTATATAGACTAGCATGACCGACTAAAAAGAAAAGAAAAAGGAATGTAACCTAAACTAGGAAAGCAAAGGACTTGCAAAGCAAGTAAACTAAAACAAACGGATGGGATCAACTATAACAGTTGATACACGTATTAGGGATCAACTGTCATAGTTGATACACGCTTCAGGTGTCAACTGTCATAGTTGATACGTAGTAAGATGTACTACATCAGTCCCTCCTTCTTGAAAGAAACTTGTCCTCAAGTTAACGAATAGAAAGGACTTCATTCTCCCCATGAAAAGTGAAAATTTCTTGCACATTGAATATATTAGAAATGTTCCAAGTTGATGGAAGATCAATAACATATGCATTATCACTAATTTTCTTCAAAATCTTGAATGGTCCATATTTCTTCATCTTGGTCTTGTTGTAAGTCCCAGTAGGAAATCTTTCTTTTCTGAGATGAATCATAACCAATTCTCCTTCATCAAAAGTCTTAAGTATTCTATGTTTATTTGCATCTTCCTTGTACTTGTTGTTAGAATCTGCAAGCTTTGACTTTACTTCTTGATGTATGAGTGAAGCTTTCTCAATAAAGTTATCAGCCTTAGCATTTGATTTACGCAGCTTTGGAAGAACCACTAGATCCAAAATATGATTAGGAACCTTAGAATAAAAAATCTCAAAAGGTGTCTTACCTGTGGATCGATTGACTGAAGTGTTATAAGCAAATTCTGGGAAGGAAATTGTCCCATTGCTTCTCTTTTCCACCAATAACTTTTGCTCTAATTAGGTTCCCTAGAGATCGATTGACAACTTCAGTTTGTCCATCTGTTTGTGGATGAGCAGTTGTACTATACTGAAGTTTAGTTCCCAGACGCATCCATAAAGACTTCCAAAATTAGCTTAAAAACTTAGTGTCTCGATCAGAAGTAATTGTCTTGGGAATTCCATGCAGACGTACTACTTCTTTGAAGAATAAATAGGAAACATTGGAGGCATCTGTAGTTTTCTTGCATGCTATGAAGTGAGCCATTTTTGAGTATTGATCAACAACCACCATAATAGAATCATTCTTTCTGGCAGTACATGGTAAACCAAGCACAAAGTCCATGCTAATATCCACCCAAGGTGCATCGGGAATTGGAAGTGGAGTATATAATCCAGTGTTTTGAATATTACCTTTAGATTCTTGCGACAAACCATGCATTGTTGTATCGTACTTAAATGTCTCGTTTTATTGAAGGCCAAAAATAACGTTCCTCAACCAAATCAATGGTTTTATCACGTCCAAAATGTCCTCCTAAGCCACTTCCATGTAATTCTTGGATCAAATGAAGACGTAAAGAACATTGTGGTATACATAAGCGATTTCCTTTAAAAAAGAAAACCATCTTGAATGAGATAATCGACAACACTTTGTTGAAGATCCACACTTTTCCCATAAATTTTTAAAATCTTTATCTTCACCATACAGATCTTTCAAGAAATCAAAAGCTAAACTCTCATGTTTAAGAGTAACTAAAAGATGAGCTCTTCTACTCAAAGCATCAGCAACTTGATTAAGTTTTCCACTTTGATGTTTAATGGAAAATTTATATTGATTGATAGTTGATAACCACCTATCATGCATTCTATTGACCTTTCTTGAAGTTTTGAAACTTGAGAGCTTGATTATCGGTGTTGACAACGAACTCACTTTGTGAATAAGATAAGGATGCCAATTCTTAAGAGCTTGAACTAGAGCAATTAATTCTAACTCATAAGTAGACCACTTTTTCTTGTATCGAATTCTTTTCACTATAGTATGCAATTGGATGTCCTTCACGAGATAACACAACACCAATGCCAACAACAAAAGCATCACAATGAATCTCAAAATGTTTATCAAAATTTGGCAAGGCAAGAACAGTGTCTGCTTGCACAATTTTTCCTTAAGAAGATTAAAGCTCTTATCTGCTTCTTGATCCATTCAAAAGTATCACACTTCAAACAATCTGTCAAACCAGGCTGCAATAGTACTAAAGTTTCTCACAAATCTTCTATAGAATGAACCTAACCCATGAAAACTTCTTACTTCACGTATAGATGTTGGAGTAGGCCAATCCACAATTGCCTTAACTTTAGAATCATCCACGAAATACCGATGTCGACACAACATATCCCAAGAAAGTGACTTTGTTTGTAAAGAAAGTGCACTTCTTTAGATTCACATACAAAATATTGTCTGCGATTGCCTTAAAGACTTGAGATAAATGTGAAATATGCTCTTCTTCATTTTTGCTAAAAATCGGTATGTCATCAAAATATACGATGACAAATTTTCCAAGAAAAGGTTAGAACTTGATTCATAAGTCGCATAAAAGTACTAGGAGCATTAGATAATCCAAAAGGCATGACTAACCACTCATACAAACCTTCTTTTTGTCTTGAAAGCTGTTTTCCATTCATCACCTTCTCGAATACGTATTTGATGATATCCACTACGTAAATCAAGCTTTGTAAACACTTTAGCACCAAAAGCATATCTATCATGTCATCAATTCTTGGTATGGGAAACCTATATGGTATAGTAACTTTTACATTTTAATGCTCTCTGGTCTATACACATACGATGTCCACCATACTTTTTGTCTACTAAAAAGGTTGGACTAGCACAAGGACTGTTGCTAAGTCTTATCAAACCTTTTTGTAACAAATCATCAACCTGACCTTGTAAAATATCATGTTCTTTCGGACTTAATCTATAATGAGGTTGATTAGGAATAGAAGTTCCAGGTATAAAGTCTATCTGATGTTGGAGATCTCTTAATGGAGGCAAAACATTGGGTATTTCAGTAGGAAATACATCACTAAAAGAAGACAATAAAGGTTGTACTTGTCTGGAATCTCCACCATTGGTTTATCAGTTTCATGAGAACTCAAAGAATGATTTGGTTGTAAAGAATGAACAATGGTAGCAACTAGTGCATTTGTCTTCTTATCTGTTGGTTCCTTGACTGAAGTAGGAGGTTGTAAAGGCCATAAAACTTTAGTAAACCCTTCATGAACAAATGTATAAGTATTCTCATAGCAGTTATGAACAACACGAATATCATACTGCCATGGTCGTCCCAATAATAAACTTGTTGCACTCAGTTAATAACATCACACAAAGCATAATCTGAATACCCAAGGAAAGAAAACTTCACTAAACATTGATGGGTGATCTGTTGAGTGGATGAACTGTTTATCCAACCAACTGAATACGGCTTTGGATGTAGAGTAACAGGTAAACCAAGTTTTTCAACCAACTTTGCAGAAACATAGTTTTAGGTACTTCCACTGTCAATGATCATATTGCAAAGCTTCTCTTCAATGAGACAATGAGATTTGAAAATACTATGTCTTTGAGTAGGACATGGTTCAGTGATTAAAACTGGTCGAATCATTCCAAGAAAATCTGCATCACAAGTCTCATGTTCTTGAAGATAAAGTAATTCTTCGTCTTCTAGATGTTCTTCTTCCAAAATTTCTTCTTGAGTTTCATTAATGTAAGCATGAAACTTGCGACAATCACTAGAAGTATGGCCAGTTTGGTTGCACTTATTACATCTATCTCCTCTAAATTTTGTATAAGGATTAGAGGATTTAGATAATGGTGGAAATTGGTTACCTCTAGTATTGCGAACAACATCTCGTTGAGGATTAGTCTGAGGTGTTTTAGCAGATGGTATATGCATCATTGGAGAAGCTTCTGGAAGAATAGATGTTGTTTGTTGATACTGATATGGATGGCTTGTACTTCTGTTAGTTGGATCAACAAAGACAGTTGATCCCTTTGAATATGGATCAACAACGGTGATCCCTTGTCACCTTGATAACCATAAGAAGAATTATATGGTCTAGAAGTTTTATAATAATGTTGATAACGAGCTTGACGAGGTGATGCTAATCTGGAAGAATTTAATACACGCCTTTCAATCTTTATAGCTTGTTGAATAGCTTCAACAATTGTAAATGCAGTTGTGTCATTCCCTGTTGAATCAGATTGTTCAATCCATCTATAAAACGTGCAACCAATTGTTCTTCAGTTTCGTTCAACCTGTTACGAGCAATTAATGCATAGAATTCAGCTACATATTCCTCTACTAGTCTAGCTCCTTGTCGACAGTTTTGCAGTTTGAGAAACAATTATTTGTTTAAAATCTTGTGGTAGAAACTTAGCTCTTAATAAGTCTCGCATTCTCTTCCAAGTTCGTATAGGAGGTTTGTGATACTTACGTCGATCATCACAAAGAGTTTCCCACCAAGCTGCAGCTCCACCTTTAAGTTTATATGCTACTAGTTTCACTTTAGAAGAATCAGGGACTTCCATAAAAGTGAAAAATGATTCGACTTCATATAACCAATCCAGCATATCTTCAATATGTAAACCACCATGAAAACTAGGAATATCAGCCTTTAATTTGTATTCTGGAAGATTTTCATAAGAATTCATATTAGACTTCAATAGTTTTTCGTCTTTCCATTATTGTTCTAGGATGTCTTCATGTTTGTCTTCATCATCACTTTGTTGATAGTTATCGTTGTATATTTTTATGAATATAACCTTCTAATGGTTACATTGTGATGAATAACATGTGAAACAAGTCCAGGGATAGACGTATTTTGAACAAAGGAAGGTTTAATCTTCTTTGTTTCATCATCTTCTTTTTCACCCGTTTTGGTTTCTCCTACTTCCTTATCACCAGACAATCCGGGCATGGCTTCATCTTCTAATCCTGATTGTTTCCATAACTGGAGTATGCAGTCTTCATGAACTTTTAATTTTGTCACTAGAGAATTTTTTGTTTCGTCAATCTTGGTGTCAAGTTTGGTGTCAAGAGAAGTAATACTAGTTGTAATCTCAGTGACAATATTCTTCGAGAATTCTTTCATAAGAGCTTCAATATCAGCTTTTTCCATTGAAAAGAAAAGTAGGGTTTTGAAGTTTGTGCGGAAGCTGTGTAAGGATCTGTTTCTAGATAAAAACTAAAAAGGATGTATCTGATACCAACTAGTGGAGCACAGATAAGGGTAACAGGGATAGGTTTAAGTTTCGTCAGAAATTTAATAGAAAACTGATTCTAGGATCAAAATTCTAAGGTAAAAGATTGATAAACAAACTTGATAATAATATTGATATTAAGATGTGTAATAATCTCTCTAAACAAGAAGGCTTAGCCTTTATATAGACTAGCATGACCGACTAAAAAGAAAAGAAAAAGGAATGTAACCTAAACTAGGAAAGCAAAGGACTTGCAAAGCAAGTAAACTAAAATAAACGGATGGGATCAACTGTAACAGTTGATACATGTACTAGGGATCAACTGTCATAGTTGATACACGCTTCAGGTGTCAACTGTCATAGTTGATACGTAGTAAGATGTACTACATCATCTCTCCTGCGATGATGAGTTGGAAATATAGTTGCTCGAGATACTTGTCTAGATAGATTAGTAAAGTTGATTCATCCTCGTCTAGAGTCTAGATATTCAATCAACAGCCAGCTGCAGGATAATACTCTCCTCAAGTTCCAGACACAGTCCAACAATTGCAATAAACAGCAGTGTCTTGTTTTCACAACCAAGTTACCAAGCTAAACCACCCATTGCAAGACAAGAAAAGTAAACGTAGAATATTGTTTCCAAAACTTAAATACTAAAACTGATCAATTGGTTTAATCACTGGTTAACAACAGTCATAAAATGGGAGATCAAATCAAATATTTAGAGTTATCTACAAAGCCATAAAACATTCAAAGGTGAACGCACCATCTGTTTTCCTAATTCCCCCTCACAAGAGTATTTTCTTCCTTCAAAAGCTCTTGAACTTGAGCAAAATCTAGTTGGAAATAAAACTACTTCAACTTCTTCAACCACGAACGTAGTCTATTGCTTGTGCTCTTTGTAATAATTTGAAAATGCTCGGATTATTCCCTCTGACTTCCATTTGCAAGCACCATTATAGAGCAGACATTGCATGTCTTCTGTTTGTTCAGCATTATTTAGGCATATTGCGTTCTTGTTGTCATACCAATACTGGAATTCCTGCTCATCATCTTTGTTACCAAAACATATTGGCCCTTCCCAGTGTTTTAACTCAATGTCATAAGAGTAGATACACCTTTTATTATCGACTTCTTTGTCAACAAAGGTGAATATAATTCTGCATTTAGGATCCGTGACAATTATAACGGGCTCACGACTCCAAGAGAAATTTGTTAGCTGTTGTGAGCCAATACCAGTTTCCAAGTTAATACTGCACTTTGCGACCCATTCAGCATCCCTGTAACCACTATTGTGCATCTTCTTCTTCTTCTTCAAATACCACAACTTCAATTGATGGTTATGGGCATGAATGGAATGAATAAACCACAGCAGTCCTCCCATTTCGATCAAGCGGGATGCAGATGAACCCTTTACCGGTAGTTTAATTATAGAAACTTCTTCTTTAGAAGCATCCAATCTAAGTATACGGCCATAATCGGTTTTCTTCCCTTTTCTGCATATCCAATGTAAAGCATAATCAAAGTAAACTGGTTTACCAAGTAACCGAGTGTAATGGCGAGGCTTTGGAAAACATCTCCATGAATTGTGCACACCATCAACCGTGAAGATATAAAAAAATTCATCTTCATGGCCAACTACTTTGTATCTTGATATGATAGGATCATAAGCCAAAGAATATTCATCCAAATGGACCAAATCCATAAGGATATCGTCGTCGCAGATACGCAACCCACAACCACAACCAGGGTTATAAACATAATAATCATAAATAGGAGTGTATCGTTCAGCGAAACGTAAAAGCAACACACCATTTATAGAATCTACAATATTCACATAACCACCATAAATGCGAATTCTATCACCATATTTGTCTGATGGTAGCTGAAAAGGAATTTGCTTACATTCCTTGTTATCAATATCAAGGAAGGAAAAACAGTAGGTCTTTAGTTTATTTGCATCTCCACCGACCGGATAATACTCTTTGCAACATAAGAAACCTCGTACATTGTAATCATCAATATTATCAGTTTGATGATTACTTATGATGTGAATATGAAGATTTGAATAAAGGATCATCAGGTAGGTTAAACCATTGTTTGCATACGCACCTGAATCGGTTCAAGCTCTTGTCGGGTACTCTTGTGAGTATATTGTAGAATATGATTTCCTCTGGGAGATTAGCAACTGCAGGACGGCCGTCAATAGAATTCTTGGATCGTTTCATGGAAAATCAATTTGCAAGTTGAAACCAAAAAATAAAATAAAAATAATACTATAGACTGAATTAGGGTTCCGTAAGAAACCTAAATATAAGCTAGCCGGTGGGTAAGAGTCTGTCTTAGGCTCCACTGTTAGCTGGGTTTGTTATCGGGTAAGGCCCACTTCTAATTGCAGCAACTTATGTCAGTTACCTATTTCCGACTCCCTTGAATTGAACTAAGCTTATCCTTCATCTTTTTTTTTTTTCCGAGAATTGTGATTATTTTCTTGTAAGTCTAAGGCTGAGTTTGGTAATGCTTTTATTTTTCCAAAAGCACTTTCAAAACCTATATATGTCAATAATTTTTGAAATTGGTGTTTGGTAAAAAAAAATGAAAGTGCTTTTTACCCAAAGCACTTCCCAAATTCCTCAATTTTCAAAAGTTGGGTAGGAGGAGCTTTTAAAAGAATGATTAATTGGGGGATATGGGAATTAATTGGGGGATATAGCTACAAGACAAAATAGGGATCCAAATAGCAAAGCTGGGTCACCCCTTATCTAAGTATTTTTTTTAAATCCTAATATACCCCTCACTAATCATGTTTAGTGGTTAATAATAATTAGTAAAAAACTTAAGTATTTGGGGGATAGATTAGTGTGTGTTTTTATTTTAATTTGTGTGAGTGAGGAGTAGAAGGAGAGAAAAAAAAATTTGAGTGGAATTTTTTTTTTTTGAAAATGGAAGATGATTGTGATGAGAGAATTACCGTTAATAAGAGGTTAAAAAATTGATTTTTTTTCTTTGAATCCACCATTGTTGCAGCTGAAAAAGCTTGGTGCCGGCATGGTATTCAGCCAAAAACCCATGCGGGCAATTGTTGGAAATGTTCATAAATTGTTTGCCACTATCCGGGGGGGTTCGGGGGGGCGTAGCCATGCGGACAATGTTCATAAATTGTTGGACGATTTTTTTTCTGGTTTTGATGTTGATTTTTTTCTGGTTGTGAACAGGTACCGGCATGGTAATCATGGATTCGAGCATGCCGGTACATGTTCCGGCATAGTATTTTGCTTAAATTTCTATGCCAACGAGGGTGAAAAGTATCCGAATGTTGATTTTTCTTCACTTGACTACAGGCATTGATAGGAAATTCTCGAGCATGCCGGTATCATGTTCCGGCATATGGTCTTCATCAATTCCGGCATGGTCTTCATCACTTCCGTTTTGAATTTTTTTCTGGTATTAATCAGTCCACTGCCGGCATGGTCAGTTGATATGAAGACTATGCCGGTATCATGATACTGGCATGGTCTTCATCAATTCCGGCATGGTCATCATCACTTTCAGCATGATCTTCATCACTTCCGAATAAAAAAATTGGTTTCCAAAGTGAGGAGAAGAGAATTTGATATAGAGTGGGGAGAGTTTAGAATTTGAAAGGGAATGGGAAATATTTGGGTTTCAAAGCTCCACCCCTAAATAAGATTAATAAGAAGTGGAGATGGAAATGGGGGATATGATTTTGTTTTTTGATTTTAAGTTTTTGATTTTTATTTTGTAGGAAGGGTATTTTAGTATTTTCATAACCAATGGTCACCCCTTAGCACACACCATGGGTTGGGGGAAGTAATTCATATCCCCCAATTAATTCCCATATCCCCCAATTAATTATTCTTTTAAAAGCTACAAAAGCATAAGCTTTGGTCCCACCTAAATTAATGCATGATTTATCTGTTTTGCCCATATTTTATTTTAAAAATGACAAAAATTACCCTTAAATTATATACAATCAATTATTTATTTCTTATATTTTAGTCTTTAAATATTATTATTTTTTATTTTCAAATTATTTCATTTGCCATTTCATTTCAGTTATCAATAATGAAAATACAAACAAATATTAAATTATTACTTAATTAATTTTAGTTTGATTTTTTGTTTGAAAATTATATATATATATATATATATATATATATATATATATATTAAAAAGTGGTTATGTAAAATAATTTTTTTTAACAATCATTATAATAGTAACAATTAGTAAATTTAATATTATATATATTTATATTGAATAGTAAAAAATTTAATTATTTTTAAAGCCAATAAAATCGAATAAAACTATTTTCAAAGATATATATGTTTTTGTCATTTGCTACAACAACAATGGTTGAATTTGATATTTTACCAAACACACTTTGACTGTTTTTTAATCGACTTTAACTTTAGTTAATATTTTACCAAACATCAAACTTTTTTTCTCACAAAGACAAGACAAACGCGCACAATGTAATGAAAAAAGTCTTTCTACAAAAGTCGCAAACAATACCAAACTAGCCTTAAGTAGAAGAGACTAACTAGTTCATTAACAGTTCACAGACAGCCATTTCAATTGTGCAGCCTAACAATGACAATAAATGGAATCATCCCAAGTTGACACCCAAGCTAAAAACCGAAGAAAAAATGACAGAATCTTTGGAACATGTCTTAGAAAAAGTGCGGAATGTCAAGTCTAATGGCTTCAAAGTTGGAACCATCCGTACTTTTTCCAAGGCATGCTTCAAGATATCATGGAAGAATACTTGGAATTCAAGAAGAAGTGGCATTCGAAATAACACTGTAGGTCAATGCAAAAGCTCATTGTGAAAAGACGCTATTTGGATTAGTGTTTAGTGAATAAATTCCTAGCAGCAAGAGTATTATAATTCATAACCCCCTTCAGAAGCTCTTGGAGTTGAGCAACATATTTAGTTGGCCATGAAATTCTTCATGATCTTCAACCACGCCGTGTATTCCTCGTGCTCTTTGTTAACCATTTAATTCTGCAAGAATTTGGCAAGGCTGCGCTCAATCCCTTCATCTATCAAATGTGTGCGGAAAGCTTCCCGCAGTAACAAATCCAAATTCCTTCAAACAAAACACAAAAAGTAATGAATGTTATATATACTAGAAGATATAGGGAACCAAACAACAACAGCTGATAGCAGCAGTAGCAAGGAAAATATAATGATAGCCAAAGCTAGCATATAAACTCAACTTACGAGAAACCAGGTCCTTCATAAGCATCGGAAGCATTTGGGATTCTTGATTTCAGTTCAATCTCCATCTACCGTAACATCGAATTTCAAAGTGGTTCCGCTTTTTTTTCGTAACACTTGCAACCAACTCATCACCTTGATACACCCAGGTCAAATTATGATTTCCTTCCCTACAATATCCATAATTTTAAAAGGAAACTCTCTTGGTGCCTCAGCAACCTATCAAAAGAACACACACAGACTGCAGTCGTGTTCAATTCATGAAGACAAGGGCTACTTTCAATCTCCTACGCAATCACAATTAAAGTAACTAATGGTAGAATTAGGACAAATTCATTAAAGCTTTTCATAACAAAAACATGTCCATGCATGAAAAATCATGAAACTTGTCCATGGATGGTGTTGTCACGGTGGTGCATCGTAATGTTTATTTTGGAAATTCCATCCATTTCCCTGCCTAAAACTAAGATGATTTGCAGCTTTCAACTGGTAAAATTCCAGTAAGCAGTGCCGATAGATTGTCCAGATAGCAAAATTCTTTATTGATTTATTTTGGGATTGGCCCTAATGAGTTGTTTCATCTTTTCACCTTAAAACCCTAATTAACTAATTTCAATTAGCAAGTGTGATTTACTACTAAATCCTTGATGAGCAAACACACACTCGGCTGTCATTCAAATGGGCCAAGCCCAAAATAAATCAAGAATTTTGCTATCTGGACAATCCACCGGAACTACTTACTTGAATTTTATATTTCGACCTGTTGAAAGCCGCAAATCACCTTAGCTTTAGGGTGGGAAATGGATGGAATTTCCAAAAGAAAAATTTACCGGAAACCTTTAGAATATCGGCTATATACCTTGACATCCTCTTAAGTTCACCAGTGAAATCCCATTTTTTGCTGTAAGTGCGTGTGCGTCCCTAAAACTTGATATTCCACGATCCCAACCATAATTCTATCAAATCTTAACTTAACCTTACAATCTAGAAAAAAATTATAAACTATTGCTTACAGGAAATGAAGTGGGCAGTTCCAGTCCAATAATTATCAGCTCTACAGGTTATGATACACTATCATCGGTAATTGTCAGAAATGATATAATAGCGAAAAACGCTGTTGAATATAATTATCCATTTAGGTCATGAGATTTTCATGTTGTGTTGTTGCAACGGTTTGGTTTGTTCTCCTAACCAAGCAAAGGGTATATAACATTCAAAAGCCAAATAACATCGAAGGTGAATACACCATCTGTTTTCCTAACCCTGTAAAGAGTAAGTAAATATACCTTCAAAAGCTCTTAAACTTGCGCAAAAATTTAGTCGGCAATGAAATTCTTCAGGTCCTCATCCAAATTCCTTCGAAATAAACCAGCATAACAATCTACGGATAATGCCAATACAGTCGAATACTGACCAGCAAGAGTCCTGAAAGTATAATATCCGAAAGTAGCAATCAAAACCACTTACTAGAACCAGGTCATTCATTCGTAAGCAATATCCTCATCAGAAGCATTTGTATTCTCGACAGCCAAATGGTTGATTGTATAATTCCTTTTGCCTCAGCCATAACATCAAATTCCAAAGTTGGTCTGTCTTTTGCAACACTCACACCAAATCAACATACTATGTACCACTATTTTCTTCCTTCTCCTCGTCTTGGTCTGCTTCTTGGTCGTCTTGATCTTTCTCCTCTTCAACATAATCACTAGAGAGATTAGGCATGTGAACTGTAACTTTGATCTCGTCATCCTGATACTCCCTAGTCAATGTTATAAAAACCTCCCCTGCATTTTACTCGATCTTGAAAGGAACCTCTCTTGGTCCCAGACATTGTAGGCTCTTATCTTTTGGCTGCACAGACCATCCAAAGTATGCAAGTTTCAGTCGACCCTGCAATAAAAAAAGAGGATAGAAACAAAATGTCATTTACCGTCTATGTATGCACAAATAACTGGCATCTGAGCAATGTTAGCAGAAAAAAAAAATCTCAATAAATAAAGGATTTATAAGAAAAAAAGAGGGCAAACAAAGGAGGAGCAAAGCAGCAAAACCTCCAAACACGAGAAAATACAGACCCTGCCCAGGCTAAAAAATCAATTTCAGATTCATAATTCTGAGAAGAGTGTCATTAGAATTGGATTTCTTGTCAGCTGGAGCAGAGTGTCATCAAGGGGGTTTGAACCATCTGAGTCTTGTCTGCAAATCTTTAAAAGGCGATAACCGACTTGGTTTCCCGGCAGAGGCTACATCATCAGTACGTAAATAGTTTTGATTTGTTTTTCCTTGCTTTCAATGGTGTTTTTGAGCTTCTTTTTTGTGGTTGTATGTTTGTCTCTCAAAAATATGATTGGTTCCCCTTTTAAACTTGTTGAGAGGCAAACACATGACCACAAAAAACTAACTCAAAACACTGAAAGCAAGCGAAACAGCAGATAAATAACAGAATTAATCAAGGAAAAACAAATCAAAAAATTTAACAAAAGAGAAAAATTCAAGCCTGACATGTTCATGATAAACATAAAGGAGATACTTTGGAAGTGAATATTTTTAACAGAACTAGAAAGTTGGTAGCTGGCAGTTGACTGAATCAGTCGAATGCTCTTATTTGGAGCAAAAAAGAAACCAATCCAAATTTCCTTCCAGCAAAAAAGAGCACTAGTTTGGTTCGGTAAAACTTCCAGCAACCACTTTCATGTTCGGTTAAAAATACAAGTAGTGAGCACGTGCGATGCGCGTCGGCAACATTAATATTTCATTCGATTTCTAAAATGTGGCACCTTCATTTTACTTTTCAATTTAGCCTAATATTAGGTAAAAATGGAAAGAAAATAATTAAAGTATCACTTTTAATGAAACGGAGGTAATCTTTTGTATCGAAACTAAAATATATAGATTCTTCAATATATTTTTATAGTATATCAAGTGAAGTATTTGAGCATTATATAGACAATATATAAAAAGTACATAAGCTCTTTCATTATATAGACAACATATAAAAATTATAGCTATTTTTTCGGAGAACTATAAATATATTAAAAAGTAAAAATTTTATATGGTTGTTTATACTCATTGCGTAGGTGATTGAAAGAGCTTTCCAAATATATAAAATTCACAAAAATCCGACGTACCATTCGGAAGATACGAAGTTTTAAAATATTTATCTTTATTTTTATAAAAAATGGCATTACTGTAAATAAACGATTTCATATATTATTATTTTTCAGTCCCAATTCTGTTAAGCATTTCAATCCTTATTTATATTTCTTAACTAAACAGCCCCTATTTTGCTTACCATTTTAGTCCCTAATCCGTTTGGTTAACTATTTTCGGTTGGGTAACCAAAAAAAGAGTAAGGATTTCAATTAAGCTTGCTTGCCTTAAAGAGGGGGGAGATTCACTCCCAAAATCTCCCCACTATGCCCATATCCTGAAAGAGAGAATGGTAACCATAACTTGAAACCCTAGATCTGAGAAATATCTAAAAGAAATATCATTCAAGAAAACTTTAAGCTGCCGCAAAAAATCTTAAAGACATAATTTCTCTTCTCAATCTTCGAGAAATCGGAAACATAAGACGAACGAAAAGCAATGTCTAGCATTCTACCAGAGCTATAACTTGGCATCCTCTTAAGTATACAGGTGAAATCTTATTTTTGTTGTAAGTGTGTTTCTAAAACTTGGTATTCCACTAAAGAAGACCATAAACTCTCTTCCTTACATGATATGAAAAGGGTAGTAGTTGAAAACGCATTGCCTTATGATTGATATAGTAGTTGAAAACGCTGTTGAATATGATTATCCATCTAGTAGGTCATGACATTTTTATGTTGTGTTGTTGCGATGGTTTGGTTTGTTTTCCTAACCCTATAAAGAGTAAGTACATACCTTCAAAAGTTCTTCGACTTGTGCAAAAATTTAGTTGGCAATGAAATTCTTCAAGTTCTTCAACCACATGTGGGGAAAGCTTTTTGCAGGTCCTCATCCAAATTCCTTTAAAATAAAACACAACAAAAAACCAATGTTACAATCTACAGATGACGCGAATACTGACCAGCAAGCAATTCGGAAAGTATAGTATCGAAAGGTAGCAACAAAATCCACTTACGAGAAACCAGGTCGTTGTAAGCAATATCCTCATCAGAAGCATTTGGATTCTTGACAGCCAAATTGTTGATTGTAAATCCATCTGCCTGCCTCAGCCATAACATCAAATTCCAAAGTTTGTCCGCTGTTTTTCACCACACTCACAACCAAATCAACATACAGTATTTTCTTCTTTTCCTCGTCTTGGTCTGCTTCTTGGTCGCCTTGATCTTCTTCCTCTTCAGCATAATCACTGGAGAGATTAGGCGTGTCACCCTGATACTCTTATATAATCCTCCCCTGCATTATCCTCGATCTTGAAAGCAACCTCTCTTGGTCCCAGACATTGTAGAATCCAAAGTCTGCAAGTTTCAGTCGACCCTGCAAAAAAAAGGAGGATAGCAACAAAATCTCATCTATCGTCTGTGTATGCACAAACAACTAGAAACTGAGCAATTTTACAGAAAAAAAAATCGATAAATAAAGGATTTGTAAGAAAAAAGAGCGCAAACAAAGGAGGACCGAAGCAGCAAATGCTCCGGGAACAAACAGGACAAACACAAGAAAAGAAAGACCCCTCCCAGGCTAAAACAAAAGCCAAGACCCCGTAAAAAGGAATAAGAAGACAGCCAACTAAGGAGGGTCAAAGAACAGTTCTTTCCACCTCATGATATTTCACAGATTAAGATATCAGACATACACAAAGAATATCAGAATATCTTGAATATTGAAAAACTTTCAATTTAACTTCAGAGATGAGATCATCCGACTTTCTCCCCTTGTTATTCAAGGTCCTAGCAGTACACCAGATCCAATAGACCAACAAAATAGTAGCAGCTAAATGGCTCCACACTTCCTTACAACTAGCCGAAAAACAAGAGGTTGACAAGTTCTTCGTAAGCTACATAGTGCTGAGCGTAATGTTGATTTTCCTGTAGGCCTCCAAGTAGAAAAAGCACCAGATTTGTTTGGCTAAGGTGCTCTTCAGAAAGAGGTGGGCTTATGAAAGCAGCAAACGTTGAGAATTTGGTTAGGACTGGCAGTTACTAAAGCTGAATTTCCGTGCTGCAGCTTATCCAGCGTTGGGAGTCTATCTAACACATACTTCCAAATCACTTGACAAATCTTCTTAGAGGAAAGTTTGCAGCAAGGGCATCATGAGTGACCTGGTTAAACATTGACTTTTAAGTTCTAACCAAAAACACACCAGATTTATCACTGATTGGAACCAAAGAACCATCCTCTTCTGGATAGAATACTATCGAGTCTAACTAGGAGAACATAAATAGCCAACTCACTAATTTCTACTTCAGAAAATCCTCTATGATTAAGATCCGTATTCCAATTGAAACCTGTAGAATCAGCTCTATAAGCTTCATTCAAGGAGATTCTTTCTAATTCAGAATATCATCTATGCATTCTATGTGTGATCATTGCTCTATGAACTAGCAACTGACAATGTTGACACTATGTCAAAAGATCTAACTGGCTCTGAACAAAAATAAAACAAAAAATAAATAAATTGAGTTGATCAAACTTCTTTAATCTTACGCCACTGATCTGCTCATTCACATATATTACCAATTTCTTGAATTCATGTACAAGCAGTCGATGAACAATCAAGATGATTCGCATCCTTAACAATTATGACACAAGATTTTAAACTATGACGAATCACTGCATTCTTTTCAAATAAAGACATTATGCTTCTTCTGCTCTTTATCTCGGAATCAGAAAGATCACCTTTCACCAAATGCTAATTTAATAATCATCCCATTTATATAACACTAGTATAACACGCACGCGCGATGCGCCTGCCATCCATTCCAAATAAAATCAAACATTCTAGTATTAGATAATTTTTCAACCAAAAACATCCAGTTACATTTGAGAACTCGAAAAGAGACCCTATAAGATAGTTTCATATATTGTTACCATTCTCAACCATCAAAAGGGAACTTCACCTACGAAGTTAAAAATTACAATGAAGGCGATCGCATTCTTCATTATTCCGACACACGAATGCCTAATGGTAGATCCCAGAACAAAACAACCGTCTCGATGATGTAATGAGAGTAGATGTAACTCCGTGTACTCCTAAACCTTTTGGCGCTTAACCTTTTTTATTGGGTACTCTAATATGCTGTGGTTGTCTTGCATTTGGGAGCCTGCAAACAACATAAAACATTAGTAGGGGAAAATCAAAGGTATACATAACAAAGGCATCAAAATAATATATTTGACTACCACGGGATCACACAATAAGAAAGCTTTTTTGGTATAATTTGGTAGCAAATACATTCGTGGAAAAATTACATTTGTTGACCGATAACCATCCTCACCGCTACGACGATGAGATATGTGCTCAGCATTGTAAGTAAAAGGTCTAGCTAGGGTGGTAGCTTAACACACATATATATATATATGAAACACATACATGCATAGCCTAGGGTGATAACCTTTTTCTAGACAGGGTAATCACATAATGTAAGAAATGAACAGACCAAGTGTATATTCCAATTCAATTAATTTGCTAAAGTTTTGTTAGAAATTGCTCAATAAAAAATCTCTTATAGGTCATGACTCCCCTCGAAGTGAACTAAACAATTACTCGACTCCTAAAATAATCATTTCCACAAAAGTACCCATTACTGACTCACTAACTTGAAAGATCGCTCTGTTGTCAGAGCAAAATTAGCCGAATTTATATGATGAGAAAAATCACCATATCGCCCAGGTGCAGCCTGCTACATTACAGTGAAAGGATTCTGTTGCTAACCATCTCTAGTCTCACTATAATGCATAATTTCTCACCAACGCTGCATACTATAGTCTAAGGAATGAAAATCTAAGACATTTGATAAAAGAAACCTGGAAAACTGAGTTTAAGCTTTTCTGTTTCGGGTAGAGCTTTCAAATTCTTATTATTCAACTGCAATAGAAGTACACAAACTTAATTTATCATTTAGAAGCATTTGAAAAGAATTGTTATAACACAGTGAAGTTACGATTCTTAAGCCTACATGCACTTAAGAACCAAAGTTAGGGAACATTCACACCATTCATATAGTTAGCCATTCTAGTGTGACACAGTTCAGGCTTGCAACATTCCAGCGCAAGGCTCAACCAAAAATCTCAATGTAATACCATAACAGTGCGACAACCTAATTACAGTTCTATTTCTGCATCAACAGACCACCACCATACTTTCTGAAACTTTCCTGCATTATGTTGATCCCAACTTCATCCACTATGCAACAACCTCCACCACTATACATAAATTATAAGTTCACCAACACAATCCGCATCAACCACCATTTATCCATTCTCTACACATCAACTTCAACATGAATTACACTTTAACTACACTTCACCATCAGCTAAGTTAAGCTCAACGGAGCACACCCATCATTATAGTATCGGTAAACACCATAATGCACCATCTATTTTACTTCTTTAGAGATTCTTCCCTGTAATAGCCTAACATTCATCAAAACTCAATCCATTTTAACAATAATTTCCATCTTTTCCCCTCCATGTGATTAAACACAAACGTAAACGTAAACCTTTATAATCTGTTTGACATTTGAATTACAATCTGTTTAACATTTTTTACAAACAACTAAAGCTCATAAACTGTGATCAGAAGATCAAAATATATGTACATTTTCTTACCAAGTCTTAAGAGGAATGAAAATCCAGTTAGCTTGTAACTTTGTTCCAGAATTTGTTGAAGATGAAGTCGATAAGTTAGGTTATAGAATCTGATTAGGAAGAGTGAAGGGAACCAAAAATATAAGGCTGAAAAAATTGGTTTTTTTCCTTCTTTTTGATAGAAAATTGTGTTAACTCTGGGGATGATGAGAGAATGGGAGAAAATATGGAAAAAATTGAAATCTCGTGGTAGGAAACTTGAAATCGAGTTCAACTTTTTCTGATAGAAAATTTTGTGCAGTAGATTGGGGTTTGAAGAAAGAACGGGAATGGTGAAACACAATATTTTAGGGGTGGGTTGTCGATCGTGTAGCTGAAAATTGAAACTCAATTCAACTATACCCAGTAATCTTCATCAGTGTCTTTGATTCACAGAAGAACCCTAATTCAATTCTCACGTAATTTCCAAAACCATAATTTGTAGAATTGAGATAACACAAATCCCCGTCAAACCAATAGAAACACAAATTCATCACTTCACCTAACTTTATCTAATTCCCTGAATTTTTTAAATTTCAACACAGTAACCCTAATTTTTCCACTTTCTCTGAATATAATCTACTCACTTCAAACCCTGTTGGTTACATATAAAAACATGGTGAAATCTGTTAAAGGATAGAGACTTACTTGCAGAAGATGAGATCGAGAAGAAAGGTGAGGAGGAAGAAGAGTTCGCTAGAAGAAGAAGAAGAAGAAGAAGAAGAAGAATAAAAAAAAAAAACTGAGGTCACTCGAAATCGAACCTCGGACCATTTCATTTACGTGTTCAAGTTCGCCCTTTACACCCTCATATAGTAGCGTGTCTTTTTAATTTTGAGTTTATAATCCAAGGCTATATTTGGAATTAGAAAAAAGCTTCACCAAAAATACCTCTTTTCTTTATATTAGTAAGATTTATGCTAACTTGTACAAGGACAAACAGTTCCTAGACACGAAAAACCTATCTCACTAGAAACCCATGCTTGATCAGTAGTTGTAACCTCATAATCCCTAACAAAGACTTCTATGCAGCAACTGTATAGGTTAAAAGGATAGAGAGATATCGAAAGATTACCTCATGATCAAGCAACAAATTATCTGGCTTGACATCTCTACGAATGATATGCTTCTCATGGCAGTACGACAATTCTTTTGCAGGGCTTGCAACGAAATTCTCTTATATGGATAATCATATCCAACAGCCTTTTCAACTATTATATCATTCCTAACCAATGCCGATAGTGTATCGAAACCTATAAAATTGATAATCATTGGACTAGTCTAGAACTATCCTCGTCATATCCTATAAGCGAGAGTTTATAATCTTTTAATGGATTGCAAGTTTAAGAAGAGATTCGATAAAACTATAGGGCTGGAGATCGTGGAATACCAATTTTTACAAACACACTTACAGCAAAGAAAAGAATTTCACTAGAAACCTTATGGATATCGACTATACCTTGGCATCCTCTTATAGTCACCGGTGAAATCCCATTTCTTTGCTGTAAGTGTGTTTGTAAGACTTGGTATTTCGCGATCTCCAACCCTAGTTCTATCAAATCTCACCTTAACCTTACAATCCAGAAAAAAATATTATAAACTCCTGCTTACAGGATACGAAGTGGGTAGTTCCAGTCCAATGATTATCAGCTCTACAGGTTATGATACACTATCATCGGTATTTTCCAGGAGTGATATCATAGTTAAAAACGCTGTTGAATTTTCCTAACCAAGCAAAGAGTATATTACCTACAAAAGCCAAATAACATCGAAGGTGAATACACCATCTGTTTTCCTAACCCTGGAAAGAGTAAACTCGCGCAAAAATTTAGTCAGCAATGAAATTCTTCAGTTCTTCAGCCATATAATATTCCTTATCCTCTTTGTAACCCCTCGGACCTCCTAATATGTGGGGAAAGCATTTTGCAGGTCCTCATCAAAATTCCTTCAAAATAAAACACAACAAAAAACCAACATTACAATCTACAGATAACACGAATACAGTCGAATACTGACCAGCAAGAAATCCGGAAAGTATAATATCGGAAAGTAGCAATCACAACCATTTATGAGAAACCAGGTCATTCATAAGCAATATCTTCATCAGAAGCATTTGTATTCTTGACAGCCAGCCAAATTGTTGATTGTAATTCTCTATGCCTCAGCCATACCATCAAATTCCAAAGTTGCTCTGTCTTTTGCAACACTCACAACCAAAGACCATAAACTCTCTTGCTTACATGATATGAAAAGGGTAGTTCCAGTCCAATGATTATCAGCTCTTTAGGTTATGATACCCAACCATCCGCATTGGCTTATGATTGATATAGTAGTTGAAAACGCTGTTGAATATGATTATCCATCTAGCAGGTCATGACATTTTTACGTCGTGAAGTTACGATGGTTTGGTTTGTTTTCTTAACCCTGTAAAGAGTAAGTACATACCTTCAAAAGCTCTTGAACTTGCACAAAAATTTAGTTGGCAATGAAATTATTCAAGTTCTTCAACCACATATGTGGGGAAAGCTTTTTGCAGATCCTCATCCAAATTCCTTCTAATTAAAACACAACAAAAAACCAATGTTACAATCTACAGATAACGCAAATACTGACCAGCAAGCAATCTGGAAAGTAGAGTATCGAAAAGTACCAACCAAATCCACTTACAAGAAACCAGGTTGTTGTAAGCAATATCCTCATCAGAAGCATTTGGATTCTTGACAGCCAAATTGTTGATTGTAAATCCATCTGCCTCAGCCATAACATCAAATTCCAAAGTTGGTCTGCTGTTTTTCGCAACACTCACAACCAAATCAACATACTCTGAACCACTATTTTCTTCCTTCTCCTAGTCTTGGTCTGCTTCTTGGCGTCTTCAGCATAATCACTGGAGAGATTAAGTGATTGAACTGTGACTTTGATCTCCTCACCCTGATACTCCCTAGTCAATGTTATAAATCCTCCCATGCATTATCCTCAACCTTGAAAGGAACCTCTCTTGGTCCCAGACATTGCTCTCTTTTGACTGCACAGACCATCCAAAGTCGACCCTGCAATAAAAAGCCGGATAGAAACAAAATCTCAACAACCGTCTGTGTATGCACAAATAACTAGCAACTGAGCAATGTTAACAGAAACAAAAATTCTCGATAGATTAAGGATTTATTAGAAAAAAAGGAGCGCAAACAAAGGAGGACCAAAGCAGCAAAATCTTCAAACACAAAGAACAAACAGGAGAAACACGAGCAAAGAATGACCCCGCCCAGGATAAACAAAAGCCAAGACCCAGAAAAAGGAATAAGAAGACAGCCAACTAAGGAGGGTCAAAGAACAGTTCCTTCCACCTCGCAATTACATCACAGACGAAGATATCAGACATACACAAAGAATTTCTTGCCCATTTAAAAACTTCAATATAACCTCAGAGATGAGTTCATCCACCTTTCTCTCCTTGTTATGGAAGGTCCTAGCATTACACTCTATCCACAGGACCCACAAAATAGCAGCAGCCAAACGGCTCCACACTTCCTTACCACGAGCCGAAAAACGAGAGTTTGACCAGTTCTTGGTAAGCTCCATAGTGGTGACCTTAAGGTTGATTATCCTGCAGATTATCCAAGAACACACCAGATTTATCAGATTCAAACCAAAGAATCATCCTCTTTTGGATAGAATAATATCGAGTCTAACCAGGAGAACATAAATAGCCAACTCAGTAATCTCTAATTCAGAAAATCTTCTATGATTAAGGCCCATATTCCAATTGACACCTGTAGAATCAGCTCTATAAGCTTCATCCAAGGTGATTCTTTCTACTTCAGAAAATCTTCTACGTCAGTGGAAATACTTAATATTCTTCTGTGTGATCATCGCTCTATGAACTAGCAACTGACGATGTTGAAACTATTGAATTGATAAAAAAAAAATATCGAATTGATCAAACTTCTGTAATCTTACGCCAATGATCTGCTCATTCGCATATATTACAAATTTCTTGAATTCATGTACAAGCAGTCAATGAACAATCAAGATGATTCACATCCTTAATGATTATCACACAAGATTTTAAAGTACGAACCATCTGAATCACTGCATTCTTTTCAAATAAGGACAATAAGTTTCTTCTGCTCTTTATCACGGATTCAGAAAGATCACCTTTCACCAAATGCTAATTTAATAATCATCTCATTTTCAGAACATTTATGCTAACTTGCACAAGGATAAACAGTTCCTAGACACGATAAACCTATTACTCTATCTTGCTAGAAACCCATGCTTGATCTGTAGTTGTAACCCTCATAATCCCTAAACCTTAAGAATAGGTTTAAAGGATTGATAAACACTTACAGCAAAAAAAAGAATTTCCCAGAAACCTTAAGAATATCAATTAGCTATACCTTGGCATCCTCTTAAGGTTACCGGTGCAATCCCTCTGTGTGTTTCTAAAACTTGGTATTCCCCGATCTCCAACCCTAATTCTATCAAATCTCACCTTAACCTTACATTCCAGAAAAAAATATATACACTCTTGCTTACATACGAATTACGAAGTGGGTAGTTCCAGTCCAATGATTATCAGCTCTACTGGTTATGATACACTATCATCGGTATTTGTCAGGAAAGATATCATAGTTAAAAACACTGTTGAATATGATTATCCATTTAGGTCATGATATTTCCATGTTGTGTTGTTGCAATGGTTTGGTTTGTTTTCCTAACCCAGCAAAGAGTATATAACCTTCAAAAGCCAAATAACATCGAAGGTGAATACACCATCTGTTTTCCTAACCCTGTAAAGAGTAAGTAAATATACCTTCAAAAGCTCTTAAACTTGCACAAAAATTTAGTCGGCAATGAAATTCTTCAGTTCTTCAACCACATATTGTAATCCTTATCCTCTTTGTAACCCCTCAGACCTCCAAATATGTGGGGAAATCATTTTGCAGGTCCTCATCCAAATTCCTTCAAAATAAAACACAGCAAAAAAACAACGTTACAATCTACAGATAACGTGAATACAGTCGAATACTGACCAGCAAGAAGTCCCGAAAGTATAATATCCAAAAGTAGCAATCAAAACCACTTACGAGAAACCAGGTCATTCGTAAGCAATTTCCTCATCAGAAGCATTTGTATTCTTGACCACCAAATCAATCAAATTCCAAAATTGGTATGTCTTTCGCAACAACCAAATCAACATACTGTGAACAACTATTTTCTTCCTTCTCCTCGTCTTGGTCTGCTTCTTGGTCATCTTGATCTTCTTCCTCGGCATATATAATCACTAGAAAGATTAGGCGTGTGAACTGTGACTTTGATATCCTCACCCTGATACTCTCTAGTCAATGTTATAAAATCCTCCCCTGCATTATCCTCGATTTTGAAAGGAACCTCTCTTGGTCCCAAACATTGTAGGCTCCTATCTTTTCATCCAAAGTCGGCAAGTTTCAGTTGACCCTGCAATAACAAGGAGGATAGAAACAAAATGTCATCTACCGTCTATGTATGCACAAATAACTGGCAACTGAGCGAAGTTAGCAGAAAAAAAAATCTCAATAAATAAAGGATTTATAAGAAAAAATGAGCGCAAACAAAGGAGGAGCAAAGCAGCAAAACCTCCAAACACAAAGAACAAACACGAGAATATACAGACCCCGCCCAGGCTAACAAAAGCCAAGACCCCAGCAAAAGGAATAAGAAGACAGCCAACTAAGGAGGGTCAAAGAACAGTTCTTTCCACCTCACAATTACATCACAGATTAAGATATCAGACATACACGATGAATATCTTGCCTATTGAAAAACTTTCAATTTAACCTCAGAGATGAGATCATCCGCCTTTCTCTCCTTGTTATTTTGTTATTAAAGGTCTTAGCAGTACACTCGACCCACAGGACCCACAAAATAGCAGCAGCTAAACAGCTCCACACTTCCTTACCACTAGCCGAAAAACAAGAGGTTGACCAATAGCAATTATGTACAAGCAGTCAATGAACAATCAGATGCTTCACATCCTGAACAATTATGACACAAGATTTTAAAATATGACAACCACCTGAATCGCTGCATTCTTTTCAAATAAAGACAATAAGTTTCTTCTGCTCTTTATCTCGGAATCAGAAAGATCCCCTTTATACAAAGATAAACAGTTCCTAGACACGAAAAACCTACTAATCTCACTAGAAACCCATGCTTGATCTGTAGTTTAACCCTCATAATCCCTAAAAAAGACTTCAATGCAGCAACTGTATAGGTTAAAAGGATTTAGAGATATCGAAAGATTACCTCATGATCAAGCAACAAATTATCTGGCTTGACATCTCTATGATATGCTTCTCTATGATATATCGAAAGATTACCTCATGATATGCTTCTCATGCAGCACGACAATTCTTCTGCATTGATCAAAACGAAACAGAAACCAGGGAACATAATCAGTAGAGTAACATAAACAACCCCAAGAAAAACAACAAGAAAATACTGAAATGAAAATTCATGGGTCTTTACTTACAGTAGCAGCTTGTTTCTCAGAAAAATGACCAGATTTACGAAGTAAACAATAAAGTTCACCATCAGCAGCATATTCAAGAATCATTAGATCATCACCAAACCAAGCAGAGAGATAAAGACACCCAGAGCTAAAGAGGGCATCCGAAGAAGAAGAAGAAAACTAACAAGAAAAGAAGACACAGAATTTTGTTCACCAAAAGAAAATAAAAGTAAAGATGGCATCAGTAAACGCAACAAAGTTACCAAGCTAAACCACACATTGCCAAAGAAAGACACGCAGAATATTGTTTCCAGAATTTCAAATTCTAAAATTGATCACTTGTTTACTCAGTAAAACTTACTGGTTAACTACATTCATAAAATGGGAAATCAAATATTTGGAGCTAGCTACAAAGCCATAAAACATTCATTTGTGAGCACACCATCTGTTCAAACATTCATTTTGAACTCGAGCAACATCTAGTTTGAAATGAAATCCTTCACGTTCTTCAACCACGCAGTGTATTCCTTATGCTCTTTTTTAACCATGTAGTCATGTAAGAAATTGGCAATGCTTGGTTTAATCCCTCTGACTTCCAAATATGTGTGGAAAGCTTCCTGCAGGTCCGCATCCAAACTCCTTCGAAACAAAACGCAACAAAAAGGCCAACATTATAATCGATACATAACCCCAAAACCAATAGCAAGATACATAATAACCAAAGTTCAAAATGAATTCAACTTACGAGAACTCAGGTCCTTCGTAAGCAATATCCTCATCCAAAAAATTTGGATTCTTAACAGCCAAATTGTTGATTGTAATTTCATCTGCCTCAACCATAACATCGAATTCCAAAGTTGGACCGGTTTTTTTCGTAACAGTTACAACCATATCAACAGGGTGAGAACCACCTTCTTCTTCATCCTCCTCACCGCCTTGATTTGCTTCTTGGTCGTCTTGGTCTTCCTCCTCACCAGAGATCAGGTTTGAACACAGTGATTTTGATCTCCTCACCTTGATAGTTCCTAGTCAGTGTAATAGTTTCAGCTCCGTCATTATCCACAATCTTGAATGGAAACTTACTTGGTGCCTCACCAACCTATTGAGAACACATACAGACAGTCATCTTGGTCAATTGATGAAGACAAGGACAACCAAATTAATCTCCTATTATGAAATCACAATTAAAGTAACTAATGGAAAAATTAACACAAACCCATTACAGAAATTAATAAAACACTTCCCTTAACATCAAAATCATGAAATTGATTTGTAAATTAAAAAAAAAAAAATCGAACCCAAAAGGGAACAAACCTTAAAATCACCAGCCTCCTCCTCGGCATCATTGATTTCAGACTCAATAGCTCTGAGAAGAGTGTCATCGGAATCGGGTTTCTTCTTGGCTAGAGCAGAGAAGTGACGATTAGTTGGAAATGAAGTTGTTCTAAATAGATTACTGCTGCTGGTGACAGTTCTAATGGCGGTGCTGGCCTTCAATGGGGTAGTGAAGATTGCAGAGGTGTAGTTTCTACAAGGAGTTCTGTTTGCTAGTGGGATTACTGAAGATGCGGCTTTCTTCATCATTCTGCTCAAAGTCGCCATTTTAGCAAAGGGTTTCTCCGAAATCTCGATTTCTCTAGGGTTTTAGGAGGATGAGAAGTAGTTCTTTTATTGAATCGGGAATTTGAGTTTTCTTGTTTTGCACATCTCGGCCCAAAAGCCCATATCTATATTGGGTCCGTATCCGCGAGGCCCAAAGTCCCAAAAGCCCATTACTATGTTGAGTAACAAACGCAGGTAGCATCTCTCACCCGATGTTAGATGTGCATGACAAAGCCTTCCAATCCATCCATCTAAATTATATACTCAAATCATTTTTCCGTCTACTTAAGCAACACCTTCTTACTCTGTGGTAGTTCATGCTAATGGAGACTAACTGGAGACTAAGGAAAGTCTTAGCCATATCTTAGTCCCACATTGCTTACCACCTCCTTATGATCCTAATATATAAGGTGCGGAGCCACTCCACTCATTGTATCAATATTGTTGTAAAAGTGTTTCCTTTGCTTCTTTCTCAAAACTTTCGTCCATAATTTCTGTATCTTCTAGAAAATGGCAATGAGTGTAGTGGTTCCCATGATAAAACCACAATGTAGACTTAAATCCGCACATTGGTCACTAGGTCTCTAATGTTTTTTGAGATGCGAGACAACCCGCGGGATGTCTATCACTTCGGGTTTTAGAGCGCAAAAAGTATTCAAGGAACCCTTCTTTTCTAATTTAAAATTATTCTTTTTTTATATACTAACAAACAGCTTCAAGAATAAAATATCTAGAGAATATGTGGAGAATACTAACAAGCAAGTAGCTATTGGCAAGACACAAGTTTTCTGGTACTCCGAAGTTTCCATAAGCCAGCTGCATCAATATATGATGCCATAGGGTGCCATTTTTGACGGGTTTAGCCTGCAAGAGTAGTTATATCACTTGCATGTTTTGTGTCTGGCATGATTGTGTCTTTTGGTGAAGTTAGTAAACATGGATGAGTCTAAGCCCTAGCGTGATAATGTAGGATGAACTGATGGGGTAGGTGTACAAATGAACTGTATCACAAAAATCAATTCAACCTTTCAAATGATTCTGTGTAAAATTCAAGTGATTGCAATAATTCTGAGTCTATTTATCTTGATTTTTCTTAGCTTTTGTGCTCAGCTACGGGTATGATTCAATATATGCAAATAGTTAAACATATATAGTTTCTTAAATGCGCTAAGAATGAAGAATCACATGAAGCAGAAGTCAATCTTGGCATGTCAATAAAAACCAAAAAAATAGATATCACAAAAATTCAAATCCTTCCCAATCGAGGACAAAAAAAAGAAGACAACTGGGCATACAAGCTACGCAGAAGGAATGGACATGTTCATCTAATCCTAAAGTGGCCAAAAGGAATGGAATGCTTAGACCTCAAGTGATGACAATGCCTCCCTCTTGTTCAAGAGTTTTGCACACCGCACCATACAATTACCCACCCGCTGGTATCCCTCTAACGCCACCAACATCCCCTGGAAACACCACAAGAAATTAAGTAATTCAAAACCACGAGAGACATAAGAATGTCATTAGACTTACCGAACTTTTTGTTAGTAAAACTAAATAAGAAATAGCAGATCATCTAAATGATAAAACGTAGTGCATAAGATATCAAATTTTTACCTCAATCTCTGGCGCTTGGGTTCCTTCTTATTTCCATGTGTTGTCCTTTTCTTCGACTTTAGACAAACCAGGCTCTCCACATAACTCTCTGGAAACCTGCTCATATTAATTTTATAAATATCACCGAGTACAACCTTGCTAGTTGCATTATTTTGACCCAATAACATCAACTGTCCTGAAGCTAGAACCAGAATGTCACCATTTTCAAAAGACCATATCGGCTTAAAACATGGAATCCGAGTCCTCATTAGTTGGGTAGTGGTAAATACTTTAGTCCAAGAGTCACTTACTCCATAATCTTTCATCACCCAAATATCAGCTTGAATACCGACATATAAAAACACTACACAAAGGCAGTCTCCCAACATCCCCACTTGTCTATGCGAATTCAGATTCCGTAGACGTGGCTTAGTTTCTTCAGGAAAGGGAACATCCGTGAGTCTCTCCCTGATAATATCGAAACCAACTATAACTTCAGAGTTGGTTCCTTGGTTGCTGGTTGTAGCGCCTGACCAGTGAAGAGCACCATTGATAAGCAATCCGGGAAGCCTTTTGTGCCTCAGATGTCTAGGAAACATGTAACAGTCTGTCCGTTGAATAGTTTTCCAACGCTTGGTTCCTAATGTATAAACTTGAATTATATGGAACCTTGGACAACAAACAAGACTTTCATTAAAGAACATTTTCACTAACTTGTAATCATTGATGTTGCTATCATAGCCGAACCCGTATCTACTACTAAATTCGGCCACATCTTCGGAGACTTGTAGTTTGATGGTCTTATATTCACCGGTGGCTGGGTTCCAAATGCATGCACAATTTTTTGCCTCAATACCCCTTCCACCACTAGAAATACCGAAACAAATCAGTCCATTACAAGAACCCAGAGTTACAATACCCTCGATTTTCTTATTTTCAAATGGGTAATCCATTGAAACAACCTTCAACTCTGATGAAGATGAAATTGATTTGTAATCTATGGAGTTAATGATAGGGTTCTTATGTCCTTGACCAAGCATAAGTCTAAGGTTGTTCTTACTCTGGATTGATAGATAAAGGTGATTATTAATGAACTTAGGGTTACAAAGTAGGTTATACCAAATCTTGCATACACATCTACATGCTAAGATTGAATTAACTGGTAATTTGAGAAAGATATCTACCTGAATATCTTCTGGAAGTCTGCACATTGACATTTCTAAGAGATTTCATTCCAGGAAAACAGACTGAGATCGAGAGTACAAGGCACTGGCCGCCTTTGAAATGAATTCAAATCAACTAGTAGAAGAGAAAGTAAGCTTGGGAAGGGCAAGTTGGTCATCCTAGGTGTGAGGGAAGCACTATGGTTTAGGGTTTAGCGAATAACTGAACATTTTGGAGCTTCGCCATGTGGATCCGAAACCGAATTTCTAGTTAAAGAGTTAGCGGAAAATAAGTATCCAACATTTAAGGAAGAAAAAAAAGAACCATTTTTTGGGACCATGGTCTTATTAGGCCATCTTCCCTCTAGTTATAAGGGGTGTCCTAATGCGTTGAAATTACTAACCTACCCTTAACCTAATTTAATTTAAAACCAACCTAATAACCACCTCTCTCTCTCTCTCACTCTATATATAACCACCACCTCCTCCCACCACCACAGCCCATCACCGCCGATTACTACCACCACCACCTCCGACCATCACCACCGCCCACCGCCGCCGATTACCACCACCACCTCCTCCCACCACCACCGTCGATAACCACCACCACCACCTCTGATTATCACCACCACCAACCACCGATTACCACCAACACCAACAACCACCACCACCTCTATATATAGCTTAATTTAAATCTTTAGCAAAGATATTCTCACAAACCCATTACTTGTCGTTTGTTTTTGGTTGAAAAAATGAGAAGTAATCATCAAAATGAGTTGAAAATGGAAGTTGTGGAGAGGTTTAATGGAGGTTACAGTGTTGAGTTCGGTTACTTTTCATCTCACAAGGCAACCGAACTACACATTTAGATGAGTTCGGTTACTTGTTCATCCTCACAAAGCAACCGAACTACACCTTCGGATGAGTTCGGTTCTATATGCTTTATAACTATGTTACTGAACCGATGAGTTCGGTTGTTTCGCATAAATGTATAAAACTACCATGTAAGAACTCTAGGGTTAAAAACATAAGAAAAAAAAGAAGTGCCATGTAACCGAACCTTCTTGTTTTTCCCATTATTTTTATTTCTCTTATATTAGAACTCTATCAACTTTGTTCGGTTATTTGCAAAAAATCTTAAAGCGCCATGTAACCCGAACTCTACGGTTAAAAACATAAGAAATTTTTGTTTGTTAAGTTCGGTTGGTTGTGCAATTGATCTCAAGTTTGCGAAACAACCGAACTTATTAAACTTAGTTCGGTTGAATCGCAAAAGCATGCAGTTTGCGAACCAACCGAACCTTATACACTTGGTTAAAATTTATTTGTACGTAAAGTTTGGTTAGTTGCGAACCAACCGAACATAACGCGCATGTCGAGCTTCCATTAATATGGAGTTCGGTAACTGCGTGTTTGGATCAAGCAACCGAACTACACCTTCAAACTAGTTCGGTTACTTGTTTATCTCCCAAGGCAACCGAACTACACATTCAGATGAGTTCGGTAAATTGTTCATCCTCACAAAGCAACCGAACAACACCTTCAGATGAGTTCGGTTACTTGTTCTTCATATAAAATAACCGAATCTGTTCAAAATCCGATTCAAAATTTTACATTTTGGGGAAGTTTTTACCAATTCAACATACATTATCTAAGTTTGGAGCATACTTGTTCACCCAAATACTCTTCCTCCGGTTGTGGTTGATAAAATCCATCGTTTGAATACTCAAAGGAGGTGAATTGGAAAAAAAAATTATTTTTCATGTTTTTTCTCCTTCATCTTCTCTAACTCTACTCTCACAATAATTCTACTCAACTAATAATAAACCCATCTTTTAATTTAATCTCACTAATTGTTTTTAACTAAATCATTTCACTAATCATAACCTAAAATTAATTAAGAGGGTAGATTAGGTATTAAATAAATAACAGATATGGGGTGACTAGAATTCTTCTAATGTCTTTACTACAAAATAAAACCAAAAAAAAAAAAAAAAGGCTGGTCCCCAAAAAAACGATTCAAAAAAAACTTATAAGTAAAAGTGGGCCCTAGTATTGGGTTTTGACAGCTTAGACCACACCACACCACAGCCTGCTACATCATGTAGCATGATAAAGCTTAACCTAAGCTATCTACATGTGGAAAAATGGAACGATTTTCGGGCACCCCTCATTTTTGTGGTGCACCATGATGTGTTTAGGTTATCAACGCTACACTTCTAGGGGGTCTCTTAAAGTTAGAAAATGACTAGCATACCGTATCCTAATTGATGGTAGATTTTTGATGAGTGCTGAGTAAAATTACAATTTTGTATATTTGTGAAATGAATATATAAAATTCAAATTTTATGGTTTAGACATGGAAGCTCATGTTAAAATGATCTCTAACGGATCATGTAGCCTCTTCAGAACAATACAAATACATAACGATAATTATCGGAGTCTCTCACCCGAACTTTCAATATTTCGTGTATTTCATCATTTATACCGTAAAATTCAGTATATATTGTGCAGTTTAGTACCCAGTTTTGTATAGGAGTCGTGAATGATTGGACGGCTCCTAGATGGACATGCCATTAGTATAAAGCGATAACGTCTTCAGGATATCGCTAATGTTCCGTGACTATGCAGAATAAATGTTCAAAACAAGTATGAAGTTTCTACCATCCCATACCTCGATTCTCGAATAAATATAGTGCTCCTAGAAGGATTTCTTGCCAGTATGGAGCGGCTAATTAATATTTTCTACTGTTGCATATTCAACAGATGAATTGCTAGGATATTTTCTAATTCTAGTACTGTATTCATCAGATTAACTCCTAGGAAATATTCTATTTTTACCATAATATTTTATTACTTCAGTTTATGGTTTTTTGCATCGAATTCCACGGATTAGTTGTGAATATTTACCTTTGGGGTATACATGCCACCGTCGAGTAATCTCCGAAAAAATGGTGCGAGTGTATTTAGTCAAAATAATCGAAGAAGCATCCAAAAGCATGGACAAACTAGTGTATATGAAAATTTCACCAGAAGGTGAGGGAGAAAATTTTTTTATAAAAAGAAGATGAAAATTAAGCACGAAATTGGCCCACATCAATCGGCCATGCCGCCGTGCTGTGGCCGATCCCCCTCCCTTTTTTCTTAAATATTATTTCCTAAAATCTTAGCTCCCTCATTCAAGCAAACTCTCGATTTAATTTTCTTTGTCAAATATTGCTCAATCATACATATGGTTAACTAATCAAGTGGTCCCATTACCATTGAGTATTTACGCTATATAGTACATTAAAATATTATTATTTTAATATTTTCAAATATTGGATGTTTAAGAAAAAATCATACTTGTTCGGTCAACAAAAAATTGAGAGTTTCAATCAAAACAAAATTCTTTTAAAAATATATACTCAAATGTAATGGGATTAATGTGAAGTACTGGTTTATCGGAAGGAGGGGTTTTATAAAGAAAAGAAAAAAGTATATTCGGTTTTTCAATGACTCATCGTTTTGTTCCTTTTTTGTCCTTTAGTTTTGAATGTTTTCCAGACGAGTAATTCGCACCAACAAACTGTAAAATGCACCTATAAGTCTCGTATACGTGTGTTGAACTTGAAGCTATGTTGCTGTTTTTTTCATGATACACATGTTATGATTTTTTTTTTATTTAGAGTATCCAAAGATTGGACGGGCTTGATGTGGTGACCACTTAGCTGGGTCTGTTGCAGTCCCAGTTCTGGTCGAGGCATATATGATCTCACGGAATAAAATAATCTGATTTTGAAACCTGTAATCTTTTCATCACGCGTAGAACAGTTGGATTATCAATGTCTTACGAAAAAGAGATCGATGAAGATTGATGTTGACCGGAGTGGCGGGACAAAGTAAGATTCAAGAAAATCGAGATTTGTGGGAATTTTTCATTTTTTCTAAAAGTGTGTACAAAATATTCGAGTGTATCATAACCTACAAGGTATCTTCTTAAAATTTTGTTTCCATGTGGTTATATATGCGATTCCTAGATATCTGGAGTAGAAAATTTCAGAAAAATATTTCGAGTGGTGTTATCAGGATAACAACACAATGACGATGGCATACAGCTAGCACAGTGCAGTACCACAAGACCCGGACATGGACTACTTAACAGTTAGGTATTGAATTGGCAACGTTTGCGGTTTTGGATGACTATCTCCAGCAGCCCATGGCAATTGATGGATTCGTTCAATAGAAATTGAAGGAGAATTTTATTCCTGGTTGTAGTTCAATAGAAAGTGATGGATTCGTACATGAATTTGTGGTGTCAGACAGATCACATCCAGATGCAGATGAGATGAGGGAAATATTGAGAGATATGGCAGATCGTGTTCGTTCTGTTGGGCATGATCCATGGACATCTGCGGTTTTGCATAATGTGGAAGATGAAGAGAAACAAAGTTGTCTTTGTGAGCATAGTGAGAGATTAGCCATTGCATTCATTGGGCACGTGCCTAAGTGTGCCCACACGTAGATTCGCCCCTGCCATACGAGCTATTGAAATTGCATGCACCGTGGACTATAATTAATAGTAATAAGTATTTAATCTTCCTGATCCTTAAAATCTTAAGAAGTTAATGCGAAGCACATTTAGTGTGCCACTATAAATATCTTCATCCTGACTATTGGGAGTGATATACATATCCCAACCCCAAAATCTGAATATTAATGAAGATGTCCAGATTTACAACACAGCTGGTTGTGCCTCTCAGCTTATTATGCTTGCTTCTTCTGGGTTTTTCATACCCTGCAGCCGAGGCATCTGCAAGACCAATTACTGGTTAGTATATATACTTAAACCTTATTTTTAATTTAATAACGATCAACTAACTACTGGGTCGACAATGCTTGCATGGTGATGCAGGAGCAGCAGCAGCAAGATTAACACCTAATACTGATGATCAACAATGTAACTTTGGTAATTGTGGTAATAATGATGACTGTCGTGCGAGATGCCAACCACTTGGTTATCTTGGAGGCTATTGTAAGATGATGGCATCTTCATCAAATGGTGGGGAGAAGATAGATGTTAATCGATACCATGTTTCATATCCCAGGTGCTGTTGTGTGATGACTCTCTAGCTTGGAATCACTGTATTAATTGTGTACGTTGTTGATGGGATCTCTAGTTTTTTCTTTAATAACTAAATAAACGATCCATTTTCCTTTTTTCTTCTTCATTTTGGAAACGAAAATTTGCGATGTCTACATCTCCCTGGCGGCACACACACCCGCAGAAACTTCACCGAGTTTCTTTAGCAATTTTTTCATTTCCGAGTAAAAAAGAAAAAGCTTCATCGAGTATTGAACCGGCAACAACATTAGTATATGTTTTCCGGAAACAATTGGCGAATAAAATCAAAATGTTAGTGGAACATTGTCAATGGATCTTACCCCTAAATCACCATCTCCACAATTCACAAAAGAAATTTCTTTCTGGCATTTTACCAACTATGTAAGAATATATGGACTTAGATACGTATCAAGGTGGTCAAGCTCAAGACAAAGGGAAAGTTAAGACTAAGTTATTAGTAGATCTACAATGATCAAGCAAATGCAGATGATCAATGAAGATCGAGTCAAATTTTCAATAATAAAACACCTTGTGCAATTTATATATTCTACTTAATAATAAAGCAATAACAGGGCTCACCAACTTTTTCTCTCTCCAAAACTTTTTTTCTCTCCAAAATTAATCTCTCAGCGAAACTTTCAACTGCTTGATCCTTCTCTGCTCAGATCGGCTCCCTCGGGGTTGATCTGAGTAGATCAATCACCACCAATCGTTCTATTTTATCTTGATCTCTCTACTCTGCTTTGTTAAATTAGTTTTAGTTATCATTTCAGTTTTACTTTTGGATCTGGTTTATTGTCTGTTTTTTCGTTTTTTTTGTTTGGATTTATATCTACTGGAGCATCTATGGGTAGTAATCAATCGCAACATAGAACTCGGAATATGTCATCTTTCATTTCAGAGTAAATCGGCAAAAAAAATGGAAGCAACAGCAGCGGCAGTGCTTCCTTCGGCATCCCCTCTAATCAAGGTTTGCAGCTTGGGTTTTTCCTCCCTTTGGGGTGTTGATCGGATTTTAGATTGTTATATTGCTTTATGTTTAAGTGATTTATATTTTCTAGTTTCACTGAATTAGTAATGTTTAGATCCGTTTTGTTGTCGGATGTTATTTTTAGCTTTATGCCAATTTTCATGTATCCTCTTTTAGTTCTTGTAAGTGAGCTTGGGATCCTTTTGGATGCTAATCTACAAACTTTAGGGTTCACCTGTTTTAGGAATAGTTCTGAAAACTAAGACAACGTCTACTCGATCAAGACCATCATCAAGTTCATCGATTACTTCAAATGTTACCACATCTCCAAAGCCGAGTCAGCTCGATTTGTTCCGATACAAACACTTAAAGACCGATTCAGATTACTTTCGTTACTTGAGACACTTTGGTTACTATGTGAGACACTTTGGTTACGTTTTGGTCACTGTTACTATTAGTTGGGTCACTGCTACCTTGATTGCATTAGGCAATCTAAAATTAAAAAACTCCAGTTCATGTTATTTGCATGCTCTGATGAACATTGGGTTGGATTTGATCCAGTCATTGCCCTGTGCTTTGCCACATATTGGTTTTGTTTTCAAAATCAATTTGGCCCTAAATGTTTGGTCCTCTCCATTGCGAGAGAGAAGAAGGTTCTCTGAAATTGTCCGTAGGTCTGAAGGAATATTGATAGGCAAGAATTGGTGGAGACACTACAAATTGTATGATTTTTGTATGATCTTGAAAAATTTATGTAAGGTTTTCGATTTCCTAAATCGACATTATCAATATATTTTATGAGGCTTGCCTCTTTTACGAAAAAAAAAAAAAATTTAATTAATAGTTAAGATATATTCTAGTTTAATAAGATATTTTCTAAAAAACTAGGTACCATATGGGCCCAACTCAACCTCTGGTTAGTTTTAGGGCGTTGTTCTATATACCCCAAAAATACTAACTATACCCATTTATCTATATATCCCTTACATTTATCTACCTACCCATCAAATTCAAAAAAAATTATACCCCCGAACAACAAATCAGAAATCAAAACACAAACCCATCTTTATTATAGAATTCTTGTTCTTCTTTCTTTTCTCTGTAAAAGCCTCAAACTTTAAATTTTCTTTGGAAATCGTTCACTTCCTCTATACAAAACAGTCAAATGTCTAAAACTAATGTTAGCTCGCAAAAAAATCTTAATCTTGTTTTTTTAATTCACTTCTTTGGAAATAAAATTTTCCGTCAGGTTAATTTCTTGTTACTCTATCAATGGTGATGGATTAGGAGAATTAATTAACATGAATAGTTTGTAGAGGTTATCAATATAACAATCATGATTCATGAAATTTAAGGATTCTAAAGAGATTTTGGTTTGTGGATTTTGTTTAAACATGGTTTGATAAAATGCCTTACAGTTCATCTTAATATGATTCAATCTCCGTACCTTCCAAATGGGATTCTATCGATTCTATAGTTGATTTACCTAGCTAGGGTTTTCAATGTTCTTCCATAACATATAATATTTTTAGTATATATTATCACAATTAATGTCACAGTCAAAATTATGTTTTATATTTGGAAGAAAGATTTTGCATATCTAGGAATATAATTTACGTCTATATATATGGTTATATAATAATTTTTTTGAAAGGGGTATCAATATCAAAATTTTGAAATAATTTCATGATTTTCATGTTAACCAAATTAAAACTGACATAACTAAGTACTGCAGGTACCGTTAGTATTTTATGGGGGTATATAAAAGAACTCCCTAGTTTTATAGGTCATGTGATATTAGTTTTATAGGTCATGTGATATTCGGTATCCTACATATGGTTTCTAGCTTGGTAAGTCTCGTTAAAATATTTTAAAACATCATTAATATGCTTCTTTATCCAGGTATCTTCACTGATATAGTCCGTTTTATTTTATCTAGATATCACCATTGGCGATTTCCTAAAAACAAAATCCCAGTGCCTTTTCTATTTCTGATTCCAGGATAATTAAATGGTGATGATGGATTAAACATAAACATCACCTGTGACAGTTGACAGTCAAAGTATAATGATTTTGGGCGTTTTTATCTAACAAATTAGAACATGCAAGCTTAAGCGTGGTTTGAAAACAATGCAAATTGATCAAATGGTTGAGATTGTAAACTACCAATCTATGCTCCCTTCCATCCAAAACAAAACACCATCAAGGATCACAAATTGGGAAACTTTTTTTTTAGTTGATTCTTTGTTTCGATTTACTGTTTAGTCTACCTTTGGTAGATCACATTCTTTTTAATAATATTCTTTTAAAAAAATCAAGGATAACAAATTTATCACAATTAGAAAACTCCAGAAAACATTTTCATCGCACTAAACTCCAAAACTCTCCCATACACCCAAATCAGAAGAAAACATATCAACATTAAATTTCTTCGAAGAAGGCGTATCAAATTATGGAATACGTACAACCTTATAGTAACTCGAAAATGATGATGAATTCTCAAAAAATATACCACCAGCATCCAATGGTGAAGGAAGTGAAACCCATTTCTGAGTAAGCGGATTACAAACATGATACCTACTCTTCTGATAAAGTGACCAACAAAGTACTAAGCCGTTACCGGAACCTAACAGTCGCACTTCATCACCTTGAAATGGTTTCTGATTTTTAAGAAACTTAAAAGAGAACAAATGTTGATATGTAGACATAAATTCCGAATGTAAACCAGGAAACGCAAATATATCGAAGGGTCTCTACCAGTAACTTTTTTTTTTTTTATGAGAAGAGAAATTGTATTAGAAAGGGAGGATTTACACAGTCTACCAATAGTAGACTAGAGACAACAAGAGAAACTTAAAGGAAATTACACGTAAACAGATTCCCAGTTGTGCACCGAATATGAGAAGTTAATATGCACTCTCTTCCCATAGGCATTTGCCCAAGACAGAACTAACATTTTTGCATCATCAGCTAGTTCCCTGTCAGTCTTAAAATTATACTTATCTTCAAACGTTACGCCAGTTCCGCTCTCTCCGCAGTACCCAAATTATCGTTGGAGGTATTAAATCCCAAACTACTTTTGCGAGAAGGTGACAAAGTGTATTACACGGCCAAGCATGAGCCAAAGACAAAATTGTTTACGGAAAGCACCAAGACCATGTTTTTGCAGGTGTCATAGCTATCCAAAGATTGTATGCAACCTTACAATGTAGAAGGATATGGTCTTGTGACTCTGAACTGTCACCACAAAGAATGCAAGAACTATATATATCGATACCCTTTGTACTTGCAACATATCTAGGGAGTTCAATTTACCATGTACAGCACACCAGACCAGAAAATTGACTTTAGGAGGGACTTCATTCTTCCACACGAACCTGTAAGGGAAATCAGCAACGCCATTGTCACTCGTCAATGAATCATATAAAGATTTTACTGTGAATAATCCATTAGAAGATAAAGCCCATCGCCTGGTATCTGGCTGAGTGTCCCTTGTAGGTGGATCTGACCCTATGATTAACATAAGTTCAGCATATTGATCAGCTTCGGCATCTGTCAGAGATCTTTTGAACCCAAAACTCCAAGAGCCATCAGAGTTAATGTGATCTTTAATTGAACCAAATTGTTGCCTGTCCAGTTTGTAAATGGCATTGAAAGCAATTGCAAGACAAGTGTTACCAGCCCACTTGTCATGCCAGAAGGATATTAAATTACCAGAATGAACAGAGAGAAGAATTAGCCGTGACAAGAGAACCAGTTTCTGCGATAGTCTCTACCCGTAACTTGGGGATCAAAAATTGAGTGATAGTGTGTATCCATGGGAGAGACTTGTGATTTTTTCGAAGCCATTTGATAATAAAACTAGGGTTTGAAAGGTTACATAACCATACCTTAGAGAGACGTTTGAACTTACAGATTGAAGTCAGGGAACTTCGACAATTAAGATCGAGAATCCCCAAACTTCTTCGTTGTGATAAGTTTAGGTACGTGTCTGTAGTATAGGCCCTATAGGGTAGTGTACTAGTTACCCGGAACCGAATCGCAGCCGAGTTTGGTTCGGTTCTGGTTGTGAATCTGAAAGTCGGTTCCGAGTTTGTAGTTTTTCCTTGCGCATAGTAAAATTGAACTTTTTGGGTACCGTCGTCTCACATCTACCATGGATGCCATGACACTTAGTAAATTTGGAACGTAGAGAAACAGTGTACTACGAATATTAATTGATATAGAGTAGAGGCATCGACACAATAGTTTGCTGTAATAGAAAAACACTCCAAATTAAGAACAAAAAACACTCCAAAGTAAGAACATTAAGCAAAAAAACAAAAAATCACCTTAATATCCTTGGATTCGGAAGAAAACATTCCGAGGCATGAAGTTTCTCATTGATTTCTTGAGAAAATACCACTAGAACCTCAAAATCTATTAGAACCTCAAAAACAGTGAACAAAAAGATAAATGTATGCTGTTACTCCCATTCGCTATCACCATAAGTCGATAACGCGTTCTTGTCGTCATACCAATAGTGGAATTCCTGCTCATCAAAATCTTTTGCATATAATCTCTTGTTATCATAACATATAGCCTGCCCTGCATGGATTAAATCCCAGTGTTTCAGCTCGATGTCATAAGAGTAGGTATATCTGTTATTACCGTCTTCTTTATCGACAAAGGTGAATATAATTTTGAATATAGGATCCGTGACAATAACAACAGGCTCACGATTCCAAGAGTATCCACCACTGCAACTTATTAGCTGCTTGGAGCTAATATCAGAACCCAAGTTAATACTGCACTTCGAACCCACTCATGATCCTTGTGATTCTTCAAATACCACAACTTCAATCGATAATTATGGTCCTGACCGGAATCAGAATCATGAATAAACCATAGCAATCCTCCCATCTCGAGCAGGCGACGGGATGCAGATGAACCCTTTACCGGTAGTTTAATTATAGAAGAAACTTCTTCTTTACAAGCATCAAATCTAAGTATAACTTCATAATATGTTGCTTTCGGTTCTCTGCATATCCAATGTAAAGCATGATTTAAGTAAACGGGTTTACCAAGTGTATCAGTGTAATGTGCAGGCTTTGAAACACGTCTCCATTCATCGTCTTCACCAACAGTAAAGATAGAAAATCTATTCTCATCATGCCCAACCACTTTGTATCTTGATATGATTGGGTCGTAAGCCAAAGAATAATCATCGAAGACGTAATCCAAATTACCCATACCATCGCCGCTATGTGTGCAGATACGGACCCAGCCACCACAAGCCGGGTTATAAACATAATATCGGTAACCACTGTAAGTGTAATATATCTGGAAACGTAAAAGCAACACACCATTTAAAGAGTCTTTTATACTCACATTAGCACCGTTTTTGCGAATTTTTTGACCATAACGATCGTCTGGAAGTTGAAAAGGAATTTGTTTACATTCCTTCTTATCAATATCAAGGAAGGAAAAAAAATAGGTTGTTGTTGGTTTATCTTTGTCTTCATCATCGTCTTCATCATCATCATCATCATCATCATCATCATCATCATCATCATCATCATCATCATCATCATCATCATCATCATCATCATCATCATCATCATCATCATCATCATCATCATCATCTCCCCCGACAAAATAGTCCTCTTTGCAAGAGATGAAACCCCGTTCGTTATAAGCACCACTACTACCATCGATAATTTCATTACTTCTACGAAGTGAAAACGAAGATTTGAACAAAGGGTCATGCGATAAGTTAGACCACTGTTTGCATACACACCTAAATCGATAGCAGTCCTTAATGGGAATCCTTGGAAGTATATTGTTGAATATGATATCCAGGGAGAGATTAGCAGCTTGCCGAAAGCCGTCAATGTCATCGTCTGATCGCTCCATGGCAGACAATCACAGAATTAGGGTTTCACAAGAGAACTCTTTTTCTTATAAAACTAATGAAACTTGATTCCCAAGATACGCTTCTTGTGAAACCTAATTCCCAAGAATGGCAGGAAAAAGTTCTAGTAGCCAGCCGGCGGTTAGGGTTCTAGTCTTGGAATATGGATCATCCATCTAAAAAAGCCTGGTCTTAATCGTCCAAATTCCAGTGCGTCTACTGGAAGCCGGACCCGAGTCTCCAAAACTACCTAGTCAACCGCCGGACTACATGCAAAACACTTTCCCTGATGAGGCTCCATGGGTCCAAGTCCCGAGTTCTCCCTTGTGGTAATTCCAATCGTGCTACATGACCCGCTTCCTAACAGCTAAATAACAGCGGTTGTCTATGTGGCGCTGACATGCTTCGAAAAAATTGTTGTTGTGTTTGCCACCTCATTTATTAAGTTTGCCAATAAAAAAAAAAAAAAAAAAAGAAATAGGAAAATACAATCAAAACAAAACATTTTTCTTTTTTGTGGAAAGATCAAAACAAAACTGAATCAATGGATATGTTCCAAAGAAAGATCATACACGAAGGCACTACTATTTTTTCCTCTGAATCGATGGATATGTTCCAAGGCTTTGGCTAATTTTTGCTTTCATTGTTAAAAATGATGATTTATACCCTTTATTTCTCTCTACTATTTTTTTTTTCTGAATCACTTTGTCTCATCTGTAATTTGTTTGATCAAACGTTTGGGAGTAGGGTTAATTCGTGATTTTTGTAGACATTGTGGTGTTATATAAGTTAATTTGACTGAGATGGGTAGAGATTCCAATGAAATTGGTATAAACTGTTAATAAAAAGAAGTAAAAAAAATGGAGAAGATTGGTGTGCCCTGCTTGGCAGCCAGCCATTAAGGGAAGACGATGATAAAGGATATAACCTTATAGTAAGGTTTATCAAACCACTTGATAGCCATTAAGATATTAAGAAACAGACTTGTTCAAATTAGTGTTAAATTCAATCGACGGAAGTTAGATCTGTTCTTGGAGACATACTGTAAACGCTAAGGAAATAGAAAATGAAGAAGTATATCTCAGCCATTGGATAAATCAACGGTATATACCATTTATTAGGCGGTGACGTGTCAAGTAAAATCATTAACCCTCGCCAGCTAACCCGGCCACATCACAATCCGCTGTTATTCAGCTGTTGGTTAGCGGGTTATATAGCATTTTCGGTGGTAATTCGTACCACTACCATCGGTTTTTGTTAAGAAAGGAACGAGGAATATCCAGTGTACTTGGAATCAATTTGACGCCTAACTTTTGATGTCTCTAAACGAATTACCTCTGTTGTGGTTGATGTAGGATGGAAAAATAATGGCATCATTTTAGACTGTTTAAATTTGCTTAAACCTTTTTCAAGTTGGGAGTGCACTTATGTACCAAGAGATACTAATTCAGTGGCAGATACTCTTGCAAAAGATGGTAGAGTTAGTAGAAATGATATATCTTGGGGAAATGCAGTGGCGGAACTGGAAAATAAAGCTGGGTGGCTTGAAAATCAATTGGATTTGTGGGATGGCTTAAGCCTATGTTTTAGGCATGATTTTGTTTTGCCAAACTTAAAACCATGGTTAAAAAACAAGTTTTTCTGGACCTTAGGCTGGCTTAAGCCAACCCAAGTCACAAGGTATTTCCGTCACTGGGGAAATGAGTTGCCTGTATGGCTAAAGGATCTCGTAAATGAGAAACTTTGTACTCAAATTCTAAGTTAAAGCAATAAAATTTCTTTTCCTACTAAATATATATATATATATATATATATATATATATATATATATATTTACGCTACTAGAAAGAACAAAGAAGAATCTGTTTGGGTGAGTTCTGGCATTTTTTTTTTTATAAGAAAAGAGGAATAAGCCTCAAATTCTTTGAGTGAGTTCTGGCATCATTGTAGGGTTTTCTGTCCTGTATGTTCGCTCCAACACAGAAACATTTTTTCAACACATCAAATTCTTTGGCTCATGCATCATATTTTTGCTTGGCACACCGAGAGGGATACAAATGAAGGAAAATCACCAATGCGTTATTGATCATGTAGGGCCAAGTTGTGTCCGTCTTTGTGTTGGCTAGGTTGAACTGCCCATGCAAAATAAAAGGTCCATTCCCAGTTACTCGTATGTTCCTTCCTCCCATAGGAAATGAGCAAGAGCGTGTTAAAGTCTGCAGGCATCAAACTTAAAATCAATTGGCAATGAGTGAAGAGGCCCTTAGGATTATTAACCGCAAGATTTTAGATAACGTGAGACTAATAATCTAAACACGCCCCCTCACGTGTAGCCTCATTGAGTCTAACACGTGGACAATTAAATCGGAAGAAGCGGAGTAAAGGCGCAGTCGTGGAGAGGCCCTTAGGATTATTAACCATAGGATTTTAGATAATGTGGGACTAATAATCTCAACACGCCTCCTCACGTGTAGCCTCGTTGGGTCTAACACGTGGACAATTAAATCGGGTGATGCGGAGTAAAGTCGCGGTCGTGGAGAGGCCCCTAGGATTATTAAACGCATGATTTTAGATAATGTAGGACTAATAATCTCAACACGCCCCCTCACTGTAGCCTCGTTGGGTCTAACACATGGACAATTAAATCGGGTAGCCTCCACTACACCATTTTTAGGGATTAGCAACGGAGCCTGGCCGTTGCTGACTGGTGTCGCAACGGCAGAGTGACGTTTCAAAACACGGTGTTGCATTTTTTCGCAACGGCATAAGCTCCGTTGCGAATCTTGGTCAGCAACGGGGATTCGCAACCTACTGTGCCGTTGCGACGCTGTTTATTCGTAACCAAAATCTGCCGTTGCGAAGCTGTTTCTAATTACAGGAATACCCCTCCCCGGAACAAAATTGGCGAATAAAATCAAAATGTTAGTGGAACATTGTCAATGGATCTTACCCCTAAATCACCATCTCCACAATTCACAAAATATATTTCTTCCTGGCATTTTACCAACTATGTAAGAATATATGGACTTAGATACATATCAAGGTGGTCAAGCTCAAGACAAAGGGAAAGTCAAGACTAAGTTATTAGTAGATCAAGCAATGCAGATGATCAATGAAGATCGAGTCAAATTTTCAATAATAAAACATCTTGTGCAATTTATATATTCTACTTAATAGTTAAGATATATTCTAGTTTAATAAGATATTTTCTAAAAAACTAGGTACCACAGAGATTTTATGGGCCCAACTCAACCTCTGGTTAGTTTTATACGTCATGTGATATTCGGTATCCGACATATGGTTTCTAGCTTGGTAAGTCTCGTTAAAATATTTTAAAACATCATTAATATGCTTCTTTATTCAGGTATCTTCACTGATATAGTCCGTTTTATCTTTATCTAGATATCACCATTGGCGATTTCCTAAAACAAAATCCCCGTGCCTTTTTTATTTCTAATTCCAGGATAATTAAATGGTGATGATGGATTAAACATAAACATCACCCGTGATTGATTGATGTCAAAGTATAATGATGTTGGGCGTTTTTATCTAACAAATTAGAACATGCAAGCTTAGGCGTGGTTTGAAAGCAATAAGTCTAAATTCTTTAATAAAGGAATTCAGGAAATCTATTACGATGAATGACGGTGGTGTCACGGTAGCGGTGTATGATGGCGGCGTGGTGGCGGTGGTTGTGGCGGCACGGTGGTGGTGGTCGGTGGTGGTGGCGCAGTGGCGGTGGTGGCGGCGCAATGGTGGTGGATGCTGGTGGTCGGAGGTGGTGCAATGGCGGTGGTGGCGTGACGAATGTGTTGGCACGGTGGTGGTAGTGGTGGTCGACGAAGATTGTGGTGCTGGTGGTTGGCGGTGGTGGTCAGTGGTGGTGGCGCGGTGGTGGTGCTGTTGGTGGTGATTATAAAATACAAATTAAATTGGGGTTGATTTTTATTTTTTTGGGGCGATTTAAACTAGAAAGGTAATATAGACAGTTTATGATAAATGGAGTTTTTGTGAAGAATTTGTTTTCTTGGAATTTTTGTGCATGGATAGTGACATTTTTGGGGTTGTAACTCGCGGACTATTTAAAAAATTTGTATAGGTTTTTACATTTACTGTTTCAGAGAGAATAACAAAATATTGCACAACCGTACATGCTCGAGAAGATTCATGTTTACTACAGCTACTTGTAATTAAAATTTGAATGCCAACCAATGTTTTATTTGTGAGGATGAGAGAAGCTTAAAATAAATGGTTGTTCATTCGTGATTCGTCTATAGATAGCAATTGGTTTTTTTTTTTTTTTTTTTTGCTCGATAATAAAATTGGTAGACTTGCAGTGCCATTGTTATTAAGCAAAAGAAGGGTTTCAAGTTGGTGTTTTGAATGTTTTTCGGCTGATTATTTTACAACCAAAAAATTATTAAGAGTTGAGATGGTTGAGGAAACCGGAAAAATGGATGATCAAACATGGGCGTTGTATCCTTGAAGCTAAGAATTAATTATGCAGCGCTCAATTCTAAGATCTACTGACAGCAAATATAAGTAACGTATTCGGATACGGAGATTATCAACTAATCCTTTTACACTGCCCAAACTAAAAATGAAGTAAACTATATAAATATTGTGTTCATCCATCGTTAATCTAATATCACCACATTTTGAACTTGAAGCATGTTTATTAATTCCTAGCTATTTCCCTGTATTATTACTTCTATTGCTCTACCAAATCAAAACATCATCTCTTTTATCTGTGAACAACATTAATTATCCTCCTAAAGTTGTTTTTTTATGGAATAAGAACAGATATAGGCCTAGTTTTTACCCTTAGTTACAACTTTATGCCACTTTTTTTTTCGTTGCAAAACTTGGCCTCCATTCATGTTTCCATCCAAATCCGTTACTTTTGTCAATTTTTCGGTCAATTTGGCCAATTTTTCCTCACATGAGATGAGATAATGACGCAGTGATTACGCATATACCCTTATACACGTGTAAGGCTAACTCAGATTGCAGTGTAAATCTCGGAACGAATCAACGGATTAGAATAGATGCTATAGAAAGTCTCCACGTGTTGTACGGATGAACATGCGTATAATGTCCACATATCTCATAATAGCACATCTCTATCAAATGCAACGACTGATGTTTTATTTGTGCTCTCATCCATTTCCACTTCTATATCCCAAACTTCATTTGTCAATCGAGAAAGAATTCTTTCTTTTCATCTGTAGCTGCAGTGAAGAGTGGTATAGAAAGATGAAATTAAAGTCAGAGCATAAATGGATTTTTATGTTGTTGTTGTTAAACGGGGATGAAGTGGTGTTTAAAGAATCAAGAGATCGTGTAAACAAGGAAGAAAATGAGAAGTGAGAAGATTTTGGAAGAAATAAAGGGGATCCCGAGTTGAATTATGGGTTTCTGGTGGGAATAATCGAAGTAATTAGGACATGTTTTAGAAAGTTACACAGCTAAGGAAGTTTGGGTACATGCCAGTGCTGTTGTTAATTGAAGATAGGATTCATGGACTGAGTTGGAGTCTGAGATTACACTCATATTGAGTGAGTTTCTATGTTTCAGTAGCAAAGTTTTGATTGGCGGAGCGTTGAAAGTTCAAAAATTATTTTAATTTAGGAAATTGATTTAGTTCAGTTGTTTCTATGTTGCATCTATTGCTTAATTCGATGAAATTGTTAAAGATTTACTAATTGTTCAATTTCTGAAATGTACTTTTAAGCAAGACTAGATTTTTCTCTTACTTGAACCTATTATCTGTTCGAGAGTAGCAACACTTCACCTGAATTAGAATTGTTTTTTTTCTTCTGTATTTAACGAAAAGAAAGTGAAGCTAGTTTGTACATTTTCCAGGGTTTGGGTGATTTCATCTTATCCATGTGTAACTACCTAACTGGACTATGTACGGGAATTAGTCTGGTTGGGATACTGACATAATGTGCCATATCTTCACAGGACCATGTATGGGAGTTTGTTTTCTTATTGGTCTTGCTAATTTAGGCTTGAAATTTAGTTAATAATTTGTTTGTTATGTGAATCACGTGATCAATTGGCATGGATACATAGCATGAACTGTGTCAATTAGCATGATACAAAGCATGGATACAGAGCATGAACTATGTTTATTGGTTTTTTTTCTAGTGCAATACAAACTGTGTCAATTAGCTATTTATTACATTCTAAATACTACCTCCGTTCTTTTTTAATAGGATGGTTTTGTTTTTTGAGAAAATTAAGAAAATTAAGAGAACTAATCATTGCAAGTGGTCCTCATGATACTTGTCAATAAAAGAAGTGAAGTGAAATGGTCCCCATGACACTTGTCGTCAAAAGTAAAGTGAAATGGAGTCCCCCATACACTTGTCATCAAAAGAAGTTAAGAGAAAAGTGGTCCCAAAACTAAAGTAACATTTGACTTTCCCATTAGAAAAGCCATATTTTTTTTTGAAACATCTATTTATAGAAACCAGCCTATTATTTAGGAACGGAGGGAGTAGTTAGTGTACGTTCATTCTCTTATTTGTCTATCAGCAAATGGATAATCTTATGAAAATTGTGCTGGCACTAATCGGGTGCGAAAACATTCCCAGCTGGATGTTATGTTTTATGTATTTTATTTTGATTAGATGGCAAGGATGATGTTCTTTGTGTTGGTTTTTAATAAATTGAATAAGCGTTCACATAATTTCTTGTACTTGTAATTGTAAGACTTGGTTCTGAAAAATAATAATAACTTAATGTTTTAGAGAAGAAATCTGCTATCAACTCAGTTGAGTCCATCTGCAAAAGCTCATATTTTCTTCTTAGGGTTTGCAAGCGTACCTTCTTCACCTTATCAGACCCTTTATAATAACTTGTTAAAGAGTCCCAAGCTCTCTTAACTTCCTTTATATAAATTACTCTATCCATGATAGATTCATGGATTCCTTGATGAAGGATGTATGTAGCTTTAGAGTTGTTTTTCCTGTTCTCAGCTAGAGGAGTTGTCTGTTCTGGAGTAAGAGCAGTTCCGGCAACTTGTTCATCATATCCTGTGTCGTTAATATCCCATACTTCTTGAAACATAAATATATTTTCCATCTGTATTCTCCAATGCTCAAAATTCTTGCCATCAAAGACTGGTACCTTGATCGAACTCATGTTGGATGTCATCTTCTTAACAACCCTAACAACCCACGATCTACTGGCTCTCGATGCCAATTGTTGGACCCAAATCTTCCTCTCTACCATCAAGAACAATGCAGTTAAGCAAAACATATAAAATACTTGAAACAATAACAAACTGAAGCAAAGTAATTCTCTTAAGAATACGTACTGAAGTTTACAAAACTCAAGGACTCAAAGCGTATACTTATGCTAAAAACAAACAACATAAAAGAGTTCCAAAAATATCAAACTTCCTAACAAAAGACTACGTACTAACCAAGCAAACTAAAGACTTCCTACACAAGCAAATCCTACGGAACATTCTAGTTTCTTCTAGAACAAATATTTCACTTTCCTGTTATAGTTCAAACACTTAAGAGTCTTGATTGAACTCACTTTCTAATAGACTCAATAACTCCGAGAAAAGTGTCATCGGAATTGGATTTCTTCTCAGCTAGAGCAAAGAATTAATGGTGATGAGGTCGAATTGAAGTTACTTGTCTAAATAGATAGTACTAATGCCAGAGGTGTAGTTTCTTTGAGGAGTAGTCGCCATTTTTGCAAAGTTTTTCTCAGAAATCTCTTCTAGGGTTTTAAAAGGAAGAGAGAAGTAGTAGTTATTTTTTATTGAATCGGGCCACGATGGGTTTTGTGGGGCCTCCTCGTGTTTATTGGCTGGCTGAACACGAGGAGGTGTCAGTGTTACGCACTGAACATAGTAAACTTCTTCTAATAAGTGTACATCAAGGGCGTTAATTTTGCAAATAACAACAACATTAGTTAAAGGATGCCTACGAAGTATGTGATGATCCCCTGCATTATAAGGGGAATGGTTTTGAGTGAGTATATGATTAACTATAAATTTTAAGATGATCCCATAAATTATAAATTATAGGATTGAATTAAGATGATATTACATTCACTTGGTGAAGCAAAACTCGATTTCAAGTGTGACACTATAATGAGTGAAAGTATATACTATAGGGAATGCCATATGCTTTTTTTCGTGGGGAAAGGTTGCGCGAGAAGATAAATACTCCCTCAGTCCCAAATTAAAAGAGTTAGTTGGTTTTAAATTTTATCCCATAAATAGATGAGCTATCTTACAAATCAATAGGATATTTCTAAAATTACCTTTTTAATTGATTATTGTTACTATAAGAAATATGTATAACTTGATAGCCATGTTTATATTCGTTACGTAGGTGTTTTAATATGCTTTTCAACGATATATAAAGTTTACGAAAATCCGTGGTATAGTTTAAAAGATAAATCATTTCTTGTTGGAACAATTGCCGATTTCACACCTGCAAAATAAGGATTAGAACACAAAACAAAGTGACGGCTGAGTCACGACCAGGTCGCTCTCTTTAGGATGTTTTGTGGCTCTGCCTTAAGTTTTGTGCAAGCAGTTCTTTCTCCGCCACGACACCCGCAGGATAAAACAACCGAGAAAAACTCTCTTTTGATCTCTCACGCACACAATGAGAAATCGATCTCTTCTACTCTCTCTATTCTTGCTCGAAGTATTTTTGGTTTCTTGATTCTTAGAAAACTGTTTTTATAACCAGGCAGTCAATGCAAATTAATGGAGAATAAATTGGATTAATTGCTGCAGTTAAAATTCCATTCGAAACAATCAAAAAACGGGCAAATAAATCATGCCATAATTAGCGCAATTAAAACATAATTAAGTGCAGTAAAAATGATTTGAAAAAATCTTTTTAAAAACAGCAAAAATTACTTTCCAAATTCAAGAGACCTCCCAAGACCCCGCTCCCGGACTAATGTTATCTATATATATGCACAATCAGTAGGGGGAGGGATTCGATTATGAGACCTAACCCATTGGCCCAAAATGCTTAACCACTGGGACAAACTCGAATTGTTGATATAAATGTACAAAAGAATTATTTTAAAACATATATCCCAACATTTCTAATTTTTAATGGTTATTATACATAAGAGTATAATTGTGCTAAAAATACTTAAACATACTCCCCTTTCCTTCTTGCCTTTAGAATTGTGCAAAGTACAACTAGATCATCTATTTTGGGACGGAGAGAGTATCTAGTACTCTCTCATGTACAACTAGATCATCTATTTTTTCAACCACCCGTGTTTCTTGTGCTTTATCTTAACCATGCAGTCATATAAGACTTCGGTAAGGCTGGGTGCAATCCCTCTGTCTTCCAAATACGTGTAGAAAGCTTTCTGAAACTTCTCTTGCAAATCCCTTCAAAGGGAGAAAAGAAAACAACAACAAAAAAAAATCCATTGTTATTACTAGATATATAGCAAATCCAATCGATAGGCGCAAGAAATATGATAATCAAAATCTAGCAGTCAATTCCACTTACGAGAAAGAAGGTCCTCCATAATAATAGAAAGGGATATTCTCATCAGAAGCATTTGGATAATTGACGTCCAAACTTGTGATTTTAAATCCATCTGTTTCATCAATCGTACCATGGAATTCCAAAGTTAGACCAGTTTTGTTCGAAACAATTCCTTTCAAGTCAACATACCATCGACAATAATGCTTGTGATGAACTGTGACTTTAATCTCCTCATCACCCAGATACTCTCTGGTCAATGTTATAGTTCGCTCCGATACATCTTCTGCCTCAATCTTAAAAGGAACTCACTTAGTGCCTCAGCAACAACCTAGCGAAAACAAACACGTACACTCGAATTAAATGTGTCCTTACAACTAGTCTCCTCCCACTATACAATCACAATTAAATTTATAAATGGCGGACTTATGCATGAAATTAAATGTGTCTATCCACTTTGAGCAGAAAAGGAATAAACCTCATGAAATTCCACCTCCGCGCATTCGATTTCAGATTCAACAACTTTGAGAAAAGTGTCATCAGAATTTGATTTCTTCTCAGCGAGAGCTGAGGATTGATAACGAGCTGGAATTGAGGTTGCTCGAGATACTTCTCCAAAGAGATTACTGTTGTTACCACTAATGGCAATGACACTCTTCAAGCACTTCAACCATGCAGCGTGTTTCGTGTGCTCTTTCTGAACCATGTATTCGCATAAGAATTTGCCAATGCTGGGTTCAAACCCTCTATCTTCCAAAAATGTGCGGAAAGCTTTCTGCAACTTCTCATCGAATTCCCTAACAAACAAAAAAAAACGAAAATCTATTTAGCAAACCCAAAAGCCGATAGCAAGAAATATATATAAGAACCAAACAAATTACACTTACGAGATACTAGGTTCTTCATAAACGGGATAGTCATCAGAAGAATTTGGATTCTTGACACTCATCCTGCTGTAGATTCTAATTCCATTTGCTGCATCAGCCTTAACAGTGAGTTCCAAAGTTATTCCGCATTTTTTTGAAATACTTACATTCAAGCGAACATACGCTGGTGGATCATAATTATTCCTAGGTTGATGAGTCCCTAAGTAAACTGTGGCTTTAATCTCTTCTCCTTGATAATCTCTAGTCAATGTTATAAACTCCTTCCCTACATTATCCACAATCTTGAAATGAAACTCTCTTGCTGCATCAGCAAACTTCGGAAAAACGCATAATTAAAAACCAGTCTGTCAGTGTTCAATAATGATGAAAAGAAACCCATTTCTAGGTATTCATAAAACAAACGTAATAGGGAACAAACCTCACGAAATTTGTCCTCCGAACAATTGATTTCAGAGTCGATAATACTGAGAAGAGTATCATCAGAACTGAATTTGTTCCCAGCTAGAGCTGAGAAGTGATGATGAGTTGGAACTGAAGTTTTTCCAAATAGATTATTACTAGTACTAATGGTGGTACTGGTCTTCAATGGTGGTACTGAAAATAGCAAAGGTGTATTTTCTATGAGGAGTTCTTCTGTTTGCTAGTGGGATTACGGAAGATGCAGCTTTCTTCGTCATTCTACTCAAAGTCGCCATTTTTGCAAAAGTTTTCCCCGAAAAAAACTTAAATTTTTTTTAGGGTTTTTGAAGGAAGAGATTAATTTTTAATATTGAATTGGGAATTTGAGTTTTCTTGGTTGACACATATATTGAAATAGGCCCGGCCCAGTCTACTCTCTTTTCGACTTCTACATTTTCGTAAACTGGTCACTCCAAGTAAGATGCGTCATGCATGGCTCCTCTTGGACTTCGCACATCACAGGAAGTTAAAAGATCAGAGCAGAAGTAGAATTTGTATCCTTTGGTGGACAAGAGGAAGAGCATAAAGTGTATTAACACTGTTTCTATATAATGTTTTAAATTACAATATATGAAACTCTGAGGAATTAAGAATCATAACAAATATTGTTTTTATCCTCTGGATCAATTTGTCTACGATTGGCTCCACAAAGTCACAACTTTGATTTTGAAGCGTGATCATTCATTCACTATCAACTATCATGCTACTTTTACACGATAGCTAAAGGCAGTAAAAATATTGTCTATGAAACAAAATAATAATTACCACTGGATATCTGGATTAGTACCCATTTTAGCAATATTACTGATATTTTTTTTTGAAACTGAAAAATTTGATTGATATTAAGAGACGATTACATTACGAGCATCCTCCACGAATTAGATGAATGATATCATCTGGAGGGTAAAAACCAAACACCACTAATTAACTGAGTTCTAGCTAACTTAGACAAGCTATCTGCTACTTTATTCCCCTCTTTAGGCACATAAGAACATTGCCAAAAGGTATGAAGTTTTAAAATGTTTTTAATATCTAGAATAAGATTATGAAGTCTCCAATCAATATTAAGTGCATCTCCCAAAACAGCATCCACAACAAGCTTTGCATCCAACTCGAAGATCACTTTCTCCAGGTTCTTTTCTGTCGCCCATTTCATTGCTTCCCAAAGAGCTTTACACTCCGCCTGTTCTGGAAAAATTACATTGTTTATGTAGATGCATTTTGAGCCGTGGTGTGCACCTGCAAAATCACGACAGATTAGTCCTATACCTCCAGAATTATTTGCAGAAATAAAAGAACCATTGGATGCTGGACACTGGGATTATTAACAAGGTACGTACTGCTTGCTGGACACTGGGATTATTAACAAGGTACGTACTGCTTGCTGGACACTGGGATTATTAACAAGGTACGTACATTTTGGTTTCCCACCTAAGTTTTATAAGTTGTATACATTGATTACGAACAAATCCGGTTGTGGATAACTCTATTCCGGTCACATTTAAGGATTAAACAATCACTTATTAAAATTGTTCATAAAAAACGAATCAAATTAAGCTCCCAAGTAACCCTGCAAAGACTATAAGTAACCTTTGAAAGCTCTTCAACTTGACCAAAATTTACTTGTCAATGAAATTCTTCAAGTTCTTGAGCCACCCAGTGTACTGCTTGCTTCTCCTATTCTGAACCATGGAATCATATTCATATAAGAGTTGGACCATACTGGGTTTAATCCCTCTGACTTTTAAGAATGTGCGTAAAGCTTTCTGCAAGCGCTTACTCAAACCCCTTCAAAACCAAATAAAAAACAGATGTTACAACAACCGGTGGCAAGAAATATACTAAAACCGAGACTAGCAGAGAATTCCACTTACCGGAAAGCAGCTGGCCTTTCCAAAGCAGGAAAATGATCATTATTGGAATCATTCGGATTCTTGATAGCCAAATATTGAATTGTAATTCTATTTGCTGATTCAGGCGTAATATGGAATTTCAAAGTTTGTCCGCCTTCTTTCGAAACACTGACATCTAATCTGTAAACATTCACATCTTGATCTTGGTCCTCATAAGAATAATCACCAGAGGGACGAGGCCACTTTTTTTCTCTTTTAACTGTGACTTTAATCTCCTGACCCTGATACTCTCTAGTCAATATTAGAATATCCTCCACTGCATTATCCTCAATCTTGAAAGGAAAATCTCTTAAGAACTCATCAACCTATCGGAAAAGCACATTCATTCAATTGACGATGAGCACAACAAACTTACCCAAATATCAAAATCCTGAAATCAAGTGTATCCAACCAGAAAATAAAAAAATAAATAAAAATAAGAAACTCAGCGTTTTGAGTAGAATAGTTAGAGAACAAACCTTCTCAGCAGAATCGATTTCAGACTCAATAACTCTGAGAAAAGTGTCATCGGAATTGGATTTCTTCTCAGCTCGTGCAGAGAAATGATGATGATGAGGTCGAATTGAAGTTACTTGTCTAAATCTATTAGTAGTAGTAGTAATGGAAGAGGTGTAATTTCTAGGAGGAAAAGTTCTGTTTGCTAGTGGGATTGCTAAAGAAGATGCAGCTTTTTTCATCATTCTACTCATCAAAGTAGTCGCCATTTTTGCGAAGTTTTCCTCAGAAATCTCTTGAGGTTTTTGTAGGGTTTTAGAAGGAAGAGAAGTAGTTAATTTTACTGGATTGGGCCATGATGGGTTTTTTAGGGCTTCCTCATACGTGTTTATACACTGCCTTCCACTCAGGGCTTCACACGGTACGGTTCGGCTATCTCAGGCAGGTTCCATACGGTTGGGTTCCAGTGCAGCCCTACTTCCACTTCCAGGAAACACTAAAGGTGTATGCATGAGGTGGTGAGGTACATTCACAAAATTCATGCAATGTTATTTAGTAGTGTTTCAGAAAAAAGAAAATGATTTATGCTTTAGCAAAAAAAAAATCGATTCTCAATTTAGTAGTGTTTGAGCAAAAAGAAAATGATTTACACAAAATTGGTTAAAAGACCAAAATCAATAATTCATGGGTGAAAAACACATTTAGATTTTGATACTGTTTAAATGGACAAAAATATAAAAGTAGCCAGGATGTAACCAGTTTCATCCTACCCATTTTCAAATTCTTTTTCTTATTTTTAATTTACATCAGGATGCATCCAGTTTCATCCTCGCTAGGATGAATTCAGTTTCATCCTTGCTATTCTTTTTGTGTCCATTTCACCCATAATAATTTTTACTCGTCCAGTTGAACCATATTTTAAATTTTTTTGGACGAATGACTCATTTTCCGAATGATTTATGCTTTAGCAAAAAAAAATCGATTCTCAACTATACCCCAAAATCTCAAACCAAATTCTCATCTTTTGTATGAAAGAAAGGTTGTGTTTGACAGACTTGAAAGGTTGAGCTTCAATGATTGAAAACGTATTGCATAGGGTAAGTTTTTCCAGATGAAGTATTTTAGTTGGCAATGAAATTCTTCAATTGTTTCAGCCACCCAGTGTGTTTCCTGTGCTTTATCTCAACCATGCAGTCATATAAGGCTTCGGTAATGCTGGTTCCAATCCCCCTGTCTTCCAAATATTTGTAGAAAGCATTCTGAAACTTCTCTTCCAAATCCCTTCAAAGCAAGAAAAAAAAAACAACAACAAAAAAAAATCCATTGTTATTACTAGTTATATAGCAAATCCAATGGGCGCAAGAAATATGATAATCTAAAACTAGCAGTCAATTCCACTTACGTGAAAACAGGTCCTCCATAAAAATGGAAAGAGATATTCTCATCAGAAGCATTTGGATTCTTGACGTCCAAACTTGTGATTTCAAATCCTTCTGTTTCATCAATCGTACCATGGAATTCCAAAGTTAGACCAGTTTTGTTCGAAACAATTCCTTTCAAGTCAACATGCCGTCCACAATAATGCTTGTGATGAACTGTGACTTTAATCTCCTCATCACCCAGATACTCTCTGGTCAATGTTATAGTTCGCTCCGATACATCTTCTGCCTCAATCTTAAAAGGAAACTCACTTAGTGCCTCAGCTACAACCTATATATGGAAAACAAACGTGCCCAAATATTAAAATCATGAAATTAAATCACTAGCCTTTGAGCAGAAAAGGAATAAACCTTATGAAATTCCTCTTCCGCGCATTCGATTTCAGACTCAACAATTTTGAGAAAAGTGTCATCAGAATTTGATTTCGTCTCAGCGAGAGCAGAGAATTGATGATGCGCTGGAATTGAGATTTCTCGAGATACTTCTCTAAAGAGATTGATGTCGTTACCACTAATGGCAATGAAACTCTTCAAGGACTTCAACCATGCAGCAAGTTTCGTGTGCTCTCTCTGAACCATGTATTCGCATAAGAAATTGCCAGTGCTGGGTTCAAACCCTCTATCTTCCAAAAATGTGCGGAAAGCTTTCTGCAACTTCTCATCAAATTCCCTAACTCAAAAAAACGAAAATATATTTAGCAAACCCAAAAGCCGATAAACAGAAAAATATACATAAGAACCAAACAAATTACACTTACGAGATATCAGGTTCTTCATAAACGGGATAGTCATCAGAAGCATTTGGATGCTTGACACGCATCTTGCTGTAGATTCTAAATCCATTTCCTTCCTCAGCCTTAACTTTGAGTTCCAAAGTTAGTCCGCATTTTTTAGAAATACTTACATTCAAGCGAACATACCATGGACCGTAAACTGTGGCTTTAATCTCCTCGCCTTGATAATCTCTAGTCAATGTTATAAATTCCTTCCCCACATTATCCACAATCTTGAAATTAAATTCTCTTGCTGCTTCAGTAAACTATCGGAAAAAACGTATAAAAACCAGTCAGTGTTGAATAATGATGATCATGAAGGCTAACCCATTTGTAGGTATTCATAAAACAAACCTCACGAAATTTGTCCTCAGAACAATTGATTTCAGACTCAATAATACTGAGAAGTGTATCATCAGATCTGAATTTCTTCTCAGCTCTAGATGAGAAGTGATGATGAGTTGGAACTGAAGTTTTTCCAAATAGATTATTAGTGGTACAGGTCTTCAATGGGGTAGTAACGAAAATGGCAGAGGTGTAGTTTCTATGAGGAGTTCTTCTTTTTGATAGTTGGATTACTGAAGATGCAGCTTTCTTCGTCATTCTACTCAAAGTCGCCATTTTCGCAGCACTATAAGTTTTCTCAGAAAAATCTCACCTTTCTTGAGTTTTACAGTATTAGGGTTTAGGAGCATGAGTAGCTTTCTTGCTTAACACGCATCACGGCCCCAAAGTCCAAAAGCCCGTAGGTGTATTAATTGGGCCCATTCTACTTCTCTTTCCTTCCACATCTACATTTTCGTAAACCGGTCACTCCTGATAAAGTTAGTCACAACAGTATATTGAGGAAAAGGGTTTGCTCACTTGATTATTAACAAAAGAGTTACAACAACATCATCATCTTATACAAGATTCAATAGCTAAAAACAGAAGGAAGATAACTACGAATACAAACTAATGAATGCATAATATACGTACAAAAGAGAAACTAATGAAGTCCAAACATTCCAACTTTTAATAAAGACCTTGTATATTTTTATCAAGGGAAAATTTAAAAAATGCCTATGTGGGGAAATGTATTTAAGAAAATGCCCACGTTTTTTCATTATTAATTTAATGCCCATACCGTTACGATTTCCGTCCGGCCATCATTTTGGTAAAATATCGTTTACTTTGTCAATTTCTCATCACGTGAGATGAGAAAATGGAGGGTGTAATTATAAATATACCCATTGGCCTAGATTATCATAATATCATCTTTCACCGTTCATTTGATTAATCGACGGCTGAGTTTCTGTATGATGAAAACATCTTGTTAGAAAAGAGTCAAAAGACCTATTCTATCTTCAACTCATCTCCACCTTCGTCCCCTCCGTCATCCCCTCACCCACGTTTTCTGCTCATCTCCTTTAATGGTGAAACGGCTGGAAATACACCCAAGAAGAGGAAGGAAATAATTGGTGTTACTGCTGTTACCTAGGGTTGATAGCGGAAGAGATGCAAGTGGTGATTGGAGTTGCCGACAACATCAGTTCTTGGGAGTAATTAATTAGTTCATGTATAAATTTAATCAAGCGATATTGTTGCTTTCATGGATTTTCAGGGATGGGTTCACATTAAGTTTGAATTCAAAGCAACGGAAGATGTGAGGTCATGGATTGAATTCAAAACTAATGTTGGCGCCGTGAACTTTGGTGGTGGTGGTAATGGGAACAATGGTGGCGGTAGCTATGGGAACAATGGTGGCGCTGGTTACGAAGGCCGCGTAAGAAATGATGGTTTCAAAACCTGCGTTCGCTTTTGCTGTCATGGCTTACTTGTATGGGTTTGGGTCTGTTGGGGTTGATTTGAGTTGTTTCGGTAACTGAATTTCAGCTGTAAAATGTTGTTGCTACCACTAATTTGGTGGATTTGTTACAGGGATTTGAACTGGGTTCGTTTTCTAATTCAATTTTGGCCTGGATTTGGGATTGTTTTCCTCACTGATAATCAGTTCAAAACTAATGTTGCTGCCGTGAAAACAGCCAACAAAGTGTTGTCTTTGTTGTTAGTTTTATAAGATAATTGAATGTAATTGGTGATGTTTTAGTACTTTTGTATGTCAAGGATTGTTTGGCTTGTTCAGATCTCGAAATTGCATGGATTAAAAGACATACTAAAGAGCTAAAAAAATAGCAGAAAGACACCTCTCCACCATTGGAGTTATGCCTGCAATCTGTTTGATAGAAATGCGGAAAGATGAAGGTGGTTTAGCTCGGTATGGAGTTCCGTCTCAATTTGTCACCGACTCAGCATGACTCTACGATTTAAGGGCTTACATGTGTTTTACTAGGACATGATAACTACCACCTATACACTAACGGCCGTTAGCCGTTTTTTTAAAAAAACGGGATGGAAAAGGTCAATTCATGGGGATTAAATTAATAATGAGAAAAACGTGGGCATTTTCTTAAATACATTTCCCCACATGGGCATTTTATTAATTTCCCCTTTTATCAACTGTGATTTTAATCTCCTCACCCTGATACTCTCTGGTCAATGTTATGAATTCCGCCCATGCATTATCCTTAATTTTGAAAGGAAACTCTCTTAGTGCCTCAGGGACTACCTACTGAAAACCGCATAAAAAAATAACTTAAAACCCATTAAACAGACTTGCCCAAATATAAGGCACTAGCATTTGAGTGAAAAGCGAAAAACCTCATGAAGTTCCTCCTCCGCAAAATCGATTACAAACTCAACAACTGTGAGAAAAGTGTCATCAGGGTTGGCAATGAAAATGCTAAATTTTTTAAATACGCAGTGTGTTTCTTGAGCCTTTTCTTTTCCATGCAGCCATATATAAGAATTAAATTGCATCTTATTTTCCTCGGAGAACAAAGGAAATGAACTGAAAAGAAAACCACCTGTAAACACAACCAAGATAATTAAACCACACACGAAAAAACAAATAAGATTAGAAGCAGATAGAATGATCTTGTTTCCTCAGTTAAGATGTACTAGTGTACTAGTACTTTTCCATAAAATGGAATCAAATATTTGGAGTTAGCTCTAGAGCCATTAAACATCCGCAAACTGAACATACCATCTGTTTCCAGGAACTTTTCAAGGGTTGGCATACAATGAAATTCTTCAAAAGCACTTTTTAAGGGCTCTTCAACTTGAACAAAATTCAGTTGCCACTAATGAATTTCTTCAAGTTGTTAAACAACGTCTGTTTCTCGTGCTTTTCCCCGGGGGTTTTCTTAGCCATGTAGTCGCATAAGAATTTGGTATTGCTGGGTTTAAACCCTCTGACTTCCAAATATGCCTCCAAAGCTTTCTGCAAGTTCTCCCTTTAACACGAATAAACAACGAATATCAATATTAGAAGAAATATGATAATCTAATTAAGATAGAAATCAATTCCACTTACGAGAAATCAGATACTGCGTAATAAGTATAATCATCAGAAGCATTTGGATTATTTACAGCCAATCTTCCAATCGAAATTCCAAATGCATTAGCATTACAAACGAATTCCAAAGTTTGTCCATTTCTTTTGGAAACTTTAATATCCAAGTAAACAACATGTGGATTAATATGATCTTCTTCTTTGTGATCATCAGAAGAATCACTGCGGTCCTCTTCTTTGTTTTCTTGACCATCCTCCTCCTCCTCCTCCTCCTCATTATCATCATCATCTTCCCCATCCTTATCCTCATCAGAAGAAAAATCACTAGCGTATTCAGGCCTTTCAACTTTGACTATAATCTCTTCGTCCTGAAACTTTCTAGTCAACGTTATAGTTCTTTCCCCTGCATTATCCTCAATCTTGAAAGGAAACTCTTTAGGTGCCTCAGGGAGGACGGCTGTTGGTGTCTCAGGAATGACCTATTGAGAAACGCATAAAAGAGTAACTAATGGCAAACTTGCACAATTATCAAAATCATTAAATTAAATCTGTCTAATGTCTATCAAATGGTGAAAAACCTCGTGCAGTTCCTCCTTGGCACAATCCATTACAGGCTCAACAACTCTTAGAAAAGTGTCATCACAGTGGGCAATAAATTTCTTATAATATTTCAACAATGCAGTGTATTTCTTGAGCCTTTTCTTTTCCATGTAAGCATGTAAGAATTTGATAATGCTGGGTTCAATGATCCCTCTGACTTCCAAATATGTGCGGACAGCTTTCCGCAAGTTCTTATCCAGACTCCTTTAAAATCAAAAACAACAACAACAAAAATGTTACAAGGTGGAATTATAGCAAACCCAACAGCCGATAGTAATAAGTGCAATAATAACCAAAGATACCATACAATTCCACTTACGAGAAATCTGTTCCCCGGTGAAGAGTATCCTCATCTCGATTCTTGAAATCCACCCAGTCGATTATAATTCTAACTGCTGGTTTAACCTTAACCGTAATATGGAAATTCAAATACAGTCCACTTTTGTTCGAAACCTTTCCAATCAAGAAAACATACATAATACTCTTTGCGGGATAACGAGGCAGAGGAACTCTGACTTTAATCTCCTCGCTCTGATACTCTCTAGTCAATGTTATATCTCGCTCGTCTCCATTATCCACAATCTTGAAAAAAAACTCTTTTGGTGTCTTCAAGACCTGTCGAGAAACACATACAGTCAACAAGGGTAGAAAACCCATTATTTATTTACAAAATCATGCAATTAATTAAATCTGTCTATTTACAAACCTCATGAAATTTCTCTTCAGTAGAATCGATTTGAGACATCAGAACACTGAGAAGAGTTTCATCGGAATGGGATTTATTCTTCTCAGCTAGAGCAGAGAATAAGTGATGATGAGCTGGAATCGAAGTTGTTCGAATTGCTTTTTCAAATACATTAATGTTCCAGGTCTTCAATGGGGTACCGGTGAAAATGGCAGAGGTATAATTTTCATGATGAATTTTTCTGTTTGATAGTGGAATTACTGGAGAAAATGCAGCAGCTTTCTTCATCATTCTACTCAAACTAGTCGCCATTTTGCAAAAGTTCTCTTCAAAAAATCTCAGTTTTCTTGAGTTTCTAGGGTTTTAGAAGTGTGACAAGTAGTTTTGTCAGGAAAATCTGACTTTTTTTGAGTTTTCTTGCACGACACATCTCGGCCCCAAAGCCCATTTGTATGTTGGATTGGCCACCAAATGAATTTCTAGTCTCATTTATGGCAGTGCTCAAGTCAGCACCGTGGGATAGAAATTTTTTATTAGTCTTACTAGGTATCACCGGGGCCTTACGGCCCCGGCTCAACCTCCCATGAGCTGTGTGTATGTAGTGAAAGTAACTTAACAGATTTATTTTATGTTTATTCATTTATGCATTCACAAACACAGATTACCATACCATACTTTTTTGATATTGTTTAAACTTTGTCAGCTTGTGTTTTTGTCTTCTCTTTTCGTTGTAAATGTATATGATCTTATTGTAATGACCTTTAATCCAATCTTTTTTAGATTCATAAACCTCAATCAGATAATATTGCGAAAACGTCATCTTGTACTACTACTGTTATCCTTGTATACATTATTGCGACTCATATTTTCCATTGGTATCCATCAGTTTTCTATTGATAAAATAAGGGCGTTGTGTGTAGGGTCTCTTTTGTTGTACCGTTCCTAACATTGGTTGATTGATAACGCTTTGTTCTTTATTTATTGAACTATTTTGATGTGAAGTTGGAACAATCTTGTTATGGGGAGATATTTTTCTCTTCATATTGTTCTCCAAAACCATATATTTTATTTTTCTCATCATTTGTTGTAAAACGAAAACTTTTTTATGTGATAATACAGCGCACAGGGTGAGAATATCGCGATACAGTGATAATAAGAGTATTTAAGGATTTTGGTTTTTAATGGTGTGGGATGGCATTGTAAGCGTTGATTTTAGGTTGGCTAAGAGGTTACCATTGATCCGATGTGGTAAATTCAATGACAGTCAAATAAGATGTAATGTTGATATCACGTTATTCACTAACGTAGATGATTCAATGTACTTCTCACCCGGTAAATGCTAAATATATATTAGTTTAGGTTTGAAAATCTAGTTATTCAACTTAAGTTAAACAATCTGAAGAAAAAAAAAATGCACAATCTCAATCAAAGAATTCTTTGTTTGCTGTGAAGGTAGATACCCAATCAAACAACATTAGGGTCTTTTTCATGCAGAAAATGACAGTATAAACGCCACTCGACCTCGAGTGGTCCAATAATCATTGTGTTGTTGTACCTCATCATATTCATTGATAACTAACGCTGCGAAATCATGACATGCATATATGCTTATATATGTATCCGAAGTTAATCATTACCAACCAAAGGAAATTTACTTTTCCATGAAGAAGACATTTCCCAAATAATGATTTTTCCTTAGATGAGCATGCCCATCTTTCGTTGATCCAGTGAAAGGTTCCGTGTATGGAGCATTTAATTTCTATTCGCCTAAGATAATGGCATACAAATTAGTCTGGAGTCGCATTATGATTTGAATCCCGTTATCTATGTTCATCACTTTCTTAATCTGAAGGAATATTAAAATCATTTGAACTGTCTGATGTTAAATCTGCAACATCAATTGATATGTACATGAACAAAGATGCATGCAATTAACCTCGGATCTACTTACGCACATGTCTAAAAGTATAAAATTAACGAACAATTTGGTAGAGAAATGATATGTTGAAACTAAGATACCTATAATAAGATCCACATGATCGATGATAGTGTAATCAATCACAACGATATCTGAGATGTTTGTATTTCCAAGTACATTTATTTTTTACCGCATTTCTTAAGGCAACGAACTTTTGAATAGTTTGAACCATTTTTTTTTTTGAGCAAATAAATTTTGTCAACAATGTAGAAGCAAATAATTTAGTACGAACCTTCAAGACATGAATATTCAAACTTTTCGCTATAGATCAGTGGATGTTTTGAAAATCTTTGAAAGTCAATCCTCTGCTGGGAAATTCTATATTATAATATAATATTAATAAAAAATATTTTGAAGTTAACATCAAGAAATTTTTTAGAATAGGAACATTCAAACTTGACACTACAGAAAATACATCTCTGTTTTGAAGGACTTCTTTTGCAAGCGTGCTTGATGAATAACATACATAGTATTTTGAAGTTAGTGAAATTCGGTTATACATGGAAACATAAAACACCAATATCATGGATTTACGTGCATTTGATGGAAAGATATTTTCTCTGACACTATAATTTTCTCCATACTTGATTGATTTATTCATCCAATGCCCTTACGACTCAACAACTCGTATATCTTGATTACTCATTAATTTAGACAGATTATAAATAACTTGAAGATGGGATGAATGAGTAACTTGCTCATATTTCTGAGTAATTCAGCAGGGAACAAATCATTAACTTCTATCCTTCAGCCATTGGACGGTTATTGTTTCCAATGTTCCTACACATCCTTTTTTTTATGCTTCTCTCTCCCAACTTGTTTTCTATGTAGATGATCGGAATGCCAACTGTTACCACTTCAGAAAATCATCAAAACAATTATGTTATCAAGTTATATAATCCGCAAATAATTACAGTACATGTATATATTTACCACATGCATAATAATACATTGACAGTTTAACAAACATGTGTATATTTATCACGTGCATAATAATACATTGAATCTTTAAGAACATTATCTCTAGCAATAATATAATAGATTAACTCGTGTAGATAAGACGTCTAAATCCGGGTTATCCTCCGTTGCAAAAGGTACGTTACTACGTTGGACTGTTTCCCTGCCAATTCATCACTTTTGGTAAACTTTTATTGTATTTGTATTTCAAGATGTTTCCTCTGTCATGTCGTTATTTTATCATTGAGGTTATAAAAACGATGTTCTGGTGGCAAATCCATTACATAAACTCGAGCAAAGCAGCAGAATTGCTTAAAAAACATAAGGCGAAAGAATAAAACACACACTCGAACACACCTATTGGCTTTCTTTATTATGGCAAAAAATTCATATAATAAATGAAGCAATATTTATATAAATATGAATATTGATTTTCGCAATATTAAAAACCATTTACTGTTCAATTAGAAAATAATAAGGACTCACACTGTCTCCAACTTTACCTTCAATGTTAAGTCAAGGTTAATTACAATCAAAATTTCTCGGTAAAACTCCCTAAGACAATGAGATTTTCAAGAACCCGCATTTGGGGATACCTCATAAACTGGGGGATACTTTTGTTACAGTCAGCATTTTTCTCAATGCTGATTGTCATAGGCGTTATTGAAAATGGCAGTATCCCCAATTTCCGCACCATTTTCAAGAACCCACATGTGAGGATATGGACAAAATATATTTGGAAATAAATCTTTTTTTTTTGAAGCATTTAGAAGTAACTCCCATAACGTTTTATCCATATATATTTTTTAATGATGAACTACCCTTGTTCTTTTAAATTATTATATTGATTTTTATTCTTAAATTTTTTTTTTATTTTTCTTTTAATTATTTATAAAAAGAAAAAAAAATCCCAAAGTCGGCAGGAATTTTGTACTGATTCTAGACAGTAGGCATGGATAACTGATGAATACCAATCGAATGTGGTGAAAACAAATCTCAAAAAAATCACGATTGACTATACCGATCATGTCCAAAATTTTACCGCTGCAATTGGCATGGTAAAAAAAAAAATTCTATGCCGGCCAACATTATTTATGTAATGAATATTGTGTTGATTGTTGTAAAGAAGAATACCATACACTTTCGGCATAGTATTAAAAAAAAAAGTACAGTGTTGACTGTATACCATCACGTCAGCATGGTATTCATCAATTATCCCGTTGTTGATGGTGTTTTTCCGAAAAAAAATTGAAGAACAAACAAATTCGATAAGGAAGATAATATTTAAAAAGGGTGGTTTGGATTTTTTGTACTTTTAAGATATCCCTTAGCAAGATACAAAGTATGGGAATAAAACTAATATAACCCTTGAAAATGTAGATCCCCTTTCAATCCGGAGAGTACGCGATTTGTCTGTTTCTCCACGACACAAAAAAAAATTGGCGGAAAAACAACAGGTTTGCACACACCTATATGTCTCAAAGCCCAAATAACCCGTAATGAGTGTATAATTCTGCATTGTATTAATCGACGATGATGTCTTGAGTGATATATGGACTAATATGAATCGAATGTTCAAAGACCATCCTAGATTATACAACCGTATAAGCTATAACTAATTAAAGTTATTATATGAGCCATTTTCTTGACCAACCTTTTGTACATGACTCAACACAAAAATAGTATTGCAAGATCTGTCAATACCCAAGTTCAAATCCATCCCTAAGGTGTGATTCAGTTATCACTCATATTATCACCCGAATTCAATGAGTGGACGCTACACAATTGATTACCATGTATCACAAACGATGCAGTTGGATAGTAACTTATAGGAACTATCTTCTCCCTGGCCATAAAAAATTTAGTTACATCACAGTGAAAACGGTTCATATAAGTTACTAACCAATTATAGACATCGAATCCCACCACATGGGAGTTACTCCCTGTTCCCGTGAGTATCTCCACAATTGATGTAACTGGTAACTTTAGAACTGTCATCTCTTCGCTTATAACAAAGCTCTTATTTACCAAAGAAAAGACAGTTTCAAAAATTAAATGTAACTATTTCCAAAACTAAGATCTTTGCAATGAATTTAGGCCATCGCTTGCATGAATAACATCAATATGATTAAAAAAAAAAAATTTGGGCCTGAGCAGCGGAGAAAAAGGCAGGCGGAGGACCTCCTTCTTCTGTATTGTAAAGAGATGAGACAAATAAATACTTACCTCTTTTGTACTGTAAAGGCAGTCGGAAGACCTCCCTCTTCTGTACTATAAGGAAATTAGGCGATGTATGTTTGTGTTGCACAATACTTACCTCTTCCCAGCTTTTTTTTTTCTTCCATTTTTTGAATTATCATCTCCATAGTAGATTTCGCAATTTGGTGTACATGTATTGATATATTGGCCAAACATTAAACATCAAATGGCAAACATCACTGAATTGCAAGGCTTGATATGAAGATAGAATTTTCAAATTTGTACTTTACCTTGCCGACTTCACACAATTTGCAAAATAGGGAACTGGGTTCTATAGGTGTTCACTTAGGAATGGAAAATAGGGAATTGTGTTCCAGAATTCATAGACAGGAAAATTCATTATGGTGTTCACTTAATTTTTTTGACCTTTTCACCTTAACCAAAATAAGAACTGCATGCTTAGGACCCTAATGCCCCTAGAAAACAGTAAGAACAGCACACGAATTCAAACTTGCATAACGAATTATGTCAACCAAATTATTCATATTTCTGTAAGCATATCCAACAATATAAAAACAAACTTACTAATTTAAACGTTAACTAATTAGATTATTAATTCTAAGTAAATGTGGTTTATTTAGTAATTATAAAAATATTTTAGATAAAGGATTTTTGTAATTAGTAATGAATAACTTGTTTTTGTCCTATTAGTAAAGCCCCTCTATTGGAATGGGAAGCCCCTATATTAGGTTTCTTCATAAATGTTGCAAAAGCCTTTGATTTGTGGTTCTCTTTTGATGACATGTTTTGAAATGATTTATTGCCTTGGAAAGGCATATGCTTGCCTAACATAGAGTTTAAAATTTGATCGCATAATACATAGTCCAATATTTTCAACCATCTGGGGTTAGCCCAGTTGGCCAAGAGTCTGATTCTCAAGTAGGAGGTCGGAAGTTCGAGTCTCCGTTCAAACATTAGAGATCTCGTGTAACTATTACTAACTTACTATGGGGAAGGGGGCCGAGTTTGCTCAGGGGGAGTAAACCGGTGACTACGCTGCCAGGGGGAAGGACGGGCCTATGCCTAGAAAAAAAAGACTGTGTTGTTGCTTTGTCATTTTCTTATTCCCCTGTATCCATGACATCACCCTTCTCTTCATAATTTATACACAGTAAATCTGGTGCTAGCTCACACAAACATCACCAAAATAAAGCACGAAAATAAAGTACATGAAATTCAACGTCGTCAAACTTAGCCACTGGATTGTTTAACATCAGTATCAAATGATAACCTAACTCAGTTTAGTTATGCTTACACATTGACTAACACCTCTATGATATTTTCCTACATACGCATTTACATACATAGTTAATGTTACCCAATGAAGAAAAAAAAATTGAACATATGACAATTTAAATGTACCATGGTCACCAATCATTTGTGATTCTTTTCCTAATTACCTATTGTTCCCTTCTCCTTATGGTTTTTCCTAATATACAAATCAAATAACAAATCATGTTGTAAAAATTATGGAAAATGTACAAAATCAACATCAAAATAGAGAGGAGATAAAAGGAGGAAACACAAATATGTCCCTTAAGCACTGTTTCTTGTGGCTTCTATATAATGTACTAAGCTTTTTCAAATTTTACCCTGTAGCGTCGTTTTTTTGTATATGTTTGGAGAGGTTATACAAACGAAACCCTAGATCAAGTGCAAAAAAAAAAGAGGATGAATAATCTTGAAACGAAGTCTAAAGAATTTAAAAACAATTCAACATTTGATAAATCAATATTATCAAATTGAACACTTCAAAAATAAAAAAATTGAACACTAAATTTGATAGATGTCGGCAGGAATCATATGGAAGAAGAGTTGAGGTTATTATTAAAATTGCATCTACAACTACCGTTAATGGCAGAGACGCAGGAGTAAGAAACCTAGAATTCAGAAAACCTTTGAAAGAAAAAAAAAAAACCTAAATTGTGTTGGATTTGCTACACTAAGGTTCCTCGTCTTCGTCGTACTCAACCTTTTTAAAACATCTGATGCATGCCATATAATACCACCCTCTGTTTTCAACCAAGCCCAGTACTGTCCCCTCGCATGTGAACGTTTTACCCCGTCATTTACTCGAAGCATCAAATATTTTTTATTATAGCAGGTAAATAAAAGAAACCACAAACACGCTTCCTATATTCTCACTGTATTGTACCATGTGAGTTGCTTCCTGTATGGTCTTTCTATTTTCATTGGGTCATCCGATTGTGATTGGTTTCGTAGGTTACCGTGGGATGAATGGTGTGATAACACTACATATCACTTTGTGATTAAAATGACTCCATTTGAGTGTTTATATATACAGTACACCACCGCCAACCATTTTTGCTTATTTATCGGGGTTCAGTCGTTGTTAATGTAACCACTACAGTCGTTTTTAACTTAATATGTTAATCACCAACCCATTAGGTGAGTGTCACTGGAAGCCAAAATACAATATGACTTGCGTCGATCATGTTAGGAAAATCTAACAAATTAATTAGAAAATGCAAGGGACCTATGAGAAGTACTGCAACCTTGATGTGCCCGAATTAATATTTGGCGAAACATATTCTAAGTAACTGAGAACTATGTTGGGTTCCTACCAATTAAATACAAAACAATTACATTGAGAAAGTGAAAAAAAAAATAATACAAAACAAATAATTTTGGGGCTCTATTCGAATTATCATTGAAATGGGGTTACTCACAAATGGATCTCAGGGAGTCGGAAGTTCCCTGAAATTAGAACATGAAATTGAAGATTTAAAAACCCCTGATTGCAGAAGAACGAACCTAAAATGAAAGAAGGAACAACAACTGAATTGTACTTGCATCAAATGGTATGCAAAATCTGGAACACCAAACTTAAGCAATCAAAGAACACTTAAAACATAAAACCTATGCAGATAAGTAGAAAATCACACGCCGTATTTTGTATGAGATTTCTATCTCTGAATTTTAATCGAGATTCTTCAAGATGTCGGTGGTGGTGTACATATATTGAAGCTCTAACGAAGCGCTGAAGTTCCATGGATAGCTGTTCACAGACTCCACCAAGACTGTTATAGTAAGATACTCGAGGCCTTTCCCTTTCGGCAAAATCCTATAAATATACATACTTAAAATCAATTGTCTGACATTTTTGCGCTGCGTCACCATTCACTCAAAATAAAATGACAAATTCTTGGCAGACAAACTGGGCAATAAATTGAGCACATTTTAAAATAAAACCCATCTACAAAAACTGCCACTTGAATAGATAAATAACCAACTCATTGATGACTATTGAAATACCATGACTATCATTCATTCATAACAATATAAAGAACGAAACAGATTAAAAATTGAGTCTATATTTCAGCAGTTGGTGATGACTTTACTATATTTTCACTCCATTCGTACTGTGCTGAAACATGATAAACGAAACCCTGTACTAATACTTTTTTAACTTTTAATATTTAGATCCGCATATCCCATATCCCAAAGTTAAGATACGCAGAATCCCAAAACCCCAGAAACATCCATTTATATACATTTTTACCAAAGTTCATGACATTCTATTATTAATCAAAGATTCTTGTACACTCTCATTGCATCCTGTTACCTAATTTTCATCTCACACTAAGACTTCTTTAATGGATAACTACATAACCCTAAAGAGCTAGAATTGACTTAATAGCTTGCAGACTTGCACTTTGGAGTCTGGACTAAAATCATATGAACACAACTAAAATTACCAAAATAAAAACAGTAATCTAAAATTACTTACCTGACAATGGGAATGAAAAAATTACAATGTGGTTCTGATTCCACCAATATATGGCATTATTTAGCATAGACAGGCTTGAGAATGTTTCATTCAGACCACTCACCATTTTTACCTAGAAACTCAACAACGATAATCCTAAATTTCAAAAATTCAATTGTAACCCCATAAGTCAATCGGAAGAGATAAGAGTGCTAAATCAATATAAACACTCTAAAGAATTCGTACCTACAGGATTAAATGAGAAAGTTTTGTGAATTTGGAGGAGGGCCGAGAACAATAAACATGAAAAGTTCTTCAAGTTGAAAATGAAATGATTGGATATACTAACCAATTATTTAACAATGAAAGAAAATATATTTGATATCGCCAGTTTTTTCTTCTTCTTCCAACCTTAGATTTATTTACACTGATGAGTTTATTTCCTAACCCCGAACCCTTGCAAATTACTACTGCCTTCATTGGTTTATAGCATCTCACACCTGTAATTATTAAAAGAAACCAAGTTAAAAAAATTCATATTTGATATAATGTATATAGTGTTATTAATTAGTACATAAAAATCTTTCTTTGTTTTTCCTGATTAATGAAAATCAAAAATTGCTGCATCAGCGCAAAAGAGTCTGGACAACTTTAATTCTAAGCAAAGAAAAACAAACAAAGCAAACAAAGTTGATCAATTTCATAATGATCATTCAAAATCAAAATATATTTTGACGTACTGCTAGCTTAGCTACTACCTTTGAACATATATCAGGAACATAAAACAAACATATAAAAATAGATCCCTTTCAGATTTATAAACATATAAAGGGAATTTTTAGACTTAAACTTAAACAAAGATCACTTCACCTCCCCTGCAAAACGTTTTTTGTATAAAAAATAGTAAAATGAACCAATGGAGGAAAAACCCACCAACGATACAGAGTACAATTGATAAGTTCTTATAAGCTTCCATAGCAAGAGAAGTAAATCATTAGATGCAACCCACAGCCCAAGCCAAGGTCTCGACAGAGCTCAATGATCTTTATCTATAGAAAGGGACAAACAAACTATTAAGAACCAATTAATGTTGACGAATGAACTCAGAAATATATATATATATATCAACATTGTGTTACTTAATTAGAGCAACCAAAAGAAGAGGGGTTTCATCAAGGGTTCACAAAGGGAAGTCTTAACTATGAGACTCCAGGGAACTTCAACAAACTATCTTCACGTCCCTAGAAAGAGAATAAAATATATGAGAATACAAATTGAATCCTTGATGAATTTGGGTTTTCAACATAGAATACAGTAAGAAAATCAATTGTGCATACCGTAAATATACCATATGTTAAAGAAGTATAAATCATGTAATACTCACTCAGAAACAGTCTGAACTCAGATTTCGACCGTAATGTAAGTTGTTTGATAAAAAAAGTTTCATTTCACTACCAATTAAGGAAATAAAATATGTGACATGGCAAAAACAAAACAAAATACAAAAACATAGCAAGTACTGAGTGCCATGGAACAGGACCATTGATAAGCAGGGAGTGCAAAACCACTGCCTAAAAGGAAGAACCTAACCATCTAAGAGTCTCCAAAAACGGATTGACCACCAAATAACATTAAAACAGAAGTACCGCATTTCATAAATTTCTGAAAAGGATACTCTCAGTACTTAGATATGAATTATATTGTTAAGTTTCGCCAGCTTTTCCACCAAACTTTATCCATTTAAAATACTACTCATTGTTTCTTATGTAAGATTACACCTACCTAGAGGTACAAAAAACCTGCAAAAGACATGAGTGGGAAATTTAAAAGTCGAAATGGATTCACTAATGTAGGGAATCACATAGACTTCCATATGAAAATAGAATAAACATGGTATAAGAATCAGGTCTGGTAACTAAACCACGCAAAAGAGAAAAATAATAAAATCTAGATGACATGAAAATAAACTGGCAGGTACATACGAATACCTCTCCATATCCTACATGTTTTATACATGGATAAATGCACACAACAAATGATGGGTGGCACATCGAAACATTGATTTATTTTTTAGGTCTCCACATACAATCTTCTGCCCTATGTATTAGTATCTGGATTGATCTTAGCAAGGCCAAGGATGATTTGGGCATGCTAAACCATACTTAGCGTCATCAGCAAATGTTAGTGTAGTGAAATTCAAAATCCCAGTAACACCTGATCCAAGCCAGATGCTTTTAAGAGATCCATGTTGATCTTGCTTATGGAAAATAACTGACATTACTGGAGTTCCCTGTATGCATATAGCAAGGAGTGCTTCTGAGCCTTTCAACGATTTGATAAATTACCTGAGAAGTATAAGCTGAACTCGATAATGGTAGTCTATAAGCTACAACATATTTTCTAATGAAATATATATCTATTGACTCAACTACAATTTCAGTAAACAATTTTCACCCTTGAATCAATTCAAATAACAATATGGTTAAAGATCTGTAGATCACAACATTCTATAATCAGGAGGAAGCTCAAACTCCATTAAATAACATTCAAGCATTACCCAAAACAGGATTCTTTACAAAATGCAAACTCGAGACACTTATAAAATTCCACCACCCAACTTTCGTAGCATGAAGCATGACATTGTGATGTAAAGGATCTCAATAACATATTTAATTCGAAGATGATGAATCAATTATCAAAAACTGTAATATGCGTGTGCAAGATTTATAACTGAACTAAGTATATACTATATGTCTAACTGCACTTGTGTGCAAGGGAAACAATATGTATACAATATACTTCATGTTGCGCTAGTAGCTATACGAATGAAGAATACAATACGGGAATGCATATTATCAAATTAGGAAGAACTTAATTAAACTACCCGATTGGGTACAAAGAATAATCCTTCGGGTTTCGTTGACCTATCCTAGTATGTTGTTGAAGGCTACCCACTCTTCGTCACAGGCACTCCAGGTATGAGAAATAATTGAACTTCGGTTCATGCTCACATAGGCATCTGATACCTGTCAAATAGAAAAAGCTAATAAGCTTAAATAAGAAGCTTAAGAATGCCAATACATAATAATTGTAGATGAGAACTTCTATTCATATATCTAAACAGGTGCATGGAATACCTCAATTAAAGCCCCCTGCATCCATGAATTGTCATTTCCCTGTTTGTTACAAACAAAGTATATCGACATTGATTCAACCAAAATTTTAGAACCAAACCAAAATTTCTTTAAAACAAAAATCCCTAACCATCCAACTCTTGGTAGCTACTTCGGCAGGAACCAAATGGAAGAGGGGTTGATGTTGCAGTTGCAATTACAGTTGCAGATGGTGGAGAAAGAGGACTAACATAAGTTGAAAAAGGTAAACTTTTTTTTTTTGGTAAACGCGGAAAACCCCAATTCGGAGGAAACACTGATTTTGCCTAAACCTAATACCATAAATTGTAATGAGAATTAACTACTGATTTACATTCATCTCTTGACTGCCTCCTGATCCGTAAAAAAAAAAAAAAAAAAAAAAAAAGATAAGTCAAGAGAACCACTGAACAAAAAACTGAACAATCACCGATGAAAATAATAATAATGAAATAACTTATAAGGATTGCAACTCAAAAAAATCTAGGGTTTCCACGTGATTACCTTCTTCTTCTCTTTTCCTCATTGTCTTTGTGCTTGATTCTTACTGAGAAGCTCACTTTGTGACACCACTCCATAAAGGTGAGAATCAACTGCTGATTTTACGTTGATTTCTTGACTGCATCCTAATCCATGAAAACTGAACAATCAGTGCACCCAAAAAATAAAAATAAAGCGAGAAAATCACTGAAAAATCACTGATGCAAATAATATTAATGAAACTAATAAGATTCATAAATCAAACAGAAATATGTACTGAGAAAATAGGGTTCTTGGGAGAGAGGGAAGAAATAGTGTGTTTTAGACTCTCTAGGAATATGTATTGAGAAATTCTGTTTAGTTTTACTCATAGATTCGCACGCACCCCAAATTCTGTTCACCCTCATCGACCCACTTAATATTACTTAAACTTTCCCAGCCGTCCAAGTCATAGCTCGATCAGGATGATTCCGACCGGCGGATCAGGGTCCCCGTCAAATCCTGTCCGTCTAATGACTCTCAAATCTAAGAGTCATAGACCACCTTTTTTTATAACAGTGATTAAATGTTCACTAATTGTAAATAAAATAGTAGCGAATTTTGAAATGGGTTAAGCTTCATGGCAAGCTAATTGCCAATAAATTTAAGAGAGATTTTGGACATTAAAGATAATTATGCACAAAGTGACAATGAGATAGATGCATCACGAGTAACCTTCAAGTAATGAAATGGAAACACGAAATCCCTTAAAAAACATAATTTTTTTTTATGAACTAGCCTGCTTAACACAAGGCACGCGCATAAAAATACCTTGCTATTCATCAAATATTAAAGTGGAATCCGTGAACACACAAAATTTAATCGGCAATGAAATTCTTGAAGTTTTTCAACCACGCAACATATATCTTGTGCTTTCTCTTAACCATGCAGTCATGTATGAATTTTCCAATGCTGGGTTCAATAATCCCTCTGTCTTCCAGATATGCGCGGAAAGCTTTCTGCAGCTTCTCATCCAAATCCCTTCAAAACAACAAAAAACCAAAAGTTATTACAAGACATTAGCAAACCCAACAGCCTCTAGGAATAAATATAATAACCAAGCAAACAATCAATTCCACTTACGAGAAAGGAGTTATAGGTTCGAAAGGAGTTATCCTTTCAGAAGCATTTGGATTCTTGACAACCAAACTCTTGATATTAATTCCATCTTCCGAATGAGCCGTAACATCGAATTTCAAATTTAGCCCACTTTGATTCGAAACACTTCCAATCAAGCTATAACTGTATTGTGGGGGATAATAAGACTCGTCACGAACTTTAACTTTAATCTCCTCGCCCTGATACTCCCTAGTCAGCATTATAATTTTTCGCTCCCCCACATTATCCTCAATCTTGAAAGGCAAATCTTTAGGTGCTTCGGCAAACTATTGAAAAACGCATAAAAACAGTCAGAGTGTTCAGTTGATGATGAAGAGTTATGACAAACCCATGACAGCACTTCATAAATTAACAAAGTCGCCCAAATATAAAAATCATGAAATTGAGTTTTTGCCATCCAAACTTTGAGTTGAAAAGGGAACAAACCTCATGAAATTTCTCTTCAGCACAATCAATTTCAGACTCGAGAACACTGAGAAGAGTGTCATCAGAATTGGATTTCTTGTTAGCTAGAGCACAGTGGTGATGATGAGGTTGAACTAAAGTTGCTCGAGATACTTGTCTAGATATATTTGTAGTACTGTTGCTAGTACTAGTGGTGGCAATGAAATTCTTCAAGTACTTCAACCTCGCAGTGTGTTTCTTTGGTTTTCTCTGAACCATGTATTCACATAAGAAGTTGCCAATGCTGGGTGCAAATCCTCTGAGTTCCACATATGTGTGGAAAGCTTTCTGCAACGCCTCATCCAAACGCCTTCAACACGAAACAAAAAACGAAAATCAAGATTTAGCAAATCCCGACAACCCATAGCAAGATATATAATAACCTAAGCTAGCAATCAATTCCACTTACAAGAAATGAGGTTCTTCGAAACAGGGATAATCATGGGAAGCATTTGGGTTCTTGATTTTCAAACTGCCGCTGATCTCAATTCTATCTGCATAAGCAGCAATATTGAATTCCAAAGTTCGTCCGCTTTTCTTCGAAACACTTACATTCAAGTAAACATACTTTGGATCATTCTCATCTTCCTCATCATCAGAAGACTCGTTAGAGTGATGAGGCCCGTGAACTTTGACTTTAATCTCCTCATCCTCATACACTCTAGTCAATATTATGGATTCCTCCCCTGCATTATCCACAATCTTGAAAGGAAACTCTCTTGGTACTTCACGAAACTATGGAAAAAAGCATAAAAACAGTCGGCATTTAATCAATCTCCTATTATGCAATCACAGTTGTTGTAACTAATGGGTGAATTATGACAAACCCGTTATTGCAGTTCATAAAACAAATGTGCCCAAATATCAAAAGGGAACAAACCTCATGAAATTTCCCCTCGCAAAAATCGATTTCAGACTGAATAACACCGAGGAGAGCGTCATCAGCACTGAATCTCTTCTCAGTCTCAGCTAGAGCAGAGAAGTGATGATGTGTACTGTGGGTACTGGTCTTCAACGGGTTACTAAAAATGGCAGAGGCGTAATTTCTATGAGGAGTTCTTCTGTTTGCTAGTGAGATTAGAGGAAATGCAGCCTTCTTCATCATTTTACTCAAAGCAGTCGCCATTTTTGCAAAGGTTTTCCCTCGATATTTTGCCGTTTTGTAGGGTTTTAGAAGGAAGAGAACCCTCCTTGTGATTAGGAGTCTGATCAGTTTTCTTGCTTGACACATCTAGGCCCTAAAGTCCAATAAAAATTCGGATCGGTGGCCCAAATGAATTTCTACTCTTTTCTTCGTCTTTATCATCCACACTTTTCCTATTTGCCACCTCCTTAAAATATTATGGTGGGTTTGTTTGCAGAATTCACCGTTTCCAGGAATTTATAATCCCATGGGATTACTAATCCTTGGATTCATATAAATCCCTTGTGTGTTTGGTAACTCAATTGAAATTCTTAGGATTTATAGATTTTTCTTGTTTTAAAGTCTTTGTACCGTTTGACATTGCTCTCAAATGTTAAAATTGCATATATATATGGGGTTTAGAGTTAAAAAAAAGTGGGTCCATAAATCCCTTGATCAGTTTCCCAGCAAATCTTATGGGGGAGGGCAGGGGCGGAGCCAGACCATTGCAAGGTGTTGCACTTGCACCCCTGCCCAGCTGGCTCCAAAGCCTATTTTATGCCCAATTAGATTTTTTTTTTGTATATGTAAGCCTATTTTTGCTTTTCTGCACCCCCTAATTTTTTTTTTTGCTCCCCATAGCAATTTTTTGCACCCCCATCCTTTAATTGTTGGCTCCGCCCATGGGGGAGGGGTCGGACTCCATATGGAGGATTTGCTGGAAAACAGAATCCCGTAAGAAACGTGATTCCAAGGATTTGGGCAACCAAACGTACCGAGGGAAATGTAATTCTGCCAAATCCCCCGGACCCATAAATTCCACCTTTAAAATTCTACATCCAAACCCAACATTAAAGTAATTTTATTTTTTCAAAGGGTTGGGATCCTGCAACAAAATGTTTTGACAAAGCATTTTAACAAACTCTATGCAACACTAGATTTTCAATATCTAACGGCTCATATTAGTGCTTACCTTGCAGGTATGCACTAATATGCACTCAGTGGAGACATTATTACTCAAATTCTGTGACGTCATTGTCCGACTAGGGTTTTACGATTTTAACCCTAAGCTAAAAACCACCATCAACAACTACATAGATAACACGGAATCAGAGGCTCCGAATCTTTCCATTTTTTGAGTTCTTTTCAACCCTGAAACAATACGTCTCTTGCAGTCAGAACTAGGGATTTCTGTTTGTTATCGGCTTGATGAAGGATTTAGTTTACTTTCTTAGTCCCTACGTCCCAAATTAGATGAGCTAGTTCGTTTAAATTTTGTCCCATAAATAGATGAGCTATCTCACTAATCAAGGGGTATTTCTAAAACTACCCTTTTAATTGATTATTATTACTATAACAAATATGTAAAATTTGATAGCCATGTTTATATTCCCTGTGAGGTGTTTTAAAATTCTTTTTAACAGTATATAAAGTTTACGAAAAAACGTGGTACAGTTTATGAGATAAATCATTTCTAAGTTTACTAGTTATTATCCATAAGGGTGTATAATTGTAAAAAATATTTAAACATACTCCCCTTTCCCTTTTTGCCTTAAAAATTGTGCAGACTACAACTAGCTCAACTAATTTGGGACGGAGAGAGTATAATACGTCTTGCTACTCTGAATTCTCTGTGAGATTGCACACATGGCATAATCCCTATTGACAGGCAGCTCGATCGGTGTGCATTCAAGAGATTAGGAGCAGCAGGCAAGTCCTTCAACTCTAAAACCAGTTAAGGCAAAGCCCGGCAATGCTGGAATCACGGCCAGTAAACACAACCAAGCTAATCCACACATATTGCCAAACAGACAAGAAAAGATTAATCACTTGTTTACCCAGTAAAAATTCACTACAAGATTAATTATTCATAAAATAGGAATCAAACACTCTAAATAAACCTGTAAGAGCATAACCATCAAAAGCTCTTGAACTTGAGCAAAATCTAGTTGGCAATGAAATTCTTCAAATTGTTCAACCACGTAATGTGTTTCTTGTGCTCTTTCTGAAGGTTTCTGTTAACCATGTAGTTATTCAAGAACTTGGTATTTCTGGGTCCAAACCCTCTGATTTCGAAATATGTGCGGAAAGCTTTATGCAAGTTATCCCTTAAACATGAAAAAGCATCGAAAAACAATGTCAGAAGACATAGGGAACCCAACAACCGATAACAAGATACAATAGCCAAAATAAATTGGGCAATCAATTGGCAATTGGACTTACGAGAAAGCAGGTAGTTCGTAAGCTATATAATCATCAGAAGCATTTGGATTATTGACAGCCAAACTGCTGATTGTAAATTCATCTGCATCATCAGCAAAAACACGGAATTTTAAGGTTAGTCCGTTTTTTCTCGAAAGGAAACTCTTCTTCATTCTCCTTATGATCATCAGAAGAATCACTGTGTTCCGTTTCTTCGTTGTCTTGACCATCCTCCTCCTTCTCCTCATCATCAGAAGAAGAATCACTAGCGTATTCAATCTTCTCAACCGTGACTATAATCTCCTCACCCTGATACTCTCTAGTCAATGTTATAGTTCGCTCCCCCACATTATCCTGGATCTTGAAAGGAAACTCTTTTGGTGCCTCAGGCATGCCCTATTGAAAAACGCATAAAAGAGTTAACTAATAGCAGAGAAATCCATTCAAAAGACAAAGTTTCCCCAATATACCTCATGAAATTCTTGCTTGGCAGAATTCATTACAGATTCAACAACTCTTAGAAAATTGCCATCAGACCTAGAGTTGGCAATGAAATTCTTATAGTTTTTCAACAATGCTATGTGTTTCTTGTGCTTATTCATTTCAATCCGGTCATATAAGATTTTGGTAATGCTGGGTTCAATCCCTCTGACTTCCAAATAGGTGAGGAAAGCTTTCTGCAAGTTCTCATCCAAACCCCTTTTCACAACCAAAAACAACAAGAAACCGCATTGTTACAACATATTAGCAAACAAAACAGCCGAGATGGCGAGAAGTATAATAACCAAATCTTGCATACAATTCCACTTACAGGAAATCAGTACCCCAGTAATACTTATCCTCATTGGAATCATTTCGATTCATGACATCCATACAGTGGATTTTAGTTGCAACTGCTGCATCAACCTTAGCATCAGCCGTAATATTGAATTTCAAAGTTAGTCCACTTTTGTTTGAAACACTTCCACTCAAGTAAACATACATATCACTCTTTGATTCATAATAAGGCTGGTTAACTTCGACTTTAATCTCTTCATTCTGATACTCTCTAGTCAATGTTATCCTGCGCTCATCCCCTGCATCATCCTCAATCTTGAAAGGAAACTCCGTTGGCGTCTTAGCAAACTATTGAAAAAGCCATAAAAACGGTCAGTGTTCTACTGATGATGAAGAACCCCTGCCCCAGTTCAATAAAACAAACGTGCCCATATATCAAATTCATGAAACTAAATCTGTCTATACAAAAAAAAAAAAAAAAAAAAAAAAAAAAAAAAAAAAAAGAATAAACCTTGTGCAATTTCTCCTCAGCAGCATCTACTACAGACTCAATAACACTGAGAAGACTGTCATCGGAATCGTATCTCTTCTTAGCTAGAGCAGAGAAGTGACGATGACTTGGAATTGAAGTTGTTCGAATTACTTTTCCAAATAGTTTAATAGTACTTTTGCTAGTACTAATGGTTGTACTGGTCTTCAATGGGGTAGTAGTGAAAATGGCAGAGGTGTATTTTCTATGAGGGGTTATGTTTGCTAGTGGAAATACTGTAGAAGATGTAGCTTTCTTCATCATTCTACTCAATGTAGTCGCCATTTTGCAAAAGCGTTCTCAGAATAATCTCAGCTTTATTGAGTTTTTTAGGGTTTTAGAAAGATGAGAAGTGGTTTTGTCAGGAAAATCTCAGTTTTCTTGAGTTTTCTTGCTGGACACTTCTCGGCCCCGAAGCCCATATGTATATTGGAAGAGCCAAAAAGAATTTCTACACTCTTTTTTCTCATTACTATACTTGCTTGGTCTTTGACTTACAAGTGTGGGGATATTTTAGCTAAGTATGCTTATATTAATAGAGACTATGGAGTTAACATCCACCCACTCATGGACGAAGTTTTTCAACTCGCTTAGCATCCACCCACTCATGCTCCACACTAACCTCACCCTAATCCCAAAAGTGGATCACTCTTCTAAACCATCGCAATATAGACCGGGTAGGACTATGCAATGTCTCATATAAAATTATTTCCAAAACACTTGTCAACCGCATAAGACCTATCCTTCCGTTCCTAATCAGCCCTTATCAAAGTGTTTTCGTACCCAAAGATCAATCCATGATAACATAGCAATCATCGGTGAGCTTTTCCACTACATCAAATCTTCAAGTCGAACCAAAGATACTAAAATAGCGCTCAAGCTTGATATAAAAAAAAGCTTATGATTCACTAGGACTGGGATTTATCAAACTTTCACTATGCTAGGCTTTAGAAAATCTTCGTAGATTACATCATGCTTTGCATCTCCACAAGAACATACTCGGTCAACATCAACTAACACCGCACGGATACATTACGTACCCCACTAGAGGGATAAGATAGGCGGACCCCTCTGCTCTTATATTTTTATTTAACTCACATGAAATCTTGTCAACAAATTTGGGGAATCTAGAAATGCAAAAAGATAGAGGGACTCCGTATTTCACAGAAGGCTCCCTTAATCCTTCATCTAATGTATGCGGATGACCTACTAATAACTTATAAAGCAACAAAAAAAGACACAAAGCATCTCAAACGGCTGTTACACGCTTATGGTACCTCAGCAGGTCAACATATCAACACTTCAAAATCAACGATAATCCACCACCCAAAGCTTGACCCACAACAAATAGACGATCTACAGCAAATTTTTGGCATGCCAACAACCACAACCCCACCTACCTACCTAGGAGTGCAATGTAAGAAAGGAAGAATATCGAAACATATTTCGCACCCTTCTCCAAATGACTTACTCGCAAGGAAAAAGGATGGATGACCAAATGCTTGACACAAGTAAGAAGACCTGGTTCTCATAAAATATTCACTTACAACTACGCCCAACCATCTCATGCAAACACAGATGCTCCCAAAGACATATCCGCAACAAAATAGATCGTTTCACAAGAAATTTCTTCCGGGAACACGACTCAACCCGTTAGAAAGTCGCACCCAATAGGATTTGACAAGCTCATCCAACCTAAATCCAAAGGAGGATTAGGAGTTCGCAGCAGAAAGAGCATAACAAGGCTCTCCTCATGAAGAGAATTTGAAACATCCATGAGAAACCAAACTCGGTGGTGGCCTTGTTGTACAAACGAGAAATACCTTAAGCATCAACCCATCCTTCAAAATAACCCACCTCCCCCCTCTTCCATAATCCCACAATGGAGGAAGCTAGCTTCCTTCGTACCCACCTTAAAAAAACACATCTTCCACCAAATAGGAAACGACTCAAGTACCCCGATCCAAGCAAACTGGATCCCACATATCGAAAACACCATCGACCCTTCTCAGTTCTACCCCATACAACCGATGTCGATATCATTGACCCTCCAACCGGGTCATGGAACCATGAAAAACTGAGTATCCTTCCCCCACCCACAATACAAAGAATTATCAAACTGCACCACCCACGAGAGAACCTACCAGATAAAATAATTTGGCCTCTAACAAAATCGGAAATACACTACGGCTTCAGGATACAAATGTCTAACAGACTCCAAATCTGGCAAAGAACACCAACCACTACCACCATCCAACTACCTTTGGACATTACACTCGATTCTCACACTTTCAAAGATTTACTTAGCCTCCGCTTGGTACCAAAAGACCATGATATATGCACAAGACCTCTCGCTTTGGTAACAATGTTTAATAAAAACAAACAAAAAAACAAAGAACTCTATTACAGTGTCCTTTCACATATGAGGTACTGTTAACAGTGGGTGATGTATATGATTCTTGCTTACTAGTTCCTGCTACCTCTTACTCCGGGTATCTATATTTTTTTTTAAAATGTCTTTCCCTACGTGTACTCTAACAGTGCTGCTGCATCTTTTACTTACGTCTGCTTCTCTATTTCCAGGCTCTCTCACCTGAAGAGATAAATTTCGTACCACTAAAACATATTATATTGATCTCGCTTGTTCTTCGAAAATATTAGTTTTTCTTGATAACATTTCTTGGAAATTCATTTAAGGAAAAAATGTGAATTGATTCTCCAAGCTCGTAGTTAAGTGCAGGAACAAATAATACAATATTTGCAATTCTTATGTAATTATTCCCCTTTAACTGCCCAGTTAGTTAAAAGTCCTTATTGAGACTGATCTTCACATCAGGAAAAGTCACTAAACATGGTTAGTGAATGGTGTGTTTTCTTGCACTGTTCCTCTAAAATGCCGATATAACTTAAGGTTTTAAATAAAATGTAACTTCAAGTATGCAAAGTGATTCTCGTAACGTTTCACCATTTTTAATTTAGCAAAAAGATTATAAACTAAGTATTTACAACATTGTTGATATGCTACGACTCTTAATTAATCTTGTTTAAGCATTAAAAATCCATGTTTACGCACGTCGATTTGATCACTAATGTTGTTTTACAGCATTTTCATGCATGGTCAACCCATAATTTCATGAACCTTAGAGATACCAAGATTCTTATGATTCATCCTGAATTGAATGTCAATAATGAAGCAATGACCCATCTGGCCTGATGAAACCATTTTGATAAGATGCATGCAGACCTTACCTTACCCGCACAGACCAGACCACCTGGTAGTCTCGTATTAACTTTTGGTTCGAGTGTTTCTTTCAAATATACTTGCAACATTTATAGATAATTGCAAGATAAGTCTGTATGACCATTTTGGTGGTGTGTTGTGAGACAAGAGAAAGGCCATAATCTTGTGGAGTGTTGGAGGTTGAAAAATTGGATTCTAGTGAGAGTCGAGAGACCAAATCATGAAATCTAGAAGCTAGGGGAAAAAGCACTTGACCTTTTTGGTGTCTCGGTTTTGGTTCATACTAATATACAATATGTACTAATATTTTTTGAACCTCGTTGTCTTTTGAACCTCATTCTCTTTTCATGATTTGGCATTGTTGATATGCTACGACTCTTAATTAATCTTTGTTAATCAACTTTGATATGTAGCTGTTGATGGTGGTTTTTAGACAAAGTGTAAAATCGTAAAACCCCGAATAACCTAATGTCACCGATGACACATTTATTAGAACATTTAATGCATGTAGTCAGTAATTAATAGGGGGTATTTTTTCAAATTAGGGCTACAACGAACAAAACCCTAATTCCCCTCTCATTGCCAATGGCAAATCATGCCACCTTACCTAGCCCAAGCTAGCCGCACCTCTGTGCCAATGGCAAATCATGCCAGCCACACCAAAATGCGCCAAAGCATGCCAACCATGCTACCCGCACCTCTGTGCCAAAGGCAAATCATGCCAGCCACACCTAGCCCAAGCTAGCCGCGTCATGCCGAATGCACTCTGTCTTGGCCCTAGCTACGCTAATAACACCACGCCAAGCCAAACACACTTACCTTGGCCCTAGCCGCACCTCTGTGCCAATGGCAAATCATGCCAGCCACACCAAAACGCGCCAAAGCATGCCAAACATGTTAGCCGCACCTCCGTGCCAATGGCAAATCATGCCAGCCACACCAAACGCGCCAAAGCATGCCAACCATGTTAGCCGCACCTCCGTGCCAATGGAAAATCATGCCAGCCCACGCCTAGCCCAAGCTAGCCGCACCTCTGTGCCAATGGAAAATCATGCCATCCACACCAAATGCACCAAAGCATGCTAACCATGCTAGTCGCACCTCCGTGCCAATGGCAAATCATGCCAGCCACATTTAGCCCGAGCTAGCCGCGCCATGCCAAACGCACTCGCCTTGGCCCTAGCTACGCTAGTCATGTCACGCCAAGCCAAGCACTCGCCTTGGCCCTAGCCATGCCATGCTAAAATGGAGGCTTGCAAACCATGCAACCTAGGCTAAATCGGCCACGAATGCCATTGGCACATGCCAACGCGCTGTTGGTAGCTTTCCCTACCAGACACAACCTGGGTTAGCCACGCATGCCATTGGAACATGCCAAAACGCTCGCCGGTAGCTTTTCCCACCGGGCGCGACCCAAGTTGGCCACGCATGCCATTGGCACATGCCAACACGCCATGGTAGCTTTTCCCACCAGGTGCGACCCAAGTTGGCCACGCATGCCATTGGCACATGCCAACACGCTTCGGGTAGCTTTTCCTACCAGGGTGCGACCCAAGTTGACCCACGCATGCCATTGGCACATGCCAACACGCCGCCGGTAGCTTTTCCTACCCAGTGGCGCGACCCAAGTTGGCCACGCATGCCATTGGCACATGCCAACACGCTCGCTGATAGCTTTTCCTACCAAGACGCGACCCAAATTGGGCACGCATGCCATTGGTACATGCCAACACGCTCACTGGTAGCTTTTCTTATTAGGCCATGGCCCTAATGACCGAGCATGCCATTGGCACATGCCAACACGCATTGCTGGTAGCTTTTCCACCAGGCCGTGACCCAAATTGGCCACGCATGTCATTGGCACATGCCAACACGCATCGCTGGTAGCTTTTCTTACCAGGCCACGACCCTAATGGCCGAGCATGCCATTGGCACATGCCAACACGCATTGCTGGTAGCTTTTCCACCAGGACATAGCCCTAATGGCCATGCGCGCCATTGGCACTTTCCACACACGTCACTATCGGCCTGGCATTGCCGCTTACACTCAACGTACAACCTACCACCAAGGCATTCCGCACATGCCATTGGCACATGCCACACACGCCACTAGCAGCTCGCATTGCCACTTGCACTCAAGGCGCAACCCGCAACAAAGGCATTCCGCACATGCCACTCACGCCACTAGCAGCGCCACTTGCACTCAAGGTGCAACCAACACTCGAGACATCAACACAAACCCGGGGATGCTTTCCCGGGGTTTTGGTTTGGCGGTCACATGACTTACGCTGCGTACACTACGCTCACATTAATAAAGCGTGAATAGGAATAAAGCGGTCAAATAAATGAGGAAATAATGGTGAAAACGTTTTCACCCATAAACACCATGTGGTTACCACCTCCTCCCATTATTTCACCTTTACACTCTTCCTTCATGAGGCCAGGGTACATTTCAATCTCGACTTGTATAAATAGGTCTTACCTATTTCCACCGACAACAAGTCTCGGTCGGAGAACAATACAACACTCTCGGAAAGGCAACTTTGCAAGATCTCCAAAAAGCTTTCATCCCTTGCAAGCTTCCTAAGCTTTCACTTTCTCGATACAAGTAAAGATACTACTCTCCCGCACTATTCGTCTCAACACCTTTCTTTGCTTCCTCCCCAAATCAACCCTTCTCCTCCACTTTGTGACCGAAGCAAGTCCGGAACGACCATTTCTTGGTTTAGGCCGGACTTGTCTGATTGATCTCTCGAATCGATAAAGTGCTCACGCGCAAAGACATTTGTTTAGGGTTTAAACCAGTTTCTCACTCACCTACCGAATTTCTTTGAAATCGGAAACGATTTTCACCCATAGACAATTGACGACCACAGCGGGAGGATTGATCTATCGGATACAATGTCAGACTGTCGATCTCGTTCTTCGACCCAGATGTCAAGATGGTAGGGGAAGGCGACTCAATCCGACTCAAGATAGTGTGGGTTATCAAATCCGATCATACAAGATAATAGGGTTTGCTCCTTTTTTTTTTATTTTTTTTTGTCTTTGGAGAATGTGAGGTATTTGTACCGAGTTATTATCTTTTTGAATGAAGGTTATCACAAAATCTAGATACTAGCAGGTGAACTACAAATCCAGTCTGGAGCTACAATGGACATATCCCGATTGGATGCTTGGTATTCAACCAAGAAGGGATCTGTGGAAGGCCCGGAAAATATGTACGAATGATATGGATGCGAAAATATGTAAACGGTAAAAAAATACTCAAGGATGTTGTAAACCCAACTCAACTTGCGAGTGTGGTTATATGTGACAGGGATGCAGCATTTTAACTATACTCAAGGTGAGTACTTGAGAAACATCTTGATACAAAAATGCAATGAGAAAGTATGATCTGTTTTGAAGGCTAAAATATTTGCTGCTTATTTATTAGGGTAGCTGCAGTGGACCATGTTCAACGCCACCATGCTGTGCTGATTGCCGGGTATGCATTTACACTAAGAACAAGGTATAACGTAGTTCTTAGATCTTCCAAACTATCTTTATTATATCATTTACGCCAATTTTTTGATGGATTTTTCTTTTTTTTAAAGCTAAAAAATGAGTGGCAATCGTTGATGATTATACCCACGTACCAGCAAACGGTAAAGAATTATTCAAGGCTGCTGTAGCTCAACATGTGTGTGTACTACAAGAAAAACTGGATTAAGCGACCAGGCATTTTTGGTTGCAAAAGCCCATATTGAGTCGCTCTAACCCTTAAAGCAACTTAATTTGGCTCTCGCTCTTGAGTTGCAAAAGGTGGTATTTCTACAAGTCTAGAGCAGCTAGGCAATCGCTTTAGTAATCAACCAACTATCATGTAGCGTCTTTTCCTTAATTGCTTCATAGCTAGACCGACCTTCCTAAAGCAAGCAAAATAGTGATCGCTTTAGAGCTAGACCGACCTTCCTAGAGCAAGTAAAATAGTGATGGCTTTAGAGCTAGACCGACCGACCTGGAGCAAGCAAAATAACCATCACTTCATAGATCGACCAACCAAAATAGAGCAAGTGAAACACGCCGATCACTTCATAGATAGACCAACCATAATAGAGCAAGCAATATCATTGCTTTTACGCTTATTCAACCATCGCACAAGGTTGTTTGAAGTACCAGATTTTAGTCGGTGCAAACTTTGAACTTGTCCTCAATTTAGTTGCTCTAATTACTCATCAAACGAGAGAATGTCCCGGTTGTCTGCTCGTTAAAAGACTTCCTACCAATTTGACTCAAATTAAATAAAATTATAATAACTAATACGTAAAATAAATATGAACCAAATTAAATGCAAAATCAATTTGATTTATTATCACTAAATTCAACTTACAACATCTCGTTATTATTCGGAAAAAATTACAGTCTCATGTTTTACAAAACCAAATTAGATAAAATACAATCTGATATCTTTGAAAAATAAATTAGAATCTCATCATGGTAAGGGACAAATAAGTTAATACAACTACTTCGACTTTGAAGCACCCATCGAAGTTCTTTTAATCACCGGAAGAGCTTGAAAACACCGAAATATCATTCAAACTGTTCTTTTAGCTCGATTTAGAGTACCCATTCCGGATCTAGTTTCTTCCTCCAAAAAAAAAATTTGATAGACTTTGTTCCTGCATATATACAAACAAGAAAATCAAAAGAAGAACCAAGTATAATAACGTAATCAAACTTAAACAAAAATAGGATCAAGAACTAAATCAAGAAACCAATCAATGATATTTTGTACCTTGTTCAATAAAGCTAGCTGAGAGGAGCAAATCTAGCAATGATATTCCAAACCAAAAACACTAAAAATCAGACCCATTGAAAAAATTCAAAGAATCCTAACACAACCATATTCATATAGCGGCTAAGAGAAATTAACAGTGTAGACCAAAAAAAAAAAAATCGACCCATAGAAAAAATCAAAGAATCCTAAGCCAACAGTAAGCATGAAGTCTTGATTAAACAAATCTTTACGGAAAACTTGAGTATGAAGAGAGATGCATACAGATGCAGATTAGTATATAGGAAGAAGAAACGGAAGTTTGTAAACAAAGAAAAATCATATCAACAATACCTAAACTTTGATAAACCAAACCAATACATCAACTCAGTGAACATCAATTAACAACCTTCATCATTTAGCACGAGATCTACAACGACAAAGTAAAGTTGAAGAAGAATATGAAAAGATTGTGAGAGGGAGGCTCATGGTTCAACTTGTTTTGAGAGATAGAGAGAGGGGAAAGATAAGAGGCTAAAATGAGTGGATAGAAAGGATTAGGGTTTCTATACGATTTCTATAGAGAGGCCAAATACGGACCGTAGGATTAGATGGAATAAAAACTAGATCGACGGATGAGGTTTAGCTCATTGCCACGTCACGGAATATCTCTAGTAGGTTCTTGTCGTGCACATGTACCACGGGACATAAGTCCACGTGCGTCATTTTCGTTTTTTTCCTTTAAAAGGGAAAAATATGCATATGAGTATTTCTTTTGAGTTTGACTTTAAAAAAGAAAAATCAAGGATCAAACCAAGGTTATTACAAAGAAAGTTACATACATATTAGAGTGTCCTGATTACTTCAAATTAAATTAGGATCAACATACTTAAAAGGATCGTTATCACAAGACCATAAGACTAGCAATTACTTAACCAAATCAATATTTTCTTGCACACTCTTGTGTCGACCTCCAAAGACTCTTGCATTCCTCTCCTTCCATAAAATCCAACAAACCGCATAATGTAAGATTTTCCAAACATCCTTGCTCTTCCTTGCAACACATTTTTACTCTTTCTCGAGTCGATGGTTAACAACTATAATTCCCATTTTTTTCATTTTGTAATCCATTTTACTATAAGTCATAATTCTCGGGTTTATTCATATTCCCTTCATATATATAGTATTCAAAATTTTGTCTTGAAAATTAATAATAATTATTGAATTTATTTCTCATCACTCTCAAGTTCTAAACACTCTTGGTTTCCTATTATTCGGATAAACAATTTAAGAAACATAGTCCTTGTTTTTTTGTAATTTATGCCATTTTGTATGACCTAAAATATCATTCATATCCTAATTCCGAGATTAAAAAAATTGGGGATCAAGATGTGAAAGATTCAAGAAAACTTGAATCCTAAGATTTAATATGAAATTGTTCGAAGGGTTTCATTAAAACCTTGAACATTTTGAAAGTATATCCTTCGACTTTATTGATAATTCGTTTTGTCGAAAAATGAGCAGATCACACGCCCAATTTTGCCAATTTGCTCATTTGTTCTCGTCTTCGGTGAAGAATTACAATCGTTTTGGCCATGGTGAAACTTTGATCAAGTGGTTTTTTTTAGACCTCCAGGAATATTCTTAGTAGTAAGCACAATTTTATTCAGTCACGGGCTAATTTTGGTCACTTAAATTTCTGAATTCTTCATTATGAATCATAATTTACACGATAACCTAAATATATCCTTTGTTTCTCTGGTTATCAATATGTTTCACTAAATGCCCATTGATTTCACTATATTTTTTTAATCAATGGTACCTGGTATTACTTAGCAATCTGTATGGACAAACTCCAATATACTTTTAAGAGAATCAACAAGACTCAATCTATAAAAAGTATATCAAATGTGGGTTCTGATTTCAAACGTAGTATGATACATCATTGAAATCGATAAAGCTTATTGTCGATTCAAACTTCAAATGTGGCATAATGGCATAGAATCTATGAATCAGGAAGCTCCAGGAGGGTTCTTAATCAATAAAAACTAGCAAACTTAGCATGATATACATCATCGAAAATAATGAATATGAAGCTTAGTGTCGATTCGAACTTCAAATGTGGTTTAACGACATACAAACTATGAACCAAGAAGCTCTTGGAGGGCTCTGACTTCAAACTTAGCATGATACATTATCGAAATTGACTACTCTAAGTTAGAAACTTGGTAAGAACGATGAATCCATCCATTTACAGGTAAGATTCCTTCGAAATATTCTACAAAACCTTAAACAAACCTTATTTCTACATATTGTATGCAATCAGGCTCAGAGATCGAAACCTGGCCGCGAGTTGACTACTATAAGTCAGAAACTTGGTAAAAACGAATAAACCATCCATTTACAGGTAAGATTCCTTCGAAATAATCTACGAAACTTTAAAAAAAAACTATTTTTGCATATTGTTTGCATACCAGGCTCCGAGATCGAAACCTGGCCATGAGTTGACTACTATAAGTCAAAAACTTGGTAAGAACGACGAATTCATCCATTTACAGGTAAGATTCCTTTGGTATATTCTACGAAACATTAAACAAACCTTATTTTTGCATATTCTATGCATACCATGCTCCGAGATCGAAACTCCGGCCGTGAGTTGACTACTCTAAGTCGAAACTTGGTAAGAACGACAATTCATCCATTTACATGTAAGATTCCTTCACATATTCTACGAAACCTTAAAAAATCTTATTTCTCGCATATTGTATGCGTATCGGGATCCGAGATCGAAACCCGTCCGTGAGTTGACTACTCTAAGTCGAAACTTGGTAAGAACGACGAATTCATCCATTTACGTAAGATTCCTTCGAGATATTCTACGAAACCTTAAAAAACCCTATTTCGCATATTGTATGCGTACTTCAGATCCGAGATCGAAACTCGGCCGCAAGTTGACTACTCTAAGTCATAAACTTGGTAAGAATGACGAATCCATCCATTTACAGGTAATATTCCTTCGAGATATTCTACGAAACCTTGAAAAAACCTTATTTCTGCATATTGTATGCGTACCAGGATCCGAGATCGAAACCTGGCCGTGAGTTGACTACTCTAAGTCAGAAACTTGGTAAGAACGACGAATTCATCCATTTACAAGTAAGATTCCTTCGAGATATTCTACGAAACCTTAAAAAAAAATATTTTTGCATATTGTATGCGTACTAGGATCCGAGATCGAAACCTGGCCGCGAGTTGACTACTCTAATTCAGAAATTTGGTAAGAACGACGAATCCATCCATTTACAGGTAAGATTTCTTCTAGATTTTCTACGAAACCTTAAACAAACCCTATTTCTACATAAATGTATGCATACCAGGCTCTTAAATCGAAACCTGACCGCGAGTTGACTACTCTAAGTCAGAAACTTTGTAAGAACGAAGAAACTATCCATTTACAGGTAAGATTCCTTCTAAATATTCCACGAAACCTTAAACAAACCTTATTTATGTATATTGTATGCATACCGGGATCAAAGATCGAAACTTGGCCGCGAGTTGACTACTTGAAGTCAAAAACTTGTTAAAAATGACTAATCCATCCATTTACAAGTAAGATTCCTTCGGTATATTATACGAAACCTTAAACAAACCTTATTTCTGCATATTCCATGTATACAATGCTCCGAGATCGAAACCTGGCCATGAGTTGACTACTCTAAGTCAGAAACTTGGTAAGAACGACGAATTCATCCATTTACAGGTAAGATTCCTTCGGTATATTCTACGAAACATTAAACAAACCTTATTTTTGCATATTCTATGCATACCATGCTCCGAAATCGAAACCTGGCCGTGAGTTGACTACTCTAAGTCAGAAACTTGGTAAGAACCACGAATTCATCCATTTACATGCAAGATTCCTTCGACATATTCTACGAAACCTTAAAAAAATCCTATTTCTGCATATTGTATGCGTACCCGATCCGAGATCGAAACTCGTCCGTGAGTTGACTACTTTAAGTCGGGAACTTGGTAAGAACGACGAATTCATCCATTTACGTGTAAGATTCCTTCGAGATATTGTACGAAGCCTTAAAAAAAATCCTATTTCAAGATATTGTATGCGTACTCAGGATCTGAGATCGAAACCTGGCCGCGAGTTGACTACTCTAAGTCAGAAACTTGGTAAGAATGACGAATCCATCCATTTACAAGTAAGATTCCTTCGAGATATTCTACGAAACCTTGAAAAAACCTTATTTCGTATATTGTATGTGTACCAGATCCGAGATCGAAACTCCGGCCGTGAGTTGACTACTCTAAGTCGAAACTTGGTAAGAACGACGAATTCATCCATTTACAAGTAAGATTCCTTGAGATATTCTACGAAATCTTTATGGTACCTGGTATTACTTAGCAATCTGTATGGACAAACTCCAATATACTTTTAAGAGAATCAACAAGACTCAATCTATAAAAAGTATATCAAATGTGGGTTCTGATTTCAAACGTAGTATGATACATCATTGAAATCGATAAAGCTTATTGTCGATTCAAACTTCAAATGTGGCATAATGGCATAGAATCTATGAATCAGGAAGCTCCAGGAGGGTTCTTAATCAATAAAAACTAGCAAACTTAGCATGATATACATCATCGAAAATAATGAATATGAAGCTTAGTGTCGATTCGAACTTCAAATGTGGTTTAACGACATACAAACTATGAACCAAGAAGCTCTTGGAGGGCTCTGACTTCAAACTTAGCATGATACATTATCGAAATTGACTACTCTAAGTTAGAAACTTGGTAAGAACGATGAATCCATCCATTTACAGTAAGATTCCTTCGAAATATTCTACAAAACCTTAAACAAACCTTATTTCTACATATTGTATGCAATCGAAGCTCGTAGATCGAAACCTCGTCGCGAGTTGACTACTATAAGTCGAAACTTGGTAAAAACGAATAAACCATCCATTTACGGGTAAGATTCCTTCAAATAATCTACGAAACTTTAAAAAAAAAACTATTTTTGCATATTGTTTTGCATACCAGGCCCGAGATCGAAACCGCCATGAGTTGACTACTATAAGTCGAAACTTGGTAAGAACGAAGAAACTACTGTGCCTTAAATCGAAACCCGGCCGACATTTAGGATCTGTTAATATTTGTTTGTCCTATATGGAATGGTATCACCCAATGTAGTTAATCTCGGCCGAGATGGCCGAGATACCGCCGATAATATCGGTTTCGGTGTTTCACCGAGATGCCGATATTTCGTCGATATTGGCCGATATTTCACCGGTATTCACCGAAATATCGTGTCTCGGTACTCGACCGATATTCACCGAAATCGGATATTGACTACATTGGTATCACCCCCAAGTAATATCGTGTCTCGGTACGTGTACCGTTATGTATACCTTAAAACATAACCGAGTTCCGGAGTTCACATATTTTTTTTGGTATGCGTACCGGTATGTATACCAAATCGGTACCGGGACCAACAATTCTTTTATAGTATGCATACGGTTATACAGACTAATTCGGGATCACAGAATTTTTAGGTGTGCATACTGGTATGCATACCAAAAAGTTGTTGTCAACATATAGCTACTCTGATGCAACCTGTGACATTTCAATTATGGTACGTGTACCGTAATGTATACCTTAAGACACAACCGAGTTCCGAGTTCACGTAACTTTTTCTGTATGCGTACTGGTATGGATACCATTAAAACATAACCGATTTCCGGAGTTCACGTTTTTTTTTGGTATGCATGTGTATGTATACCAAATCGGTTATGGGACCAACAGTTCTTTTCTAGTATGCATACAGTTATGCAAACTAATCCGGGTTCACGAGTTCACAGACTTTTTAAGGTGTGCATACTGGTATGCGTACAAAAGTCATTGTCGACATATAGCTACTCCGATATGTGTACTTAGTATATGTATTATGGTTTCACACCTAACAGCTTTCCTGGCTTGTAAGATCGGAATGTATACTGGGTTGTGAGACTGCATATGACAACTTATCCTTCTTGTTGTATGAAACAACATATGAAAACTCTTCCTTCTTGTAGTGTGGAGCATCATATGAATCTTCTTTCTTGTTGTGTGAAACAATATATGACAATTCTGCTTACCAGTAGCACTAAATTCTGTAACAACTCTTCATTAAAGTCAACAAGATGCATACCTATGATTCACGATTCTGTGCTCAAGGGGTATGCGTATCACTTCTAACTCGTGAAACTCATATCCAATGGGTATGCGTGACATCCCCTATTCACCTGTCAGCACGGGTTGCACCTTGCTTCGCAAAGGTAGCTTGTGAATGATTACAACTAACTTCCCAATTCAACTTTTGACCGGTTCTACCTTGGATTCCAAGTAACTTGTGACCGATTACAAATTACATTCCATTGTAGCTTGTGATCGGTTACACCTTGATTTCCAAAGTAACTTATAACTGATTACAACTAGCTACATAACATAGGCTATGAACGGTCAGGAGTTGTAGCTACATAACATAACATAACATAACATAACATAGGCTATAACCTTACACAAACCCTTTTCTGGCAACTTCGAGAAAGAAGGCGGCTCTGACCTCGAAACCTGGTCAAGAGTGGACTACTCCTGGTCAAGAGTGGACTACTCCTGGTCAAGAGTGGACTACTATAAGTTGGAAACTTCGTAAGAACGATGAATCCAACCATTCATAGATAAGATTCCATCGGAACATTCTCCTAAACCTTAAACAAACCCTTTTCTGGTGACTTCGAGAAAGAAAGTGGCTCTGAGGTCGAAACTTGGCCGGGAGTGGACTGCTAGCTATAAGTTGGAAACTTCGTAAGAACGATGAATCCAACCATTCATAGGTAAGATTCCATCGGAATATTCTCCGAAACCTTAAACAAACCTTTCCTGACGACTTCGAGAAAGAAAGCGACTCCGAGCTCGAAACCTGGCCGGGAGTGGACTACTATAAGTTGTAAACTCCGTAAGAACGATAAATCCAACCAATATTCATAGGTAAGATTCTATCGCAGTATTCTCCTAAACCTTAAACAAACCGTTTTCTGGCGACTTCGATAAAGAAAGTGGCTCCGAGCTCGAAACCTGGTCGGGAGTGGACTACTATAATTCGGAAACTTCGTAAGAAAGATGAATCCAACCATTCATAGATAAGATTCCATCGGAATATTCTTCGAAACTTTAAACAAACCCTTTTCTGGCGATTTCGAGAAAGTGGCACATAGCTCGAAAGCTGTCCGGGAGTGGATTAGTATAAGTCGGAAACTTCATAAGAACGATGAATCCAACCATTCATAGGTAAGATTCCATCAGAACATTCTCTGAGAACCTTAAACAAACCCTTTTCTAGCGAGTTCGAGAAAGTGGCTCCGATCTCAAAACCTGGCGGGGAGTGGACTACTATAAGTCGGAAACTTCGAAAGAACGATGAATCCAACCATTCATAGGTAAGATTCCATAGGAATATTCTACAACACCTTAAGCAAACGCTCTTTTGGATATATCTACCCAATTTCAAAAGGTCAAAATTTCTAGAATTTAGTGGGGGGCGTTAGAGAAAATAATTTTTAGCAAAAGTGAATTTTTTTTAGCAGGAGTGAGAATAATCTAGCAAAGAACTACAAATCTGCTTTATTCCATATCGGTTCATCGGAATGTATATCGGAGGTCAATATTTATCAGTGTAACCTAAAATATACATCATCCGGTCTTTGATTAGTCGGAGGTCTAAAATTTATCCTGCTACCAAAAAAATCTGAAATTTATCCTGCTACCAAACCCCTAAACTCCTCATTTTGCCAAAACTATATCTTTGTAGAAATACTTCAACAATTTCACTCGGCTTAATGACTCCATCTTTGTAATCACACATCAAGGACAACACATGAACTTAAAGAAAAGTCACCTGAATGGGCTACTTGTGTATTCTAGTGGAATAAAAGCTCGACCGCTCAATCAAGTTTTTCAAAAACTAAAGCTTTCTAATCTATGTAACAAAGAATGATGTATCTTTTAGTTCGGTTGTACCATAAGAACTACAAGTACCCAGACCGATGATTTGTCTACAAATCTCCCGAGAGATGGAATAAGTGAAAGGCTAACCACTTCTCAGCATAATTCAGATCACAGATTAGTTAATATCAATGTGTTTGCTTCTCCCATGAAAAACATGGTTCTTAGTTAGTGATATTGTCGACTTATTATCATAAACTATTGTTCTTGGTGTCTTCTGTTCTTGAAACAAAGACTTCAGCATCATTCTTAACCATACAGCTTGTGTAGAACAGTTGCTAGCAGCTATATACTCAGCTTCTATTGTAGATAATGCAACAACTTGTTACTTCTTAGATGACCAAGAGAAAAAACTAGTTCCCAACTGAAATCCATAACCTGATGTACTCTTTCTTCCTTCTGTATCTCTAGCCCAATCACTATCAGTGAAACCAACCAGCTTTGGATCCTCTGAGATAGTATAAAATATTCCCATGCTTATTGTTCCTTTTACATACTTCAATACATTTTGCGACTTGTAAATGTGATTGTCTATGAGCTTCCATTAACCTACTAACCAAACCAATCGCATACATGATGTCGTGTCTTGTAGTGACCAAATATCTTAAACATCCAACAAGACCTTTAAAATTTGTTGAATTCACAAGCTCTCCTGATCCATCTTTTGTCAACTTCAATCTTTCTTCTATTGGTGTTAAGATTGGATTACAATTATCCATCTTAAAACGCTTCAAAATTCCTTCAGCATACCTTTGTTGATTAAGGAAAATTCCTCTTACAGTTTGCTGTACTTCAATACCAAGAAAATATGACATCAAACCAAGATCTGTCATCTCAAACTCCTTCACCATATCCTCCATGAATTGATTAATCATCTCAGTACTATTTCCAGTAAATATGAGATCATCCACATACATACATACTATGATATGAGTGCCAGCACCATCATCTTTCAAATACAAAGTATGCTCATGTGGACATCTTGTAAAACCTTTCTTGAGAAAATAAGAATCTATTCTTGTATACCATGCTCTTGGTGCTTGTTTCAAACCATACAAAGCTTTGTTTAGTTTGTATACTTTATTCTCTTTCCCCTCCATAATGTAGCCAGCTGGTTGCTCTACATAAACTTCTTCTTCCAAAACTCCATTCAAGAATGCTGACTTCACATCCATCTGAAATATCTTCCATTGCTTTTGTGCAGCTAAAGCAATGATCATTCTTACTATATCAAGTCTTGCAACTGGTGCAAACACTTCTGAATAATCAACTCCTTGTCTTTGTCTATAACCCTTAGCAACTAACCTTGCTTTTTTTCTCTCTATTTCACCATTTGACTTATATTTTGTTTTATAAACCCACTTAACACCAATGGGTTTCTTTCCTGGTGGAAGTTTTGTTAATTCCCATGTGTCATTCTTCTCAATTGACTTCAATTCTTCATTTATGGCTTGAATCCAACCTTGTTCTTTAGATGCTTCTTCATAATCTATAGGATCACAATCTCCAAATAATGCAAAGTTCACAACATCATCATCATCTTCATCATCTCTTGTTAAAACATAATCATTCAACCTAGCAGGTATGACATATTTTCTTCTTGGTCTTGTAGTTTCTTGTTGTTGTACTACTTCTGTTCTTGCTTCTTCATGTTGTTTTTCCACATTGTCTTGAGCTTGCACTTCTTCTTCAACTACAATTGGAACTGTTCTGACAGCAGCAGGTGGATCAACATTTCTAGTTGATCCAATATCATGTGGATCAACATCCCTTGTTGATCCATTGATATGAGGATCAACACTGGTTTGTTGATCCATTATTCCAATTCCATTGTGAATCTTCATCAAATATAACATCTCTACTTATAACTATCTTTTTAGTTTCGGATTATATAGCTTGTATCCTTTAGTCACCGAATCTGTAACCAACAAGAATACATTTTTCACTCTTATCATCCATCTTCTTTCTCAATTCTTTTGGCACATGTGCATATGCAATGCACCAAAAAATTATCAGATGTCTTACACTTGGTCTTACTCCTCTCCATGCTTCTTCTCCGGTGTTTTGTTGTTCAAACTATTTTTAGACATCTCAGTAACTACACAACCGTGTCAATCGCATAACCCCAAAAACTTTTTGGTAAATCTTTTGTTCTTCTTATTGTTCTTGCCATCTCCATTATGGTTCTATTCTTCCTCTCTCGCAACTCCATTCTTGTGGTGTATATCTTGCTATTAGGCGATGTTGAATGCCATGCTCTTCCATAAAATTATCGACAACGGTGTAGACTCGGTTCTCTATCACTCAAAATTTTTGATACTCTTACCAATTTGTTTCTCAAAGATAAGCTTTGAAACTTCTAAAAGCATGAAAAGCATCACTTTTTTGTTTAAGAAAATATACCCATGCTTTCCTACTAAAATCATCAATGAAAGTTATGAAATAATTAATTACCTCCATGTGAAGTTACTTCAATAGGACTATACAAATCACTATGGACAATCTCCAATTGTTGATCAGCTCTTCTAGCTTTGTTGACTGGGAATGGATCTCTGTGCTACTTGCCAAATATGTAATTTTCACATCTTGATTCTGGAAGTTCAATGAAAGGTAATCCAGATACCATCTCTTTCTTTGCTAAGGTTAGTAAGATGTTGAAGTTCACATGCCCCATTCTCTTGTGCCACAACCAAGCATCATTATGAACATGACTACTATAACATCTTTCCTTTTGATACTGAATATTCAAAGGAAACAATCTATTCTTAGTCATCTGCACTCTTGTAATAAGTCTTCTAAAACGATATCGAATTGTACAAACACCATTGAAGATGTTCATAGAATAACCTCTTTCAGATAATTGACCATACTCAAAAGATTTTGATGCAAACCTGGTACATAAAACACATCCATAATATATGTTTTTGCACCATTCTTCAGAACTATTCCAATCCTTCCTTTTCCCATAACCGGAATTGTAGAATTGTTTCCAAACTTCACAGTTGAACGCACTAATTCATCAAGATTATCAAACAAATCTTTCTTCCACACATATGATTACTGCAAACTCAAGATCTAGATACCACTTATGTTGAGGCTGTTTCTTCGTGTATGACAAGCCAACAACATATTTTCACTTTCTTTTCTTCTTCATCTTCATCTTGACTTTCGCTATATTTTCTTTGAAATTTGCTTTGTAGTTATTAGCAACTGTCTTTCTTGGTTTTGAACATTCAGTAGCAATGTGTCCAAAATCTCCACAATTATAACATTGAATTTTGCTTCTATCCATTGGTTTTCTTCCTTGATAGCCTCCATTGTTAGATCTTTCACCATTGTTATATCTTCCTTGAAAACCTCCAGCATTAGATTTTCCTTGATTTCTTCTCCATCTGACTTGACTATGAAGAGCCTCTTCATCTTGTTTTGCAGCAGTTGTTTTCTCTAACAGTCTTTGTTCATAAGCTTGTAATGAACCCAACAACTCGTTAAGAGTCATAGTTGCAACTGTGTTGCATTCTTCTATAACAGTAACCTTTGATTCAAACTTCTCAGGCAAGCTTCTTAAAATCTTCTCCACAATTGTCGAATCTTCTACAAAAGATCACCATTGGCCTTCATCTCATTAACAAGGTTCAAGTTTTTGAGAAAAAATCTGAAATTGTTTCAGATTGTCTCCATCTCGTAATAATTCATATTTTCTTTTCGTGGTTTGTAATCTAACCTTCTTGACCTTGTCGATCCTCGTGTAATAGCTTATCAAACCATCCCAAGCTCTTTAACTTCTTTGATGTGGATAACTCTATCCATGAGAGATTCATGAATGCCCGATGAAGAATATATATAGCTTTAGAATTCTTCTTCTTTTTCGCTTAACGAGTTTGCGCAGCTCCTTCAAGTACAACTCCTTCTCACTGGTTCTACATAACCATCTTTCAAAATATCCCATACCTCTTGGAATATGAAAATATTCTCCATCTGCAACCTCCAGTGTTCAAAGTTTTTACCTTCAAACACCGGAACAATAATTGAACTTAAACTTGTCATCTTGTTTAAATCAACAACTCATACCCACAGCCCTAGAACCTGATACCAGTGTTCTGATACCAGATGTAGAAAATATGATATCAAAGACTTGAAAGAAAAATAAAACTAAACTCAAAACAATATCTCTTCAATAGATGTAATTCGACTCATGGCTCAACAACCTATTTATATGATTAACAAACTTGACTCTCAAGTAAAAAGACTTTCCTAACATAATCAAACTCTAACAAAGAAACTTCTAGACAATTCTCACGTAAACAAACTCTTAAAACCAGTAATACTTGCAACCCAAGTAAGCTTCTAAATACCGTACCACGCATCAACAATAATTGTTTATCCATCCACTTCATGTCAACTGTACCTGTTGATCCAACCATATTCTGTCAACTCTCATAGTTGATCCATACTACTGTATCAACAACTCTTGTTGATCCCTTCTGTCTTCTTTATACTATCTTGGTTTATTCTTCAACACTCCCTCAGTCCCAAATTAAAAGATATAGTTGGTTTTAAATTTTGTTCCATAAATAGATGAGCTATCTTACAAATCAATAGGATATTTCTAAAATTACATTTTTAATTGATTATTGTTACTATAAGAAATATGTATAATTTGATAGCCATGTTTATATTCGTTACATAGGTGTTTTAATATGCTTTTCAACGGTATATAAAGTTTACGAAAATCCGTGGTATAGTTTAAAAGATAAATCATTTCTTGTTGGAACAATTGCCGATTTCACACCTGCAAAACAAGGATTAGAACACAAAACAAAGTGACGGCTGAGTCACGACCAGGTCGCTCTCTTTAGGACGTTTTGTGGCTCGGCCTTAAGTTTTGCTGTGAAGCAGTTTCTTTCTCCGTCACGACACCCTGTGGATAAAACAAATGAGAAAAACTCTCTTTCGATCTCTCACGCATACAATGAGAAATCGATCACTTCTACTCTCTCTATTCTTGATCGTATTTTTGGTCTCTTGATTCTTAGAAAACAATGGTGTAAAACTTATGTTTTCTTTTGTTCTCAAACCGTTTTTATAACCAGCGCCAATGCAAATTAATGGAGAATAAATTGGATTAATGGATGCGATTAAAATTCCATTCAAAACAAATGTCAAAAACGGGCAAATAAATCATGCCATAATTAGCGCAATTAAAACATAATTAAGGTTATGAGAAAACGATTTGAAAACTCTTTTTAAAAACAACAAAAATTACTTTCCAAATTCAAGAGACCTCCCAAGACCCCGCTCCCGGACTAATGTTATATATATAATATATATGCACAATCAGTAGGGGAGGGATTCGATCCTGAGACCTAACCCTCCCGGCCCAAAATGCTTAACCACTGGGCCAAACTCGAATTGTTGATACAAATGTACAAAAGAATTATTTTAAAACATATATCCCAACATTTCTAATTTTTAATGGTTATTATACATAAGAGTATAATTGTGTTAAAAATACTTAAACATACTCCCCTTTCCTCCTTGCCTTTAGAATTGTGCAAAGTACAACTAGATCATCTATTTTGGGACGGAGAGAGTATGTAGTACTCTCTCATGTTTCCCTACATATCATTTTTTTTCTTGTTTTGAGGTTCATGTAACAAAGAATTAAGGTTGAACAATTATAAAACGTTTTTGTTTGGATATATGGTTACGAGCATCATCATCATAAACCGATTGCCCATATTACATCTATGCTTGTCTACTAAAGACTCTTTCCACATCAATCACACCCCTGAATATTTGTCGATTCCTTGATGAATTTCGTGAATTCAAACTAGCCAAAGAAGGTTCATCAGAGTTTCAACTTGAGAAAATTTCAGTTTTTCAATTTTTTCCTCAACTCTAACTTCCATAAAACATGAAATCATCCTAGGATCACAGTATGGGTTATTTAGTTAGCAATGAAATTCTTCAAGTGTTTCAACCACCCGTGTTTCTTGTGCTTTATCTTAACCATGCAGTCATATAAGACTTCGGTAAGGCTGGGTGCAATCCCTCTGTCTTCCAAATACGTGTAGAAAGCTTTCTGAAACTTCTCTTGCAAATCCCTTCAAAGGGAGAAAAGAAAACAACAACAAAAAAAAAAATCCATTGTTATTACTAGTTATATAGCAAATCCAATCGATGGGCGCAAGAAATATGATAATCAAAATCTAGCAGTCAATTCCACTTACGTGAAAGCAGGTCCTCCATAAAATTGTAAAGGGATATTCTCATCAGAAGCATTTGGATAATTGACGTCCAAACTTGTGATTTCAAATCCTTCTGTTTCATCAATCGTACCATGGAATTCCAAAGTTAGACCAGTTTTGTTCGAAACAATTCCTTTCAAGTCAACATACCATCGACAATAATGCTTGTGATGAACTGTGACTTTAATCTCCTCATCACCCTGATACTCTCTGGTCAATGTTATAGTTCGCTCCGATACATCTTCTGCCTCAATCTTAAAAGGAAACTCACTTAGTGCCTCAGCAACAACCTAGCGAAAACAAACACGTACACTCGAATTAAATGTGTCCTTACAACTAGTCTCCTCCCACTATACAATCACAATTAAATTTATAAATGGCGGACTTATGCATGAAATTAAATGTGTCTATCCACTTTGAGCAGAAAAGGAATAAACCTCATGAAATTCCACCTCCGCGCATTCGATTTCAGATTCAACAACTTTGAGAAAAGTGTCATCAGAATTTGATTTCTTCTCAGCGAGAGCTGAGGATTGATAACGAGCTGGAATTGAGGTTGCTCGAGATACTTCTCCAAAGAGATTACTGTTGTTACCACTAATGGCAATGAAACTCTTCAAGCACTTCAACCATGCAGCGTGTTTCGTGTGCTCTTTCTGAACCATGTATTCGCATAAGAATTTGCCAATGCTGGGTTCAAACCCTCTATCTTCAAAAATGTGCGGGAAAGCTTTCTGCAACTTCTCATCGAATTCCCTAACAAACAAAAAAAAACGAAAATCTATTTAGCAAACCCAAAAGCCGATAGCAAGAAATATATATAAGAACCAAACAAATTACACTTACGAGATACTAGGTTCTTCATAAACGGGATAGTCATCAGAAGAATTTGGATTCTTGACACTCATCCTGCTGTAGATTCTAATTCCATTTGCTGCATCAGCCTTAACACTGAGTTCCAAAGTTAGTCCGCATTTTTTAGAAATACTTACATTCAAGCGAACATACGGTGGTTGATCATAAGTATTCCTAGGTTGATGAGTCCCTAAGTAAACTGTGGCTTTAATCTCTTCTCCTTGATAATCTCTAGTCAATGTTATAAAATCCTTCCCTACATTATCCACAATCTTGAAATGAAACTCTCTTGCTGCATCAGCAAACTTCGGAAAAACGCATAATTAAAAACCAGTCTGTCGCGTCAGTGTTCAATAATGATGAAAAGAAACCCATTTCTAGGTATTCATAAAACAAACGTAATAGGGAACAAACCTCACGAAATTTGTCCTCCGAACAATTGATTTCAGAGTCGATAATACTGAGAAGAGTATCATCAGAACTGAATTTGTTCCCAGCTAGAGCTGAGAAGTGATGATGAGTTGGAACTGAAGTTTTTCCAAATAGATTATTACTAGTACTAATGGTGGTACTGGTCTTCAATGGGGTACTGAAAATAGCAAAGGTGTATTTTCTATGAGGAGTTCTTCTGTTTGCTAGTGGGATTACGGATGATGCAGCTTTCTTCGTCATTCTACACAAAGTCCCCATTTTTACAAAAGTTTTCCCCGAAAAAACTTAATTTTTTTTTAGGGTTTTTGAAGGAAGAGATTAATTTTTAGTATTGAATTGGGAATTTGAGTTTTCTTGGTTGACACATATATTGAAATAGGCCCGGCCCAGTCTACTCTCTTTTCGACTTCTACATTTTCGTAAACTGGTCACTCCAAGTAAGGCTCCTCTTCGACTTCGCACATCACGGGAAGTTTAAAGATCAGAGCAGAAGTAGAATTTGTATCCTTTGGTGGACAAGATGAAGAGCATAAAGTGTATTAACACTGTTTCTATATAATGTTTTAAATTACAATACATGAAACTCTGAGGAATTAAGAATCATAACAAATATTGATTTTATCCTCTGGATCAATTTGTTTTGAAGCGTGATCATTCCTCTAGTCTTTGCAATATTGTTTTTATCCTCTGGATCGATTGGCTCCACAAAGTCACAACTTTGATTTTGAAGCGTGATCATTCATTCACTATCAACTATCATGCTACTTTTACACGATAGCTAAAAGAAGTAACAATATTGTCTATGAAACAAAATAATAATGACCACTAGATATCTGGATTAGTACCCATTTTAGCAATAGTACTGATATCTGCATTTAGTAATAGTGCCAAATTAGGTATTCGAGTCCTTATATTCTTAGATGGGGCTTGTTCTTGCAAAGACTAATGGTAATGGATTGCAAAGACCTTGTACTGCACAATCTGTTGCTGGGATGGGGTAATGTGCATACTCTGTTAAGGACGAGAGAAGGGTTGATGCGCCACTGCAAGATCTTCTAATTCCCACAGATTCGATGCTGGACACTGGGATTATTAACAAGGTACGTACATTTTGGTTTCCCACCTAAGTTTTATAACTTGTATACATTGATTACGAACAAATCCGGTTGTCGATAACTCTATTCCGGTCACATTTAAGGATTAAACAATCACTTATTAAAATTGTTCATAAAAAACGAATCAAATTAAGCTCCCAAGTAACCCTGCAAAGACTATAAGTAACCTTTGAAAGCTCTTCAACTTGACCAAAATTTACTTGTCAATGAAATTCTTCAAGTTCTTGAGCCACCCAGTGTACTGCTTGTTTCTCCTATTCTGAACCATGGAATCATATTCATATAAGAGTTGGACCATACTGGGTTTAATCCCTCTGACTTTTAAGAATGTGCGTAAAGCTTTCTGCAAGCTCTTACTCAAACCCCTTCAAAACCAAACCAAATAAAAAACAGATGTTACAACAACCGGTGGCAAGAAATATACTAAAACCGAGACTAGCAGAGAATTCCACTTACCGGAAAGCAGCTGGCCTTTCCAAAGCAGGAAAATGATCATTATTGGAATCATTCGGATTCTTGATAGCCAAATATTGAATTGTAATTCTATTTGTTGATTCAGGCGTAATATGGAATTTCAAAGTTTGTCCGCCTTCTTTCGAAACACTGACATCTAATCTGTAAACATTCACCTCTTGATCTTGGTCCTCGTAAGAATAATCACCAGAGGGACTATGCCACTTTTTTTCTCTTTTAACTGTGACTTTAATCTCCTGACCCTGATACTCTCTAGTCAATATTAGAATATCCTCCACTGCATTATCCTCAATCTTGAAAGGAAAATCTCTTAAGAACTCATCAACCTATCGGAAAAGCACATTCATTCAATTGACGATGAGCACAACAAACTTACCCAAATATCAAAATCCTGAAATCAAGTGTATCCAACCAGAAAATAAAAAAATAAATAAAAATAAGAAACTCAGCGTTTTGAGTAGAATAGTTAGAGAACAAACCTTCTCAGCAGAATCGATTTCAGACTCAATAACTCTGAGAAAAGTGTCATCGGAATTGGATTTCTTCTCAGCTCGTGCAGAGAAATGATGATGATGAGGTCGAATTGAAGTTACTTGTCTAAATCTATTAGTAGTAGTAGTAATGGAAGAGGTGTAATTTCTAGGAGGAAAAGTTCTGTTTGCTAGTGGGATTGCTAAAGAAGATGCAGCTTTTTCATCATTCTACTCATCAAAGTAGTCGCCATTTTTGCAAGTTTTCCTCAGAAATCTCTTGAGGTTTTTGTAGGGTTTTAGAAGGAAGAGAAGTAGTTAATTTTACTGGATTGGGCCATGATGGGTTTTTTAGGGCTTCCTCATACGTGTTTATACACTGCCTTCCACTCAGGGCTTCACACGGTACGGTTCGGCTATCTCAGGCAGGTTCCATACGGTTGGGTTCCAGTGCAGCCCTACTTCCACTTCCAGGAAACACTAAAGGTGTATGCATGAGGTGGTGAGGTACATTCACAAAATTCATGCAATGTTATTTAGTAGTGTTTGAGAAAAAAGAAAATGATTTATGCTTTAGCAAAAAAAAATCGATTCTCAATTTAGTAGTGTTTGAGCAAAAAGAAAATGATTTACACAAAATTGGTTAAAAGACCAAAATCAATAATTCATGGGTGAAAAACACATTTAGATTTTGATACTGTTTAAATGGACAAAAATATAAAAATAGCCAGGATGTAACCAGTTTCATCCTACCCATTTTCAAATTCTTTTTCTTATTTTTAATTTACATCAGGATTCATCCAGTTTCATCCTCGCTAGGATGAATTCAGCCATCCTTGCTATTCTTTTGTGTCCATTTCACCCATAATAATTTTTACTCGTCCATTTGAACCATATTTTAAATTTTTTTGGACCGAATGACTCATTTTCCGAATGATTTATGCTTTAGCAAAAAAAATCGATTCTCAACTATACCCCAAAATCTCAAACCAAATTCTCATCTTTTGTATGAAAGAAAGGTTGTGTTTGACAGACTTGAAAGGTTGAGCTTCAATGATTGAAAACGTATTGCATAGGGTAAGTTTTTCCAGATGAAGTATTTTAGTTGGCAATGAAATTCTTCAATTGTTTCAGCCACCCAGTGTGTTTCCTGTGCTTTATCTCAACCATGCAGTCATATAAGGCTTCGGTAATGCTGGTTCCAATCCCCCTGTCTTCCAAATATTTGTAGAAAGCATTCTGAAACTTCTCTTCCAAATCCCTTCAAAGCAAGAAAAAAAAACAACAACAAAAAAAAATCCATTGTTATTACTAGTTATATAGCAAATCCAATGGGCGCAAGAAATATGATAATCTAAAACTAGCAGTCAATTCCACTTACGTGAAAACAGGTCCTCCATAAAAATGGAAAGAGATATTCTCATCAGAAGCATTTGGATTCTTGACGTCCAAACTTGTGATTTCAAATCCTTCTGTTTCATCAATCGTACCATGGAATTCCAAAGTTAGACCAGTTTTGTTCGAAACAATTCCTTTCAAGTCAACATGCCGTCCACAATAATGCTTGTGATGAACTGTGACTTTAATCTCCTCATCACCCAGATACTCTCTGGTCAATGTTATAGTTCGCTCAGATACATCTTCTTCCTCAATCTTAAAAGGAAACTCACTTAGTGCCTCAGCTACAACCTATATATGGAAAACAAACGTGCCCAAATATTAAAATCATGAAATTAAATCACTAGCAAATTTTGAGCAGAAAAGGAATAAACCTTATGAAATTCCTCTTCCGCGCATTCGATTTCAGACTCAACAATTTTGAGAAAAGTGTCATCAGAATTTGATTTCGTCTCAGCGAGAGCAGAGAATTGATGATGCGCTGGAATTGAGATTTCTCGAGATACTTCTCTAAAGAGATTGATGTCGTTACCACTAATGGCAATGAAACTCTTCAAGGACTTCAACCATGCAGCAAGTTTCGTGTGCTCTCTCTGAACCATGTATTCGCATAAGAAATTGCCAGTGCTGGGTTCAAACCCTCTATCTTCCAAAAATGTGCGGAAAGCTTTCTGCAACTTCTCATCAAATTCCCTAACTCAAAAAAACGAAAATCTATTTAGCAAACCCAAAAGCCGATAAACAGAAAAATATACATAAGAACCAAACAAATTACACTTACGAGATATCAGGTTCTTCATAAACGGGATAGTCATCAGAAGCATTTGGATGCTTGACACGCATCTTGCTGTATATTCTAAATCCATTTCCTTCCTCAGCCTTAACTTTGAGTTCTAAAGTTAGTCCGCATTGTTTAGAAATACTTACATTCAAGCGAACATACCATGGACCGTAAACTGTGGCTTTAATCTCCTCGCCTTGATAATCTCTAGTCAATGTTATAAATTCCTTCCCCACATTATCCACAATCTTGAAATTAAATTCTCTTGCTGCTTCAGTAAACTATCGGAAAAACGCATACAAACCAGTCAGTGTTGAATAATGATGATCATGAAGGCTAACCCATTTGTAGGTATTCATAAAACAAACCTCACGAAATTTGTCCTCAGAACAATTGATTTCAGACTCAATAATACTGAGAAGAGTATCATCAGATCTGGATTTCTTCTCAGCTCTAGATGAGAAGTGATGATGAGTTGGAACTGAAGTTTTTCCAAATAGATTATTAGTGGTACAGGTCTTCAATGGGGTAGTAACTAAAATGGCAGAGGTGTAGTTTCTATGAGGAGTTCTTCTTTTTGATAGTGGGATTACTGAAGATGCAGCTTTCTTCGTCATTCTACTCAAAGTCGCCATTTTCGCAGCACAATAAGTTTTCTCAGAAAAATCTCACCTTTCTTTGATTTTACAGTATTAGGGTTTACGAGGATGAGAAGTAGCTTTCTTGCTTAACACGCATCACGGCCCCAAAGTCCAAAAGCCCGTAGGTGTATTAATTGGGCCCAGTCTACTTCTCTTTCCTTCCACATCTACATTTTCGTAAACTGGTCACTCCTGATAAAGTTAGTCATGACAACAATATATAGAGGAAAAGGGTTTTCTCACTTGATTGATTAACAAAAGAGTTACAACATCATCTTATACAAGATTCAAGAGCTAAAAACAGAAAGAAGACAACTACGAATACAAACTAATGAATGCGTAATATACGTACAAAAGAGAAACTAATGAAGTCCAAACATTCCAACTTTTAATAAAGACCTTGTATGTTTTTATCAACTGTGATTTGAATCTCCTCACCCTGATATTCTCTGGTCAATGTTATGAATTCCTCCCATGCATTATCCTTAATTTTGAAAGGAAACTCTCTTAGATCAACTGCAGTGGTGCGAGTATAACCAAAGACCAAAGATAAAAAAAAACGACCAAATTTGAGTTTAGTCTGGTGTGTGACGTTACGGGTAGAAGATTAAATTTGGTCGAGCGTATACTATACGTTCGCCTGGTGTGGGGTGTGGACTATACGTTCGCCCGATGGGGGGAGATTCCAAAAAAAAAAAATAATAAAAAAAAATGGAGCGGATGTATAAAGCCCGCCCTTTATAAAGAGAATAGAAAAAAAGAATGGGGCGAGTATAAACCACGCCCCACACAAAGAAAAAAAATGGGGCGGAGGTATAAAGAACGCCTGTTGTGGGGCGTACACTATACGTTCGCCTGTTGTGGGGCGTACACTATACGTTCGCTCGACTATAATTTGGGTTTGGTCTTGGTCCCAGACCAAATATAGTCTCAGATTTAGTCGATAATTGGGGTTTAGTCGATAGTACGTCCCACTACGTCTCGTTCTTTTACCAAATATTTGAGTTTAGTCGCCCGCTGTGGTTACTCTTAGTGCCTGAGGGACTTATCCACTGAAAACCGCATAAAAAAATAACTTAAAACCCATTAAACAGACTTGCCCAAATATAAGGCACTAGCATTTGAGTGAAAAGCGAAAAACCTCATGAAGTTCCTCCTCCGCAAAAATCGATTACAAACTCAACACCTGTGAGAAAAGTGTCATCAGGGTTGGCAATGAAAATGCTAAAATTTTTAAATACGCAGTGTGTTTCTTGAGCCTTTTCTTTTCCATGCAGCCATATATATATAAGAATTAAATTGCATCTTATTTTCCTCGGAGAACAAAGGAAACGAACTGAAAAGAAAATCACCTGTAAACACAACCAAGATAATTAAACCACACACGAAAAAACAAATAAGATTACAAGCAGGATGATCTTGTTTCCTCAGTTAAGATGTACTAGTGTACTAGTACTTTTCCATAAAATGGAATCAAATATTTGGAGTTACCTCTAGAGCCATTAAACATCCGCAAACTGAACATACCATCTTTCAAGGGTTGGCATACAATGAAATTCTTCAAAAGCACTTTTTAAGGGCTCTTCAACTTGAACAAAGTTCAGTTGGCACTAATGAATTTCTTCAAGTTGTTAAACAACGTCTGTTTCTCGTGCTTTTCCCCGGGGGTTTTCTTAGCCATGTAGTCGCATAAGAATTTGGTATTGCTGGGTTTAAACCCTCTGACTTCCAAATATGCCTCCAAAGCTTTCTGCAAGTTCTCCCTTTAACACGAATAAACAACGAATGTCAATATTAGAAGAAATATGATAATCTAATTAAGACAGCAATCAATTCCACTTACGAGAAATCAGATACTGCGTAATAAGTATAATCATCAGAAGCATTTGGATTATTTACAGCCAATCTTCCAACCGAAATTCCAAATGCATTAGCATTACAAACGAATTCCAAAGTTTGTCCATTTCTTTTGGAAACTTTAATATCCAAGTAAACAACATGTGGATTAATATGATCTTCTTCTTTGTGATCATCAGAAGAATCACTGCGTTCCTCTTCTTTGTTTTCTTGACCATCCTCCTCCTCCTCCTCATTATCATCATCATCATCCCCATCCTCATTATCATCAGAAGAAAAATCACTAGCGTATTCAGGCCTTTCAACTTTGACTATAATCTTTTCGTCCTGAAACTTTCTAGTCAATGTTATAGTTCTCTCCCCTGCATTATCCTCAATCTTGAAAGGAAACTCTTTTGGTGCCTCAGGGAGGACCGCTTTTGGTGTCTCAGGAATGACCTATTGAGAAACGCATAAAAGAGTAACTAATGGCAAACTTGCACAATTATCAAAATCATTAAATTAAATCTGTCTAATGTCTATCAAATGGTGAAAAACCTCGTGCAGTTCCTCCTTGGCACAATCCATTACAGGCTCAACAACTCTTAGAAAAGTGTCATCACAGTGGGCAATAAATTTCTTATAATATTTCAACAATGCAGTGTATTTCTTGAGCCTTTTCTTTTCCATGTAAGCATGTAAGAATTTGATAATGCTGGGTTCAATGATCCCTCTGACTTCCAAATATGTGCGGACAGCTTTCCGCAAGTTCTTATGCAGACTCCTTTAAAATCAAAAACAACAACAACAAAAATGTTACAAGGTGGAATTATAACAAACACAACAGCCGAGAGCAATAAGTGCAATAATAACCAAAGATACCATACAATTCCACTTACGAGAAATCTGTTCCCCGGTGAAGAGTATCCTCATCTCGATTCTTGATATCCACCCAGTCGATTATAATTCTAACTGCTGGTTTAACCTTAACCGTAATATGGAAATTCAAATACAGTCCACTTTTGTTCGAAACCTTTCCAATCAAGAAAACATACATAATACTCTCTGCGGGATAACGAGGCAGAGGAACTCTGACTTTAATCTCCTCGCTCTGATACTCTCTAGTCAATGTTATATCTCGCTCGTCTCCATTATCCACAATCTTGAAAAAAAACTCTTTTGGTGTCTTCAAGACCTGTCGAGAAACACATACAGTCAACAAGGGTAGAAAACCCATTATTTATTTACAAAATCATGCAATTAATTAAATCTGTCTATTTACAAACCTCATGAAATTTCTCTTCAGTAGAATCGATTTGAGATTCCAGAACACTGAGAAGAGTTTCATCGGAATGGGATTTATTCTTCTCAGCTAGAGCAGAGAATAAGTGATGATGAGCTGGAATCGAAGTTGTTCGAATTGCTTTTTCAAATACATTAATGTTCCAGGTCTTCAATGGGGTACCGGTGAAAATGGCAGAGGTATAATTTTCATGATGAATTTTTCTGTTTGATAGTGGAATTACGGGAGAAAATGCAGCAGCTTTCTTCATCATTCTACTCAAACTAGTCGCCATTTTGCAAAAGTTCTCTTCAAAAAATCTCAGTTTTCTTGAGTTTCTAGGGTTTTAGAAGTGTGACAAGTAGTTTTGTCAGGAAAATCTGACTTTTTTTGAGTTTTCTTGCGCGACACATCTCGGCCCCAAAGCCCATATGTATGTTGGATTGGCCACCAAATGAATTTCTAGTCTCATTTATGGCAGTGCTCAAGTCAGCACCGTGGGATAGAAATTTTTTATTAGTCTTATTAAATGTTCACTAATTGTAAATAAAATAGTAGCGAATTTTGAAATGGGTTAAGCTTCATGGCAAGCTAATTGCCAATAAATTTAAGAGAGATTTTGGACATTAAAGATAATTATGCACAAAGTGACAATGAGATAGATGCATCACGAGTAACCTTCAAGTAATGAAATGGAAACACGAAATCCCTTAAAAAACATAATTTTTTTTTTATGAACTAGCCTGCTTAACACAAGGCACGCGCATAAAAATACCTTGCTATTCATCAAATATTAAAGTGGAATCCGTGAACACACAAAATTTAATCGGCAATGAAATTCTTGAAGTTTTTCAACCACGCAACATATATCTTGTGCTTTCTCTTAACCATGCAGTCATGTATGATTTTTCCAATGCTGGGTTCAATAATCCCTCTGTCTTCCAAATATGCGCGGAAAGCTTTCTGCAGGTTCTCATCCAAATACCTTCAAAACAACAAAAAAACCAAAAGTTATTACAAGACATTATTAGCAAACCCAACAGCCTCTAGGAATAAATATAATAACCAAGCTAACAATCAATTCCACTTACGAGAAAGGAGTTATAGGTTCGAAAGGAGTTATCCTTTCAGAAGCATTTGGATTCTTGACAACCAAACTCTTGATATTAATTCCATCTTCCGAATGAGCCGTAACATCGAATTTCAAATTTAGCCCACTTTGATTCGAAACACATCCAATCAAGCTATAAATGTATTGTGGGGGATAATAAGACTCGTCACGAACTTTAACTTTAATCTCCTCGCCCTGATACTCCCTAGTCAGCATTATACTTTTTCGCTCCCCCACATTATCCTCAATCTTGAAAGGCAAATCTTTAGGTGCTTCGGCAAACTATTGAAAAACGCATAAAAACAGTCAGTGTTCAGTTGATAATGAAGAGTTATGACAAACCCATGACAGCACTTCATAAATTAACAAAGTCGCCCAAATATAAAAATCATGAAATTGAGTTTTTGCCATCCAAACTTTGAGTTGAAAAGGGAACAAACCTCATGAAATTTCTCTTCAGCACAATCAATTTCAGACTCGAGAACACTGAGAAGAGTGTCATCAGAATTGGATTTCTTGTTAGCTAGAGCACAGTGGTGATGATGAGGTTGAACTAAAGTTGCTCGAGATACTTGTCTAGATATATTTGTAGTACTGTTGCTAGTACTAGTGGCAATGAAATACTTCAAGTACTTCAACCTCGCAGTGTGTTTCTTTGGTTTTCTCTGAACCATGTATTCACATAAGAAGTTGCCAATGCTGGGTGCAAACCCTCTGAGTTCCACATATGTGTGGAAAGCTTTCTGCAACGCCTCATCCAAACGCCTTCAACACGAAACAAAAAACGAAAATCAAGATTTAGCAAATCCCGACAACCCATAGCAAGATATATAATAACCTAAGCTAGCAATCAATTCCACTTACAAGAAATGAGGTTCTTCGAAACAGGGATAATCATGGGAAGCATTTGGGTTCTTGATTTTCAAACTGCCGCTGATCTCAATTCTATCTGCATAAGCAGCAATATTGAATTCCAAAGTTCGTCCGCTTTTCTTCGAAACACTTACATTCAAGTAAACATACTTTGGATCATTCTCATCTTCCTCATCATCAGAAGACTCGTTAGAGTGATGAGGCCCGTGAACTTTGACTTTAATCTCCTCATCCTCATACACTCTAGTCAATATTATGGATTCCTCCCCTGCATTATCCACAATCTTGAAAGGAAACTCTCTTGGTACTTCACGAAACTATGGAAAAACGCATAAAAACAGTCGGCATTTAATGTAACTAATCAATCTCCTATTATGCAATCACAGTTATTGTAACTAATGGCTGAATTTTATAGATCAAAAAAAGAAAAAAAAAAACTAATGGGTGAATTATGACAAACCCGTTATTGCAGTTCATAAAACAAATGTGCCCAAATTTCAAAAGGAACAAACCTCATGAAATTTCCCCTCGCAAAAATCGATTTCAGACTGAATAACACCGAGGAGAGCGTCATCAGCACTGAATCTCTTCTCAGTCTCAGCTAGAGCAGAGAAGTGATGATGTGTACTGTGGGTACTGATCTTCAACGGGTTACTAAAAATGGCAGAGGCGTAATTTCTATGAGGAGTTCTTCTGTTTGCTAGTGAGATTAGAGGAAATGCAGCCTTCTTCATCATTTTACTCAAAGCAGTCGCCATTTTTGCAAAGGTTTTCCCTCGATATTTTGCCGTTTTGTAGGGTTTCAGAAGGAAGAAAACCCTTCTTGTGATTAGGAGTCTGATCAGTTTTCTTGCTTGACACATCTAGGCCCTAAAGTCCAACAAAAATTCGGATCGGTGGCCCAAATGAATTTCTACTCTTTTCTTCGACTTTACCATCCACACTTTTCCTATTTGCCACCTCCTTAAAATATTAAAGTAATTTTATTTTTTCAAAGGGTTGGATCCTGCAACAAAATGCTTTGACAAAGCATTTTCAATATCTAACGGCTCATATTAGTGCTTACCTGGCAGATAAGCACTAATATGCACTCATTGGAGACATTATTACTCAAATTCTGTGACGTCACTGTCCGATTAGGGTTTTACGATTTTAACCCTAAGCTAAAAACCACTATCAACAACTACACAGATAAGACGGAATCAGAGGCTCCGAATCTTTCCATTTTTTGAGTTCCGAATCTTTCCATTTTTTGAGTTCTTTTCAACCCTGAAACAATAGGTCTCTTGCAGTTGTAACTAGGGATTTCTATTTGTTATCGGCTTGATGAAGGATTTAGTTTACTATCTTAGTCCCTACGTCCCAAATTAGATGAGCTAGTTCGTTTAAATTTTGTCCCATAAATAGATGAGATATCTCATTAATCAAAGGGTATTTCTAAAACTACCCTTTTAGTTGATTATTATTATTACTATAACAAATATGTAAAATTTGATAGCCATGTTTATATTCCTTGTGAGGTGTTTTAAAATTCTTTTCAACAGTATAAAGTTTACAAAAAACCGTGGTACAATTTAAGAGATGAATCATTTCTAAGTTTTAATAGTTATTATCCATAGGGTCAAGGTCATCCTATGTGAAGATCTTATTACATTCATATGTGTGGGTCATTACTAAATGACAAAAAAAAATATAATGCAAATTTTTTAACCTCAAGTTGATCTCCAACCCCAGGGTATTACCTAACAAACTTTATTTGAATTTAGAAACAAAATAATGATGTGGCTTTAAGACCCAAGGTCATAGAGAAAGTCTTATTTACACTTTCTCCATTACCCCCACTTAGCCATGCCATATATTTCTATGACCTTCACCCTTGTGTTGGAGATGGAAATTTGGTGCAAAAAGTCTTAAATCTTAGGTGTCATTCAATTTTAAGACCTTTACCCCTTGCATTGGAGATGCTCTAAGGGTATATAATTGTAAAAAATACTTTAAACATACTCCCCTTTCCCCTTTTGCCTTAAAAATTGTGCAAATTACAACTAGCTCAACTAATTTGGGATGGAGAGAGTAAAATATGTCTTGCTACTCTGAATTCTCTGTGAGATTGCGCACATGGCATAATCCCTATTGACAGGCAGCTCGATCGGTGTGCATTCAAGAGATTAGGAGCAGCAGGCAAGTCCTTCAACTCTAAAAGGCAAAGCCTGGCAATGCTGGAATCACGGCCAGTAAACACAACCAAGCTAATCCACACATATTGCCAAACAAACACGAAAAGATTAATCACTTGTTTACCCAGTAAAAATTCACTACAAGATTAAATATTCATAAAAAAGGAATCAAACACTCTAAATAAGCCTGGAAGAGCATAACCATCAAAAGCTCTTGAACTTGAGCAAAATCTAGTTGGCAATGAAATTCTTCAAATTGTTCAACCACGTAGTGTGTTTCTTGTGCTCTTTCTGAAGGTTTCTGTTAACCATGTAGTTATTCAAGAACTTGGTATTCCTGGGTCCAAACCCTCTGATTTCCAAATATGTGCGGAAAGCTTTATGCAAGTTATCCCTTCAACATGAAAAAACATCGAAAAACAATGTTAGAAGATATAGTGAACCCAACAACCGATACAATCACTAAAATAAATCGGGTAATCAATTGGAAACTGCACTTACGAGAAAGCAGGTAGTTCGTAAGCTATATAATCATCAGAAGTATTTGGATTATTGACAGCCAAACTGCTGACTGTAAATTCGTCTGCATCATCAGCAAAAACACGGAATTTTAAAGTTAGTCCGTTTTTTCTCGAAACATTTATATCCAAGAGAACACAGGGTGGATGACTCTCTTGTTCATTCTCATTCTCATCATCAGAAGAATCACTGTGGTCCGTTTCTTTGTTGTCTTGACCATCCTCCTCCTCATCATCATCATCATAAGAAGAATCACTAGCGTATTCAATCTTCTCAACCGTGACTATAATCTCCTCACCCTGATACTCTCTAGTCAATGTTATAGTTCGCTCCCCCACATTATCCTGGATCTTGAAAGGAAACTCTTTTGGTGCCTCAGGCATGCCCTATTGAAAAACGCATAAAAGAGTTAACTAATAGCAGAGAAATCCATTCAAAAGACAAAGTTTCCCCAATATACCTCATGAAATTCTTGCTTGGCAGAATTCATTACAGATTCAACAACTCTTAGAAAATTGTCATCAGACCTAGAGTTGGCAATGAAATTCTTATAGTTTTTCAACAATGCTATGTGTTTCTTGTGCTTATTCATTTCAATCCGGTCATATAAGATTTTGGTAATGCTGGGTTCAATCCCTCTGACTTCCAAATAGGTGAGGAAAGCTTTCTGCAAGTTCTCATCCAAACCCCTTTTCACAACCAAAAACAACAAGAAACCGCATTGTTACAACATATTAGCAAACAAAACAGCCGAGATGGCGAGAAGTATAATAACCAAATCTTGCATACAATTGCACTTACAAGAAATCAGTACCCCAGTAATACTTATCCTCATTGGAATCATTTCGATTCATGACATCCATACAGTGGATTTTAGTTGCAACTGCTGCATCAACCTTAGCATCAGCCGTAATATTGAATTTCAAAGTTAGTCCACTTTTGTTTGAAACACTTCCACTCAAGTAAACATACATATCACTCTTTGATTCATAATAAGGCTGGTTAACTTTGACTTTAATCTCCTCAGCCCGATACTCTCTGGTCAATGTTATCCTGCGCTCATCCCCTGCATCATCCTCAATCTTGAAAGGAAACTCCGTTGGCGTCTTAGCAAACTATTGAAAAAGCCATAAAAACGGTCAGTGTTCTACTGATGATGAAGAACCCCTGCCCCAGTTCAATAAAACAAACGTGCCCATATATCAAATTCATGAAACTAAATCTGTCTATACAAAAAAAAAAAAAAAAAAAAAAAAAAAAAAAGTGGAAAAGAATAAACCTTATGCAATTTCTCCTCAGCAGCATCTACTACAGACTCAATAACACTGAGAAGACTGTCATCGGAATCGTATCTCTTCTTAGCTAGAGCAGAGAAGTGACGATGACTTGGAATTGAAGTTGTTCGAATTACTTTTCCAAATAGTTTAATAGTACTTTTGCTAGTACTAATGGTTGTACTGGTCTTCAATGGGGTAGTAGTGAAAATGGCAGAGGTGTATTTTCTATGAGTGGTTATGTTTGCTAGTGGAAATATTGTAGAAGATGTAGCTTTCTTCATCATTCTACTCAATGTAGTCGCCATTTTGCAAAAGCGTTCTCAGAATAATCTCAGTTTTATTGAGTTTTCTAGGGTTTTAGAAAGATGAGAAGTAGTTTTGTCAGGAAAATCTCAGTTTTCTGGAGTTTTCTTGCTGGACACATCTCGGCCCCGAAGCCCATATGTATATTGGATGAGCCCAAAAGGATTTCTACACTCTTTTTTCTCATTACTATACTTGCTTGGTCTTTGACTTACAAGTGTGGGGATATTTTAGCTAAGTATGCTTATATTAATAGAGACTATGGAGTTAACATCCACCCACTCATGGACGAAGTTTTTTCAACTCGCTTAGCATCCACCCACTCATGCTCCACACTAACCTCACCCTAATCCCAAAAGTGGATCACTCTTCTAAACCATCGCAATATAGACCGGTAGGACTATGCAATGTCTCATATAAAATTATTTCCAAAACACTTGTCAACCGCATAAGACCTATCCTTCCGTTCCTAATCAGCCCTTATCAAAGTGTTTTCGTACCCAAAGATCAATCCATGATAACATAGCAATCATCGGTGAGCTTTTCCACTACATCAAATCTTCAAGTCGAACCAAAGATACTAAAATAGCGCTCAAGCTTGATATAAAAAAAGCTTATGATTCACTAGACTGGGGATTTATCAAACTTTCACTATGCTAGGCTTTCCGAAAATCTTCGTAGATTACATCATGCTTTGCATCTCCACAGTAACATACTCAGTCAACATCAACGGAACACCGCACGGATACATTACGTACCCCACTAGAGGGATAAGATAGGCGGACCCCTCTGCTCTTATATTTTTATTTAACTGCGCGGAAATCTTGTCAACAAATTTGGGGAATCTAGAAATGCAAAAAAAGATAGAGGGACTCCGTATTTCACAGAAGGCTCCCTTAATCCTTCATCTAATGTATGCGGATGACCTACTAATAACTTATAAAGCAACAAAAAAAGACACAAAGCATCTCAAACGGCTGTTACACGCTTATGGTACCTCAGCAGGTCAACATATCAACACTTCAAAATCAACGATAATCCACCACCCAAAGCTTGACCCACAACAAATAGACGATCTACAGCAAATTTTTGGCATGCCAACAACCACAACCCCACCTACCTACCTAGGAGTGCAATGTAAGAAAGGAAGAATATCAGAACATATTTCTGCACCCCTTCTCCAGCGACTTACTCGCAAGGAAAAAGGATGGATGACCAAATGCTTGACACAAGTAAGAAGACTGGTTCTCATAAAATATTCACTTACAACTACGCCCAACCATCTCATGCAAACACAGATGCTCCCAGCACATATCCGCAACAAAATAGATCGTTTCACAAGAAATTTCTTCTGGGAACACGACTCAACCTGTTAGAAAGCTGCACCCAATAGGATTTGACAAGCTCATCCAACCTAAATCCAAAGGAGGATTAGGAGTTCGCGGCAGCAAAGAGCATAACAAGGCTCTCCTCATGAAGAGAATTTGAAACATCCATGAGAAACCAAACTCGGTGGTGGCCTTGTTGTACAACGAGAAATACCTTAAGCATCAACCCATCCTTCAAAATAACCCACCTCCCCCCTCTTCCATAATCCCACAATGGAGGAAGCTAGCTTCCTTCGTACCCACCTTAAAAAAACACATCTTCCACCAAATAGGAAACGACTCAAGTACCCCGATCCAAGCAAACTGGATCCCACATATCGAAAACACCATCGACCCTTCTCAGTTCTACCCCATACAACCAGTCGTCGATATCATTGACCCTCCAACCGGGTCATGGAACCATGAAAAACTGAGTATCCTTCCCCCACCCACAATACAAAGAATTATCAAACTGCACCACCCACGAGAGAACCTACCAGATAAAATAATTTGGCCTCTAACAAAATCAGGGAAATACACTACGGCTTCAGGATACAAATGTCTAACAGAGACTCCAAATCTGCAGCAACACCAACCACTACCACCATCCAACTACCTTTGGACATTACACTGATTCTCACACTTTCAGCATTTACTTAGCCTCTGCTTGGTACCAAAAGACCATGATATATGCACAAGACCTCTGCTTTGGTAACAATGTTTAATAAAAACAAACAAAAAAACAAAGAACTCTATTACAGTGTCCTTTCACATATGAGGTACTGTTAACAGTGGGTGATGTATATGATTCTTGCTTACTAGTTCCTGCTACCTCTTACTCCGGGTATCTATATTTTTTTTTAAAATGTCTTTCCCTACGTGTACTCTAACAAAGTCTTTCTTGCATCTTTTACTTACGTCGCTTCTCTATTTCCGTGCTCTCTCACACCAAGAGATAAATTTCGTACCACTAAAACATATTATATTGATCTCGCTTGTTCTTCGAAAATATTAGTTTTTCTTGATAACATTTCTTGGAAATTCATTTAAGGAAAAAATGTGAATTGATTCTCCAAGCTCGTAGTTAAGTGCAGGAACAAATAATACAATATTTGCAATTCTTATGTAATTATTCCCCTTTAACTGCCCAGTTAGTTAAAAGTCCTTATTGAGACTGATCTTCACATCAGGAAAAGTCACTAAACATGGTTAGTGAATGGTGTGTTTTCTTGCACTGTTCCCTCTAAAATGCTGATATAACTTAAGGTTTTAAATAAACAGAACTTCAAGTATGCAGTGATTCTGTAACGTTTCACCATTTTTAATTTAGCAGCATTATAAACTAAGTATTTACAACATTGTTGATATGCTACGACTCTTAATTAATCTTGTTTAAGCATTAAAAATCCATGTTTACGCACGTCGATTTGATCACTAATGTTGTTTTACAGCATTTTCATGCATGGTCAACCCATAATTTCATGAACCTTAGAGATACCAAGATTCTTATGATTCATCCTGAATTGAATGTCAGTATAATGAAGCAATGACCCATACAGAACTGATGAAACCATTTTGATAAGATGCATGCAGACCTTACCTTACCCGCACAGACCAGACCACCTGGTAGTCTCTGTATTAACTTTTGGTTCGAGTGTTTCTTTCAAATATACTTGCAACATTTATAGATAATTGCAAGATAAGTCTGTATGACCATTTTGGTGGTGTGTTGTGAGACAGAGAAAGGCCATAATCTTGTGGAGTGTTGGAGGTTGAAAAATTGGATTCTAGTGAGAGTCAGAGAGACCAAATCATGAAATCTAGAAGCTAGGGGAAAAAAGCACTTGACCTTTTTGGTGTCTCAGTTTTCTGGTTCATACTAATATACAATATGTACTAATATTTTTTGAACCTCGTTGTCTTTTGAACCTCATTCTCTTTTCATGATTTTGCATTGTTGATATGCTACGACTCTTAATTAATCTTTGTTAATCAACTTTGATATGTAGCTGTTGATGGTGGTTTTTAGACAAAGTGTAAAATCGTAAAACCCCGAATAACCTAATGTCACCGATGACACATTTATTAGAACATTTAATGCATGTAGTCAGTAATTAATAGGGGGTATTTTTTCAAATTAGGGCTACAACGAACAAAACCCTAATTCCCCTCTGTGCCAATGGCAAATCATGCCAGCCTTACCTAGCCCAAGCTAGCCGCACCTCTGTGCCAATGGCAAATCATGCCAGCCACACCAAAATGCGCCAAAGCATGCCAACCATGCTACCCGCACCTCTGTGCCAAAGGCAAATCATGCCGACCACACCTAGCCCAAGCTAGCCCGCGTCATGCCGAATGCACTCTGTCTTGGCCCTAGCTACGCTAATAACACCACGCCAAGCCAAACACACTTACCTTGGCCCTAGCCGCACCTCTGTGCCAATGGCAAATCATGCCAGCCACACCAAAACGCGCCAAAGCATGCCAAACATGTTAGCCGCACCTCCGTGCCAATGGCAAATCATGCCATCCACACCAAACGCGCCAAAGCATGCCAACCATGTTAGCCGCACCTCCGTGCCAATGGAAAATCATGCCAGCCACGCCTAGCCCAAGCTAGCCGCACCTCTGTGCCAATGGAAAATCATGCCATCCACACCAAATGCACCAAAGCATGCTAACCATGCTAGTCGCACCTCCGTGCCAATGGCAAATCATGCCAGCCACATTTAGCCCGAGCTAGCCGCGCCATGCCAAACGCACTCTGCCTTGGCCCTAGCTACGCTAGTCATGTCACGCCAAGCCAAGCACTCTGCCTTGGCCCTAGCCATGCCATGCTAAAATGGAGGCTTGCAAACCATGCAACCTAGGCTAAATCGGCCACGAATGCCATTGGCACATGCCAACGCGCTCGCTGGTAGCTTTCCCTACCAGGACACAACCCAAGTTAGCCACGCATGCCATTGGAACATGCCAAAACGCTCGCTGGTAGCTTTTCCCACCAGGGCGCGACCCAAGTTGGCCACGCATGCCATTGGCACATGCCAACACGCTCGCTGGTAGCTTTTCCCACCAGGGTGCGACCCAAGTTGGCCACGCATGCCATTGGCACATGCCAACACGCTCTTCATTGTAGCTTTTCCTACCAGGTGCGACCCAAAGTTGGCCACGCATGCCATTGGCACATGCCAACACGCTCGTTTGGTAGCTTTTCCTACCGGTAGCGACCCAAGTTGGCCACGCATGCCATTGGCACATGCCAACACGCTCGCTGATAGCTTTTCCTACCAAGACGCGACCCAAATTGGGCACGCATGCCATTGGTACATGCCAACACGCTCACTGGTAGCTTTTCTTATTAGGCCATGGCCCTAATGACCGAGCATGCCATTGGCACATGCCAACACGCATTCTTTGGTAGCTTTTCCACCAGGTCGCGACCCAAATTGGCCACGCATGTCATTGGCACATGCCAACACGCATCGCTGGTAGCTTTTCTTACCAGGCCACGACCCTAATGGCCGAGCATGCCATTGGCACATGCCAACACGCATCGCTGGTAGCTTTTCCACCAGGACATAGCCCTAATGGCCATGCGCGCCATTGGCACTTTCCACACACGTCACTATCAGCTCTGGCATTGCCGCTTACACTCAACGTACAACCTACCACCAAGGCATTCCGCACATGCCATTGGCACATGCCACACACGCCACTAGCAGCTCTGGCATTGCCACTTGCACTCAAGGTGCAACCCGCAACAAAGGCATTCCGCACATGCCACTCACGCCACTAGCAGCGCCACTTGCACTCAAGGTGCAACCAACACTCGAGACATCAACACAAACTGGGGGATGCTTTCCAGGGTTTTGGTTTGGCGGTCACAGCTTGCAGCGTACACTACGCTCACATTAATAAAGCGTGAATAGGAATAAAGCGGTCAAATAAATGAGGAAATAATGGTGAAAACGTTTTCACCCATAAACACCATGTGGTTACCACCTCCTCCCATTATTTCACCCTTTACACTCTTCCTTCATGAGGCCAGGGTACATTTCAATCTCGACTTGTATAAATAGGTCTTACCTATTTCCACCAGACAACAAGTCTCGGTCAGGAGAACAATACAACACTCTCAGAAAAGGCAACTTTGCAAGATCTCCAAAAAGCTTTCATCCCTTGCAAGCTTCCTAAGCTTTCACTTTCCGATACAAGTAAAGATACTACTCTCCTGCACTATTCCGGTCTCAACACCTTTCTTTGCTTCCCTCCCCAAATCAACCCTTCTCCTCCACTTTGTGACCGAAGCAAGTCTGGAACGACCATTTCTTGGTTTAGGCCGGACTTGTACTGATTGATCTCTCGAATCGATAAAGTGCTCACGCGCGACACATTTGTTTAGGGTTTAAACCCGAGTTTCTCACTCACCTACCGAATTTCTTTGAAATCGGCGGAAACGATTTTCACCCATAGACAATTGACGACCACAGCGGGAGGATTGATCTATCGGATACAATGTCAGACTGTCGATCTCGTTCTTCGACCCAGATGTCAAGATGGTAGGGGAAGGCGACTCAATCCGACTCAAGATAGTGTGGGTTATCAAATCCGATCATACAGATAATAGGGTTTGCTCCTTTTTTTTTAATTTTTTTGTGTCTTTGGAGAATGTGAGGTATTTGTACCAGAGTTATTATCTTTTTGAATGAAGGTTATCACAAAATCTAGATACTAGCGGGTGAACTACAAATCCGATCTGGAGCTACAATGGACATATCCCGATTGGATGCTTGGTATTCAACCAAGAAGGGATCTGTGGAAGGCCCTAAAATATGTACAGAATGATATGGATGCAGAAAATATGTAAACGGTAAAAAAAATACTCAAGGATGTTGTAAACCCAACTCAACTTGCGAGTGTGGTTATATGTGACAGGGATGCAGCATTTTAACTATACTCAAGGTGAGTACTTGAGAAACATCTTGATACAAAAATGCAATGAGAAAGTATGATCTGTTTTGAAGGCTAAAATATTTGTTGCTTATTTATTAGGGTAGCTGCAGTGGACCATGTTCAACGCCACCATCTTTGTCTTTGATTGTTGGGTATGCATTTACACTAAGAACAAGGTATAACGTAGTTCTTAGATCTTCCAAACTATCTTTATTATATCATTTACGCCAATTTTTTGATGGATTTTTCTTTTTTTTAAAGCTAAAAAATGAGTGGCAATCGTTGATGATTATACCCACGTATCACAACAAACGGTAAAGAATTATTCAATTATTCAAGGCTTTGTAGCTCAACATGTGTGTGTACTACAAGAAAAAGCTGGATTAAGCGACCAGGCATTTTTGGTTGCAAAAGCCCATATTGAGTCGCTCTAACCCTTAAAGCAACTTAATTTGGCTCTCGCTCTTGAGTTGCAAAAGGTGGTATTTCTACAAGTCTAGAGCAGCTAGGCAATCGCTTTAGTAATCAACCAACTATCATGTAGCGTCTTTTTCCTTAATTGCTTCATAGCTAGACCGACCTTCCTAAAGCAAGCAAAATAGTGATCGCTTTAGAGCTAGACCGACCTTCCTAGAGCAAGTAAAATAGTGATGGCTTTAGAGCTAGACCGACCGACCTGGAGCAAGCAAAATAACCATCACTTCATAGATCGACCAACCAAAATAGAGCAAGTGAAACACGCTGATCACTTCATAGATAGACCAACCATAATAGAGCAAGCAATATCATTGCTTTACAGTTATTCAACCATCGCACAAGGTTGTTTGAAGTACCAGATTTTAGTCGGTGCAAACTTTGAACTTGTCTGAATTTAGTTGCTCTAATTACTCATCAAACAGAGAATGTCCCGGTTCGCGGTTCGTTAAAAGACTTCCGGCCAATTTGACTCAAATTAAATAAAATTATAATAACTAATACAGAAAATAAATATGAACCAAATTAAATGCAAAATCAATTTGATTTATTATCACTAAATTCAACTTACAACATCTGTTATTATTCAGAAAAATTACAGTCTCATGTTTTACAAAAACCAAATTAGATAAAATACAATCTGATATCTTTGAAAAATAAATTAGAATCTCATCATGGTAAGGGACAGCGTTAATACAACTACTTCGACTTTGAAGCACCCATCGAAGTTCTTTTAATCACTGGAAGAGCTTGAAAACACTGAAATATCATTCAAACTGTTCTTTTAGCTCTGATTTAGAGTACCCATTCCAGATCTAGTTTCTTCCTCCAAAAAAAAAATTTGATAGACTTTGTTCCTGCATATATACAAACAAGAAAATCAAAAGAAGAACCAAGTATAATAACGTAATCAAACTTAAACAAAAATAGGATCAAGAACTAAATCAAGAAACCAATCAATGATATTTTGTACCTTGTTCAATAAAGCTAGCTGAGAGGAGCAAATCTAGCAATGATATTCCAAACCAAAAACACTAAAAATCAGACCCATTGAAAAAATTCAAAGAATCCTAACACAACCATATTCATATAGCGGCTAAGAGAAATTAACAGTGTAGACCAAAAAAAAATCAGACCCATAGAAAAAATCAAAGAATCCTAAGCCAACAAGCAGTAAGCATGAAGTCTTGATTAAACAAATCTTTACTTTTAAAACTTGAGTATGAAGAGAGATGCATACAGATGCAGATTAGTATATAGGAAGAAGAAACGGAAGTTTGTAAACAAAGAAAAATCATATCAACAATACCTAAACTTTGATAAACCAAACCAATACATCAACTCAGTGAACATCAATTAACAACCTTCATCATTTAGCACGAGATCTACAACGACAAAGTAAAGTTGAAGAAGAATATGAAAAGATTGTGAGAGGGAGGCTCATGGTTCAACTTGTTTTGAGAGATAGAGAGAGGGGAAAGATAAGAGGCTAAAATGAGTGGATAGAAAAGGATTAGGGTTTCTATACGATTTCTATAGAGAGGCCAAATACGGACCGTAGGATTAGATGGAATAAAAACTAGATCGACGGATGAGGTTTAGCTCATTGCCACGTCACGGAATATCTCTAGTAGGTTCTTGCTGCACATGTACCACGGGACATAAGTCCACGCGTCATTTTCGTTTTTTTTTCCTTTAAAAAGGGAAAAATATGCATATGAGTATTTCTTTTGAGTTTGACTTTAAAAAAGAAAAATCAAGGATCAAACCAAGGTTATTACAAAGAAAGTTACATACATATTAGAGTGTCCCAGTTACTTCAAATTAAATTAGGATCAACATACTTAAAAGGATCGTTATCACAAGACCATAAGACTAGCAATTACTTAACCAAATCAATATTTTCTTGCACACTCTTGTGTCGACCTCCAAAGACTCTTGCATTCCTCTCCTTCCATAAAATCCAACAAACCGCATAATGTAAGATTTTCCAAACATCCTTGCTCTTCCCTTGCAACACATTTTTACTCTTTCTCGAGTCGATGGTTAACAACTATAATTCCCATTTTTTTCATTTTGTAATCCATTTTACTATAAGTCATAATTCTCGGGTTTATTCATATTCCCTTCATATATATAGTATTCAAAATTTTGTCTTGAAAATTAATAATAATTATTGAATTTATTTCTCATCACTCTCGTTCTAAACACTCTTGGTTTCCTATTATTCAGATAAACAATTTAAGAAACATAGTCCTTGTTTTTTTGTAATTTATGCCATTTTGTATGACCTAAAATATCATTCATATCCTAATTCCGAGATTAAAAAAATTGGGGATCAAGATGTGAAAGATTCAAGAAAACTTGAATCCTAAGATTTAATATGAAATTGTTCGAAGGGTTTCATTAAAACCTTGAACATTTTGAAAGTATATCCTTCGACTTTATTGATAATTCGTTTTGTCGAAAAATGAGCAGATCACACGCTCAATTTTGCCAATTTGCTCATTTGTTCTCGTCTTCGGTGAAGAATTACAATCGTTTTGGCCATGGTGAAACTTTGATCAAGTGGTTTTTTTTAGACCTCCAGGAATATTCTTAGTAGTAAGCACAATTTTATTCAAATCACGGGCTAATTTTGGTCACTTAAATTTCGAATTCTTCATTATGAATCATAATTTACACGATAACCTAAATATATCCTTTGTTTCTCCAAGTTATCAATATGTTTCACTAAATGCCCATTGATTTCACTATATTTTTTTAATCAATGGTACCTGGTATTACTTAGCAATCTGTATGGACAAACTCCAATATACTTTTAAGAGAATCAACAAGACTCAATCTATAAAAAGTATATCAAATGTGGGTTCTGATTTCAAACGTAGTATGATACATCATTGAAATCGATAAAGCTTATTGTCGATTCAAACTTCAAATGTGGCATAATGGCATAGAATCTATGAATCAGGAAGCTCCAGGAGGGTTCTTAATCAATAAAAACTAGCAAACTTAGCATGATATACATCATCGAAAATAATGAATATGAAGCTTAGTGTCGATTCGAACTTCAAATGTGGTTTAACGACATACAAACTATGAACCAAGAAGCTCTTGGAGGCTCGACTTCAAACTTAGCATGATACATTATCGAAATTGACTACTCTAAGTTAGAAACTTGGTAAGAACGATGAATCCATCCATTTACGGTAAGATTCCTTCAAATATTCTACAAAACCTTAAACAAACCTTATTTCTACATATTGTATGCAATCAGGCTCAGAGATCGAAACCTGGCCGCGAGTTGACTACTATAAGTCAGAAACTTGGTAAAAACGAATAAACCATCCATTTACGGTGTAAGATTCCTTGAAATAATCTACGAAACTTTAAAAAAAAACTATTTTTGCATATTGTTTGCATACCAGGCTCCGAGATCGAAACCTGGCCATGAGTTGACTACTATAAGTCAAAAACTTGGTAAGAACGACGAATTCATCCATTTACAGGTAAGATTCCTTTGGTATATTCTACGAAACATTAAACAAACCTTATTTTTGCATATTCTATGCATACCATGCTCCGAGATCGAAACCTGGCCGTGAGTTGACTACTCTAAGTCAGAAACTTGGTAAGAACGACGAATTCATCCATTTACATGTAAGATTCCTTCGACATATTCTACGAAACCTTAAAAAAATCTTATTTCTGCATATTGTATGCGTATCGGATCCGAGATCGAAACACCGTCCGTGAGTTGACTACTCTAAGTCGAAACTTGGTAAGAACGACGAATTCATCCATTTACTGAGTAAGATTCCTTGAGATATTCTACGAAACCTTAAAAAACCCTATTTCTGCATATTGTATGCGTACCAGGATCCGAGATCGAAACCTGGCCGCGAGTTGACTACTCTAAGTCATAAACTTGGTAAGAATGACGAATCCATCCATTTACAGGTAATATTCCTTCGAGATATTCTACGAAACCTTAAAAAAAACCTTATTTCTGCATATTGTATGCGTACCAGGATCCGAGATCGAAACCTGGCCGTGAGTTGACTACTCTAAGTCAGAAACTTGGTAAGAACGACGAATTCATCCATTTACAAGTAAGATTCCTTCGAGATATTCTACGAAACCTTAAAAAAATATATATTTTTGCATATTGTATGCGTACTAGGATCCGAGATCGAAACCTGGCCGCGAGTTGACTACTCTAATTCAGAAATTTGGTAAGAACGACGAATCCATCCATTTACGTGTAAGATTTCTTCTAGATTTTCTACTGAAACCTTAAACAAACCCTATTTCTACATAAATGTATGCATACCGGCTCTTAAATCTAAACCTGGCCGCGAGTTGACTACTCTAAGTCAGAAACTTTGTAAGAACGAAGAAACTATCCATTTACAGGTAAGATTCCTTCTAAATATTCCACGAAACCTTAAACAAACCTTATTTATGTATATTGTATGCATACCGGGATCAAAGATCGAAACTTGGCCGCGAGTTGACTACTTGAAGTCAAAAACTTGTTAAAAATGACTAATCCATCCATTTACAAGTAAGATTCCTTCGGTATATTATACGAAACCTTAAACAAACCTTATTTCTGAATATTCCATGTATACAATGCTCCGAGATCGAAACCTGGCCATGAGTTGACTACTCTAAGTCAGAAACTTGGTAAGAACGACGAATTCATCCATTTACAGGTAAGATTCCTTCGGTATATTCTACGAAACATTAAACAAACCTTATTTTTGCATATTCTATGCATACCATGCTCCGAAATCGAAACCTGGCCGTGAGTTGACTACTCTAAGTCAGAAACTTGGTAAGAACCACGAATTCATCCATTTACATGCAAGATTCCTTCGACATATTCTACGAAACCTTAAAAAAATCCTATTTCTGCATATTGTATGCGTACCAGGATCCGAGATCGAAACCTGTCCGTGAGTTGACTACTTTAAGTCAGAAACTTGGTAAGAACGACGAATTCATCCATTTACAGGTAAGATTCCTTCGAGATATTGTACGAAGCCTTAAAAAAAATCCTATTTCTGCATATTGTATGCGTACCAGGATCCGAGATCGAAACCTGGCCGCGAGTTGACTACTCTAAGTCAGAAACTTGGTAAGAATGACGAATCCATCCATTTACAAGTAAGATTCCTTCGAGATATTCTACGAAACCTTGAAAAAACCTTATTTCTGCATATTGTATGTGTACCAGGATCCGAGATCGAAACCTGGCCGTGAGTTGACTACTCTAAGTCAGAAACTTGGTAAGAACGACGAATTCATCCATTTACAAGTAAGATTCCTTCGAGATATTCTACGAAATCTTTATGGTACCTGGTATTACTTAGCAATCTGTATGGACAAACTCCAATATACTTTTAAGAGAATCAACAAGACTCAATCTATAAAAAGTATATCAAATGTGGGTTCTGATTTCAAACGTAGTATGATACATCATTGAAATCGATAAAGCTTATTGTCGATTCAAACTTCAAATGTGGCATAATGGCATAGAATCTATGAATCAGGAAGCTCCAGGAGGGTTCTTAATCAATAAAAACTAGCAAACTTAGCATGATATACATCATCGAAAATAATGAATATGAAGCTTAGTGTCGATTCGAACTTCAAATGTGGTTTAACGACATACAAACTATGAACCAAGAAGCTCTTGGAGGGCTCTGACTTCAAACTTAGCATGATACATTATCGAAATTGACTACTCTAAGTTAGAAACTTGGTAAGAACGATGAATCCATCCATTTACAGGTAAGATTCCTTCGAAATATTCTACAAAACCTTAAACAAACCTTATTTCTACATATTGTATGCAATCAGGCTCAGAGATCGAAACCTGGCCGCGAGTTGACTACTATAAGTCAGAAACTTGGTAAAAACGAATAAACCATCCATTTACAGGTAAGATTCCTTCGAAATAATCTACGAAACTTTAAAAAAAAAACTATTTTTGCATATTGTTTGCATACCAGGCTCCGAGATCGAAACCTGGCCATGAGTTGACTACTATAAGTCAGAAACTTGGTAAGAACGAAGAAACTACCAGGCTCTTAAATCGAAACCTGGCCGACATTTAGGATCTGTTAATATTTGTTTGTCCTATATGGAATGGTATCACCTAATGTAGTTAATCTCGGCCGAGATGGCCGAGATACCGCCGATAATATCGGTTTCGGTGTTTCACCGAGATGCCGATATTTCGTCGATATTGGCCGATATTTCACCGGTATTCACCGAAATATCGTGTCTCGGTACTAGACCGATATTCACCGAAATCGGATATTGACTACATTGGTATCACCCCCAAGTAATATCGTGTCTCGGTACGTGTACCGTTATGTATACCTTAAAACATAACCGAGTTCCGGAGTTCACATATTTTTTTTGGTATGCGTACCGGTATGTATACCAAATCGGTACCGGGACCAACAATTCTTTTATAGTATGCATACGGTTATACGGACTAATCCGGGTTCACAGACTTTTTAAGGTGTGCATACTAGTATGCATACCAAAAAGCTGTTGTCAACATATAGCTACTCTGATGCAACCTGTGACATTTCAATTATGGTACGTGTACCGTAATGTATACCTTAAGACACAACCGAGTTCCGGAGTTCACAGAACTTTTTCGGTATGCGTACTGGTATGGATACCATTAAAACATAACCGATTTCCGGAGTTCACAGATTTTTTTTGGTATGCGTACAGGTATGTATACCAAATCGGTTATGGGACCAACAGTTCTTTTCTAGTATGCATACAGTTATGCAAACTAATCCGGGTTCACGAGTTCACAGACTTTTTAAGGTGTGCATACTGGTATGCGTACAAAAGTCATTGTCGACATATAGCTACTCCGATATGTGTACTTAGTATATGTATTATGGTTTCAGACCTTAACAGTTTTCCCAGTTTGTAAGATCGGAATGTATACTGGGTTGTGAGACTGCATATGACAACTTATCCTTCTTGTTGTATGAAACAACATATGAAAACTCTTCCTTCTTGTAGTGTGGAGCATCATATGAATCTTCTTTCTTGTTGTGTGAAACAATATATGACAATTCTGCTTACCAGTAGCACTAAATTCTGTAACAACTCTTCATTAAAGTCAACAGTATGCATACCTATGATTCACGAATTCAGGCTCAAGGGGTATGCGTATCACTTCTAACTCGTGAAACTCATATCCAATGGGTATGCGTACATCCCCTATTCACTGTTGTGACCGGTTGCACCTTGCTTCGCAAAGGTAGCTTGTGAATGATTACAACTAACTTCCCAATTCAACTTTTGACCGGTTCTACCTTGGATTCCAAGTAACTTGTGACCGGTTACAAATTACATTCCATTGTAGCTTGTGATCGGTTACACCTTGATTTCCAAAGTAACTTATAACTGATTACAACTAGCTACATAACATAGGCTATGAACGGTCAGGAGTAGTAGCTACATAACATAACATAACATAACATAACATAGGCTATAACCTTACACAAACCCTTTTCTGGCAACTTCGAGAAAGAAGGCGGCTCTGACCTCGAAACCTGGTCAAGAGTGGACTACTCCTGGTCAAGAGTGGACTACTCCTGGTCAAGAGTGGACTACTATAAGTTGGAAACTTCGTAAGAACGATGAATCCAACCATTCATAGATAAGATTCCATCGGAACATTCTCCTAAACCTTAAACAAACCCTTTTCTGGTGACTTCGAGAAAGAAAGTGGCTCTGAGGTCGAAACTTGGCCGGGAGTGGACTGCTAGCTATAAGTTGGAAACTTCGTAAGAACGATGAATCCAACCATTCATAGGTAAGATTCCATCGGAATATTCTCCGAAACCTTAAACAAACCTTTCCTGACGACTTCGAGAAAGAAAGCGACTCCGAGCTCGAAACCTGGCCGGGAGTGGACTACTATAAGTTGTAAACTCCGTAAGAACGATAAATCCAACCAATATTCATAGGTAAGATTCTATCGCAGTATTCTCCTAAACCTTAAACAAACCGTTTTCTGGCGACTTCGATAAAGAAAGTGGCTCCGAGCTCGAAACCTGGCCGGGAGTGGACTACTATAATTCGGAAACTTCGTAAGAAAGATGAATCCAACCATTCATAGATAAGATTCCATCGGAATATTCTTCGAAACTTTAAACAAACCCTTTTCTGGCGATTTCGATAAAGTGGCACATAGCTCGAAAGCTATCCGGGAGTGGATTAGTATAAGTCGGAAACTTCATAAGAACGATGAATCCAACCATTCATAGGTAAGATTCCATCAGAACATTCTCTGAAAACCTTAAACAAACCCTTTTCTAGCGAGTTCGAGAAAGTGGCTCCGATCTCAAAACCTGGCGGGGAGTGGACTACTATAAGTCGGAAACTTCGAAAGAACGATGAATCCAACCATTCATAGGTAAGATTCCATAGGAATATTCTACAACACCTTAAGCAAACGCTCTTTTGGATATATCTACCCAATTTCAAAAGGTCAAAATTTCTAGAATTTAGTGGGGGGCGTTAGAGAAAATAATTTTTAGCAAAAGTGAATTTTTTTTAGCAGGAGTGAGAATAATCTAGCAAAGAACTACAAATCTGCTTTATTCCATATCGGTTCATCGGAATGTATATCGGAGGTCAATATTTATCAGTGTAACCTAAAATATACATCATCCGGTCTTTGATTAGTCGGAGGTCTAAAATTTATCCTGCTACCAAAATTTCACCTTGACTGAGCCGATTATAATTCTTCACCGAGGATGAGAAATAATGAGTAAATCGGAAAAATTGGTCAAGTTCATCAATTTTTGACCAAAGAAATTATCGAAGATAAATTTAAATTTTCAAGGTTTTGATAAAACACCTAGACCAATTTCATGTTAGATCTTCAGAATCAGGATTTTCCGATTTTTTTCTCATCATTGTCTCTAATTTTTTTGAATCACAAATTAGGATATAAAGAATACTTAGGTGTTAGTTGTTGGAAAATTGGGTTTAAAAAACAAGAGGATGAATAAAGAAAAACAGAAACCAAACAATGGTGTACCTCTGACTTCAAGGCTCTTTCGATTCTTTTAGACAATAATTCGACCTTTCCCAATTAAATTGGCGAGTACAACGGTCTCTCGAATTATGCCTTCGAGATTCAATGAAGCCCTAACACCGTAATCGAATTCAAGGATTGTACTTCCTTGACCCGACCAAGAATCACACTGTATAAGATTCTGATGATGCTATTAGAGAACAAGAAAACAGATTGTTTTTGATATGATGATAAACGAGTTTTGGGAGATGCTATTTATAGATGTTTTCGCATCTGTTGGGAATGGCGTCTGTTGGAATCGAAACAATGAGTCTCTTCATCATCAGACATGAATGACGTCTATTGGAATCGAAGATTCTGGATATGATTCTAACTGTCGAAACAGTTACGTACCACCAAAAAATTCTTCCGGGGGCGTTGCCCCCCAGGACCCCCCTTGAATAGCACAGTTGAAAATATTCCAACATTAGTTAGCATTCCAACAAATTGAATCTCTTTTTTTTTTTTTTTTTTTTTTTTTTTTTTCCTCTCTTCTTTCCAAAACACATGGAAAAACCAATAAAACCTACTTATTTCTTTGTTTAGAATCCTTGATCTCATCCTGGATTAGATTTGATTTTTCAGATCTCCCGGGCAAATCAAGGTTAGTACTATTAGTTTTTATAATTTTATTCAATAAAACAAATTGTTGATCCAACAATTTTTCTATTTAGGTTTTTTTAATATTTTGCTTTGATTGATCTAATGACTTCTCCATGTCATCTAGATTTTTTATATATTTGCCAAGTTGGTGTTTTTTTGTGGTGCTGCTGCTTCATTGTTACCAATCATGTTATGGACGATGATCTTCTTGACAAACAAGACCAAGATTGACGGTGATGATTTTATTTTGGGCATATTACTTCCTTTACATGGAAGCATCTAACATATATGATGTTAATGATCAAGAATCAAAAGATCAGGAATCAAAATGGTTTGAATTAATGACCATCAGAAGGATGTCAATTTCGTCGACGGAATGTAAATCAGTACAATTTCGATTTTTCGTTTCTTTAAGTTTCGAAATTTGTAAATTTAGTACTAGATTATTCTTTCTGTTTTCTAATGATGTAATTGATATTGATGTTACTGATTCCAATGGGTGGAATGGTTATTCTCCACCATTATGTATCCTTCAAACCTCAATTTTAATGAGGTAATTTAATAAATTTCGGGTTGTTAAAACCCGTCTTTCCTTCAAAAAAAAAAAGATACGGGAAATGTTCGGAACGAAATACGTACGAGTATTATATGAATTCGTAAAAATCAAATTCGGTCAAAAAAAAATGGTAAACAGCTAGAGATTAATATCATGCTATGTAATCCATATGATATTAATCTGTCCAATGGAAACTAAAACATATAATAGACGGACATTAAGTCAAAAAAGATGTAATCCGTATGATATTTATCTGACTAATAGGAAACGGTATAATCGACGGACATTAACTCAAAAGGAAATCAATCCGTATGATATTAATCTGACCAATAAGAAACTAAAAGGTATATAATCCACGGACATTAACTTAAAAGGAAAGCTCATACGGATTGCCACTTTATCAACGACCACAAATTGGTTTTGAATGAGGAACTGTTTAGGCGGCAAAATTCACTTGTTTTGAATTAAAGGTTCTTTTTTCGCGGCAAAAGTTCCACAGTCCACTGCTTGTGAAGAAGCTAAACTAACAGCCACGTGTTTCCTTATCCTTCACGTGTTTCCTTATCTTTTTTCGGTCCAATAAAAAGACTTGGTAGTTGTATGGTTGACTGCTTATCCTTCATTGTATGCTTGAAAACATAGTTTACTGAATTGGTGCCAAACGGTACATACAATTAACAGAACCATCTACAAGGGCGGTACAAATTATCTATTAGTTTGGGTATACATATCTATTAGTAACCATATCACAAATTTTAAAATATGATTTCCTTTGAATGGGTTGTGGCCAAGACTTGGTTGTTGAGATAGGATTATACCATCCAAATATTTTTTGAATTGCTGCCCTAAGGTGCTTCAAAGCAAATAGCGACTCAAGCATTTTTATAGTTGGTGTGGCTAACTTGAAAAAGTGATGTACCAACCGGACACTATTATTGGTCGCTGCGAAATAGTAGAAATAAATTTATAGCAAGCAAACTATCTGGTAATTGCAAACTTGGTTGCTTGACTGTTAAAGCGACCAAAATATTAGGCGCTTGCTAAGATTTTGGTCGCTTAAGCCGTGTTTTCTTGTAGCGTATACATAACAGTGATGCGGCATTCCAATTATACTCAAGGTGAGTGCTTGCATTTTATGTGGAAACAACACACTTATAATGTAACTAGAATGTACGGCCAGTGGACCATGTTCAATGTCACCATGTTGTGCTGATTGGGGGGTATTGATCTGGTGATGAGGTTTGATTACCGGATCTTGAACAGACCCACGGGGAACAAGTTGGAAATGAAAGGCTGCGCACATGCTATGTAATGGTCCAAGTAAACTAGGTTTTGTGGTGTAAACATCCCAGCTTATACGCAACTAAGACGAGTTTAAATTTACCATCCCCTCCTAAACCTCTAAGACCAACTAAATGTAATCTTTTTACAAGGTTTCTGGAAGGGGAACCTTGTTGTTGCGTCCAGAGTTTTTTTTGTGGTATAAATATTTCCCACTAAATGCTATTGTGTGCTGTAAAGACCGCAAGCACTGCCTAAATGTAAGATCTGCTAGCTACTCACTTGATTATTCGGTTCCACGGGCCCAACCAGGCTCCATTCACCAAGTTGAACAACTACCATGAAAAGCCGATAAAAAGGTGCAATTAGTCTGGAGGGGAAGCACATTATTACTCAAATATGCACCTCAACCCGACTAACGGTTCACTCTGCAAAGCATCCAATTTTACTCTGTAAAGCATCCAATTTCCACCGTGAATTTATTTTTGGCCAAATGGAGAGATGGTTTATTTAGAGTTTTTTTCCTATAAAGTTGGGTGCATATAAAGTTTGTCGTAAATTTATTCCGACAAACTATACCCCCAGTTTATTCCCACATAAAAATGGTCCTGCTAACGATTTCTCATTCAAAACCAAATTGGTAAGGTTATGATGTTTTAAGCAATATGCTTTTTCAGTAATACTTGAGTGTTAAATCATGTTGCTTGAAGTGTGAACATAAGGTCCCAAGTAGCAAATATCACAACAGACATCGTAGCTTATAATCCAATGTTTGCATAAGGACGGGGCAAGGCGGAGCCACGCGATGCCAAATCAAAAATGTATTGGGACGGGGCGAGGCAGCAAATCCAAAATTTTAAACGACGGGGCGAGGCGAAGACGAGCCAAACCAAATCAAAAATGCATAGCGAACGGGCAACGCCTCATCACATATGTTTAAAAGTGAAAAATAAAAAATGATGGTGGCTGGTCTTCGGGACCGCCCGATGCGTAGCACGACACAAAATCTAGTTAACAATGACACACCCAACTGTATATATAATCGCTTGTTTTTTAATTTGTTTATCACCTTGGAAATGGCCCCAAGGAACGCCAGGATTGTCGATCACCTGAATGCCAATCCGGCTTAAGATCAGTACTTAGTAGCCAAGTTGCAAGGATTTTCTATAGTGCTTCGTCGAAGCGGAGATTCTGAGCCGTAGATAGAGGTGTAAAACGTCTTGGCCAAGATGCCATGACCCGACACGAAGTCGCGTGCTTCACGTGCCATGTGCCGTCTTTGTCTTTGTGCCAACGATTTAAACGTGTTGTGCCGTCTTTGTGCTTTAATAGTCAAAAGCTAGGCACAAAGATACATTACCTGACACGACACACGAATAAACGTGTCGTCTTTGTCTTGCGTTTGCACACGTCTTATAAACAATTTAAATCACTTAATGTATACATTAAGTCGGACATTATCACAAGAATTTAATTAGACAACATATCATTTGAAATTATTTCAAGTAAAATTAACAAGATTATTCAATAAAAAGAAATAACCCATCAAATATAAAATTGGATTATTATCATGTAAATTAATGTTCTAGTTAAATATAGGTGACGACATTATAACAAGGATATTGAAGTATATTTTTCAAATATTAAGGTATTATATGTGTTGTTATAAATAAGTCAACATAAAATGTTAAAAACTAGCTAGAATATTGACTCTTTTGTGAAATATACAAAAAATGTGATGTATTATGCCTTGTTATATGGTGTATTTGTACATGTTATGACATGCTCTCTTAACGTCTTTGGTCAAATTTGGGCCAATGTGCTTATCCGTGCCATGTCTTTGTCTTTGTGCTCTTGTGCCAATTAGTCAAACCCAAAGACGTCCCATTTAACTAACGTCTTTGTGCCGTGTTAGGCTAAGTCACGTCTTTGAGTGGCTGTGCTCAAATTTTAGCGTCTTGGCTCTTTGAAATTCGTGCTCGTCTTGCACCCAATTTACACCTCTAGCCGTAGATGTTGAAACCTAATTCCTTATGTATACCTAAAAGTTTAACAGATGCGCGGATTTCCTTTTTTAAACCTCCTTCCAAATTCTACCGGTTTCCTTAATCTTATTCACGACGACTTATAAATATATAAGATTACACTCTAAACAGGGTTATTGTTTCACAAGGTGTGAAGTGAACTTTTTACCTGAGTGTGAAATCTTATTCGCGATGGATTCACATCTATCTTTCTCGTATTGGTGCTATAGGTGTAGCAAATTCGTTTGGAATAACCTTGGCTTTTGTCCTGAGTGTGAATCTGCGTTCGTAGAGGAAATCGAAACCCCATCTCCATCCACACGTATTGATACGAATTATAGCAGGTATCGTCCAAGAAATCAGGAAAGTCTTCTTCAACGTTTGAATCTCGCGATCGTTGTTAGGGCAGGTGATGGTGGTGCAGAAATAGTAGAACGTTACATTGATTCAGGTTCCGGTCTTTTACCGTGTTCACCAGCACTGCATGATCAGTTCAAGGAATCAGAAGAGGATCGACTCGTCACCAAATTCGCTCTGATCCAAAGTAAACGTCGACGAAACTCTTGTCACTGTGTACTTCCATGGCTATCAGCAAGAAACTCTTGTACTGTTTGTCCACGTGAAAATCCTATTGATATGGATGGTGGGCTTACTGCACCCGGTGCTCCAAGGATACTATTGTGTGAGGTGAAACTAAAGGATTCTTCCGTTAGGAAAGTTTTTCGAAATATGTTTTCGTTTTTTAGACGGAATTTGTCTTCCTCGTCTAGTTCAATAAGGGCTACCAAGTACTGGGAATTGGTTGATAGTGGCGGATTGCATTGGCACAGACTAGGCTAAATCTTACTTTTATTTGTGTGTTTTTGCACTTTTTCTATATGCTCGGTTGTGTATTTGTAATTTGTTGAACATGACATTAAACTATCAATAAAATAGTTGGATTTTATTTTATTTGCATTCTACGTTTTTGTATATTCTTATGCTATTCTGCTTCCAATAAGACTGCATGAGAATGTGACAGTAGGTGTGGCCATTGGCTGGTAATGAACTATGATAACAAGTAATATTACCAACGGGAACTAAAATCAGATAACAACTAGATGCCAAGCTGATCCTAGGAATGAGTGGTTAGGCATTGCATGCAACGGTTTTCGTTTCCACCTAATAAACACAATAAATTCAAAAATATTAGTTCCCTAATATCAGCCCCAATCATCAACAGGAGGCTTCCCAGAAGGCCTTATAGCTTTCATTACTGTCGAAGCCTTCTCAGTGGTTCCGAATATTAACCTTTCAGTAAGTTCCATACTGGAATCAAGATAACTTCTTTATTGCAAAACACTTTGGTATCCCTGCCAAGCTTTAGTATTCATTTCCGATCCCTTTGGAGACGATAGATACTGGTACAAAATTTAGATCAAAAAAACGAATATTCATGAACCCACAAGCAATGCGTAAATTAAACTCTGAAATTTTAACCCACAAAATTTGATTTGGTAATTTACTACATCAAATATCTGAAGCCATGAAAACTTCCCGAAAATGACCATAGAATAGCTAGTCTGAGTTCAAATTGTTTTTAGTATTTCAAGAAATGAGAATACTTTTAGTTTGCAATGAAATTCTTAAAGTGTTTCAACCAGTGTGCTTTCTCTTAACCAGGCAGTCGCGTAACATGTTTGCAATGCCGGGTTCAATCCCTCTGACTTCCAAATATGTGCGGATAGCTTTCTCATCCAAATCTCTTCAAAACAACAAAAACCAATGTTATTACAAGATATAGCAAACCCAACAACCAATAAAGCAAGAAATATAATCTCCGAAAGCTCTCCAATTTAAGAAGAATCTAGTCGGCAATGTAGTCTCCAAAGTCAAAAAACATCCCAAAGGTGAACACACCATCTGTTTTCCTAACCCTGCAATGAGTATAATCTCCGAAAGCTCTTCAGCTTGAGCAAAATTTAGGTGGCAAAGAAACTCTTCAACTTCTCCAACCGCGCGTATTTTTTCTTCTTTTTCTGACGCATGGAGTAACATTCATATAAGAATTTCCCAATGCTGGGTTCAATCCCTCTGACTTTTAAGTATGTGAGCAAAGCATTCTGCAAGTTCTCATCCAGTTCCCTTGAAAACAAAAACAAAAAAAAATTAACGAAAAATCAACATTACAAGAAATATAATAACCAAAACAAAGCTAGCCACCAATTCCACTTACAAGAAATCCGCAGGTCCTCTGTGATAATCATCAGAAGCGTTTGGTTTCTTGACAGTGACAAAGGTAACTCTAATCACCCCTGAATGAATCGTAACATCGAATTCCAAAGTTTTCCCGCTTTTTTTCGAAACACTTACACCCAAAGCAACATAATTATCAAAGATAAGATCAGGTGTGCCAACGCTGACTTTAATCTCCTCACCCTGATACTCTCTAGTCAATGTTATATATTTGTACCCTGCATTTTTTTCATCAATTTTGAAAGGGAACTCTTTAGGCATCCTCAAGACCTATCCAAAAAACACATAAAAATAGTTGATGAGCACAATTAAAGTCACTAAGGCTTAGTCCAATGGGCTAGATATCTAGCCACTAGATTGACCATCCATGTCAGCCTGGGCAACCTCCTAAGTCCTATGGGCTAGATATCTACAAAAATAAAATTAGCAAAACCTCGTCATCAATAATTAGCCTAACCATTCGGCGTTTTTCGAAGCTAACTCCATGGTTTTTTATTTGTTTAGAACGTAATTTGCATTCAATCTCAACCGTTATATTTTGTAAAGATTGGTAATTTGCATTGAGACAATTTTGAGATTGCACCATTTGACATTTCAATCTCCTCGATAGATGAGGCTGAGCAAATGCTAGGAGAGAGTAGCGTCTTTAGTGTTAACTTTTTTCCCACACTTTTTTCATGATTTGCAACACTTTTTGGCCAATCTAGCACTCCAATCTAGCCCATAGGACTTAGCCTAATGGCAGAATTATAGCTATTCATATAACAAATACCCCAAATAAATTTATCTATCCTCAAAAAGAAAAAAAAAAAGGCACTAGCCATTGGGTGGAAAAGGGAACAAAACCTCATGAAATTTCTCCTCGATTGCAGACTCAATAAGACTGACAATAGTATCATCAGAAATTGATTTCTTGTTAGCTAGACCGGAGTTGTGATGATGATTTGGAATTAAAGTTGATCTAGATACTTGTCTAGATAGATAAGCAGTACTGTTGCTAGTACCTATGGACCTTATGGTGGTATTGTTCTTCAATGGGGTGGTGAAAATATAGTTTCTACCAGGAGGTGTGTTTGCTAGTGGGATCACTGAAGATGCGGCTTTCTTCATCATTCTAATCAAAGTAGTGGCCATTTCGGCAACACAACAAGTTTTCAAAGAAATCTGATCTTTTAGGTTTTTAAGGTTTTTGAAGAAAATCGTAGTGGTTTTATTGAATTAGGGAATCTGAGTTTTCTTGGCTGAGCATGGTCCGGATCGTACCGGTTTTGGCCTTATCCGTGTCAAATCCGATACATTACGGGTTTCTAGTTTAGTATTCGGGTCCAATTCACCCTCGAATGACCCGATGGACATCTAGCCCCCAAAGCCCACGTATACATGGTTTGCCGTATCTGCCTATTCGGTATCTCTATCATGCTCCCTCCGTTTTTAGAAAATTGTTATTTTCACTTTTTTAATTAGCCCTAAAAAAGGTTGAAATGAAAAAAATTAAAGTACCTCATTATTATTTATTTTCTTATTAATCTAAGATATTGAAAATCTCCCGCTATGTAATTGGGATGAAGGGTATTTACAATAAAAGAGCTACTGATTAAAGTTCTGAGTTAATTTCTTCCAAATTTGAGGATATGTGAGCATGAATTATATCAACATTCCAAGGATCCTTTAGCCTATCACGATACTCATGCATATATTGGATATTAAGAAAGTTGAATTCCGTTGATTCTTTATGCCGGAAAAGGATTGATCACTGAATATATTTATTGGCTTCAAAGAACTCTTTGTTTTATTATCGGTTGGTATACGTACGTATCGACGAATATAGTTCGACATGGCATAGATATACAGTATATATCAAATCCTTCAAGTCGGCAATGAAATCTTTCTGCTTAAAAAAAAAAAAAGAAAAGAAAAAAGAAAAGAAAAGAAGAATCTAGTCGGCAATGAAATCCTTCAAGTCCTTCAACCACCCAGTGTGTTTCTTGTGCTTTTTCTGAACCATGTACTCATACAAGAATTTGCCAATGCAGGGTCCAATCCCTCTAACTTCTAAGTATGTGTGGAAAGCTTTCAGCGAGCTCTCATCCAAATCTCTTCGAAACATAAAAACAACGACAAAACCAATGTTACAAGATATAGCAAGAGACATAACAGACCATAACAAAGCTAGCAAATCAATTCCACTTACGAGAAAGGAACCATTTCATAACCAGAAAAAAATGGACTCTCGACATTCAAACAGTGAATCTTAATTCCCTCCGTTGCTTCAGCCCTAACATCGATTTTCAGAATTGGTACGCCTTTTTTCGAAACACTTACATTTAGCTCAACATGAGAATCAGAGGGTTTAAAACGGTAAACTGAGACTTGAATTTTCTCACCTTGATACTGATCTCTAATCAATCTTATAGAATCCCATCTTTCATCATCCACAATCTTGAAAGGAAAACCTCTTGGTGCCTCAGCAACCTACCCAAAGACACGTGTTCAATTAATAATGAAGACAAGAGCAAATTAACCTTTATGAAATGGCATGCAGAATTATGATAAACCAACAATTGTAGCAAATCATAAAACAAACATGCCAAATATAAAAATCATGATCCATTCTAAAAAAGCACCATACTTTGAACCAAACCTTTTGAAATTTCTCCTCGGCAGAATCGATTTCGGACATAATAATGCTGAGAAGAGTATCAACATCGGAATTGGATTTCTTGTTAGCAAGAGAAGAGTTGTGATGATTACTCGAAAATAAAGATTCTCTAGATACTTGTGTAGACAGATTTGTAGTATTGTTGATAGTATTAATGGCAGAGGTATAACTTCTTCTATGAGGATGAGTTTTGTTAGCTAATGGGATCACTGAAGATGCAGCTTTTTTCATCATTCTACTCAAAGTAGTCGCCATTTTTTGTTGCAGCTGAAGAAATAAACGCAGATTTTCTTAATCTCTTGGTGTTTTAGAAGCGAAATTGAGTTTTCATCATTCTAGGGTTTTCGTATTTTACAAGGGAATTGAATTTGGACTTTGAGTTTTCTTGGTCGACACTTCTGGGCCCAAATGCCCTTTTTCATACAATCGGGTGGACTCAAAAAGGGTGTTGCATGCACACCAGAACGGCAGAATGAGATAGTTGAATGCCACCTTGGTTCGGACTGCACTGGACTCTCTACGTACCAAAGTGTTTTTGTATAAATTCAGTAGAAGGGTCATCATCATCCTAGTATTTGATTTTGAGTTGCTTCCTCAAGGCTATATGTACTTTTAGGATCGCTTCTTCTACCATGACTAAGACTAGCAAGCTGATTCCGAACATACTAGTATTGAATATTCCCAATAGTGTTAAACATTCCACTCCTTAGAGCTTCTCCAATGGAATGTGTGTGAGGATAAATATTCAAATTCATATAGGATACACATTAATTTTCTCTAAAATCCTTCTCCAACCCTAACTTCTTAAATGAATGTGGAGTGACATGGCTTAATTTTGGGAAGACATGGTAAAAGTTTTAGACATTCACCTTCACAATGTCTTCCTATCCTAGTCACTTTTATGTTAATGAAATAAGTTATAAATTAAAAATGGAATAATTGTTAACCAATTATTAAATGACACTTAAGAAATAAAAGATTAAGATTCATTTGGGTTGGAGATGAATTTTTTTTAGTTCCTAATGTTTAGGAATTTACATCTATGTAAAGGAATTTTTACCAAGAGAAAGTCAAGACAATGTTGACACATATGAAATAAGCACATCAACCATTGGAGAAGCTCTTAGAGCATCTCCAATGGAGTATGGGTTTTAAAAAATATTGATGCCACCTAGGATTTTAGAAACTCTTAACAAAAAAAACCTCTCCAGTGGTGCTTGGATAATCAAAATTTAATATGATGTGAAAGTTTGAGTTTGGAGGAGAGTATGGGTTTTTAGAGACTCCCATCCATACCCACGTCATCAATTTTTTATTATTTAGTTAATTTTTTTGATTTTGTTTCTATAAATAAGTGACAAGTATATCAAAATAGATATGAATACAACTACCACTGGAGATGCTTATCAAAACAAGATTTGTATTTGAATTATATGTTATTAAATACCTTTTTTTTAAGTCTCCACATATGATAAATACTCATACTCCATTGGAGATGCTCTTAGGGAGTTAAGAGCATATTTTAACACTGCGCAGGAATTTGGTTAACTTATATGGAAAGTCTTGGAGAAAGTCTTATTTAGACCTTGAGAATGACCTCCACGTCATTTTTTTAACCATATTCTAAATTTTGAATTTTAAATAAGGTTTCACCTATTTGCCACCCACACTTTTCCTATTTGCCACTCCTATCAAAATATTAAAAGTAATTTTACTTTTCAATTCTATTTTTCCTATTTACCACCTATAAAAGTCAAACTAAATTTGACTACAACTAGTACTAACCTTATATTTCTTCTTCTTCATCTTCATTTACCCCCTTCTTCACCATTAAAAGCTTGTACGGCTTTATAGAAGTTTATGTGACATATCCGGACAACATGAAATGTCCATTCGTTCCATACGAAGATCACGGTGGAACTTTAATATTTCCTATTGGAAGGTTCCTAAGATTCCATCACAAATCTTTCCCAGTGGAAGGTTCGTGAGAGTCCATCATAATGGAACTTCAATCCTAGGTTAGAGTAATACTTAATGTCTTCATGAATTATTGACGTATTCATTTTTTTTATAAAGTTGATTTTAGGTTACATAGTCAAAACTCCAGCAGTGACTACCATCAATTACCATACAGTTGTAGTAGTCCAGATCACCACTGATTATAACAGTGGCAAGTCGTCCAGAATTTGGCGACCACATAATATATGGATTTTAGTCATCACCATTAACTCCAACTTGTTACAACCACCAGTATGGTGCCCTCTTTCCTCTGGCTTTTTTGATAACAAAAGATGGGTGGAGATGGAAAAAAAAATTATCGGGAATTTAGGGTTTTTTAATTATTGGGATGGTATAATTGTTGGGTGTATACAAAAAGTCAAGAGGTGGTATTTAGGATATTCTAAAATCTATATGGGTAGTGAATAGGATAAGTGGAGGTGGTAATTTATGTGGGTGGCAAATAGGAAAACGGTGGGTGGCAAATAGGTGAAACCTTAAATAATTTTTTCTAAACCAATAAGAAAAAGAAAATTAATTTTATCAGCAAAGGGTTGATATTTTTGCCACATATATATGACCCCATAAATAAGGATAGGGCAAATTAATAAAATGGCCAGTTTCCAACCATATATTTAATATACCGGCCAAAAAAATTAAACCTTTTATAAAGTGGGCTTTCCGTTAGTTTATACATCTGGGCCCACCAGATTGGTCTACGCGATTGACTAAGTCAATTTTTCATGGTATAATGACTATCATATCCTTATGAGTTAACAAAAAAACCGACCGTATATTGTTGTTCTTCTTCTTTAGGCATTCTGGTCTTGCCATTACCATCAAAACCAAACCAGAAAAAACCAGTCAAGAGAAATCTTCGAGATTAGGGTATCATTAAAAAATAAAATTGTTGTTTGATTATTCATAAGATTTAATGATATACCAAGAGTATTACAAGCGTTTTTGTTTGACTACAGGGCACAAAATTTGAAATTAAAGGAAGATGAAGAACGAACTTTTAATTTGAAGCAATATGGGTCTTCAAATGGAGTAAGTACATCAAACCCAATGTTTATTTATCTTCGTATTGCTCATATTGGATGGTTAATTGTATTAATTTGTTACATGGAGTAGAAATCGAATTTAGGGTTCTTCAAAATTGGGGGTTTACTGATTTAAAATGGTGTTTCCGTCAATGATAGCGATTTCGAGTGGTGATGGTGTTGGTAGTTAGGTTGTAATTTAATTTTATGTCTATGATTGAGTAACTCTGTTTTTTTTTTTAATTAGGGTTTAATTTAATTTGTTAATTTAGGTTTAAATTTCGGTTGCAGTGGGTTTTCTTAATGTTTCTGAAGATGGAAGGTAAAGATTGCATTTTTGTTGAATTCTTACGGAGGTGGAAGACATGGAATGATTGAAGATGTGTATGTTCTGTACAAAGGGATGAGAGAAAAGAATTATTGGTTTCTGAAAAATTCATTAACAAGGTTTTGATGTTCTCCATTAAATTTGGTGTTGTTGTCCTTGTTTATAGTCTGTGGAACATCTATATTTTCTGTTTTTCAATTACTTCTATCAACATTTGATGATGGATTTTCATCCCTAATCAATAGTGGTGGTGAATCAGTTAGGAAGAAGATGAACATAATTATATCCGCAACCCATTGAGTTAGAATCTGAGTTGGGAATGATTCATTAAACCAACTCAGACCCAGTTAGACGATTTGAGGGGTTTAAATGTATTTTCAGTCGACTTGATAACTGACACGTAGGAGATAACTGCCGTTACCCGTTTTTTGAAAAAAACAGGATGGAAAATGTCAATCTCGGCCACTTTATATAAACATTCAAAAAAACGGCCACTTTCTGAAATACATTATAAAAACATGGTCACTTTATTAAAAAGTCCATAAGGATATAAATAAAAATTCCACGTAGGATTTTTAGCACCCACTATTGGAGATGCTTTTATGGGTTCTGAACCACTTTAATCGTTGTGTTCTATATTTCCCTCTTACCATTCATATTCTATGAATAGTTTCCTTCCCATGATTATGCAGAATCTTGAAAGGAAATTCTTTTGGTGATACCTATCGAAAAACACATACGGATTCAGGTTCAGGGTTTAATTGATGATGAAGAGACAAGAGTAACTATCAATCTCTTATGATAGATAGAATTATGACCAACCAATTACAGCACAAACGTGCCCAAATATCAAAATCATGAAATTACATTCTATCCAAAACAGCACTACTAGCCTAAAAAGGGAACAAACCTTATGCACTTCCTCCTCAGTACGATCGATTACAGACTCAAGAACACTAAGTAGAGGGTCATCCGAATTGGATCTCTTCTCAGCTATAGCAGAAAATTGATGATAATTTGGAATCGAAGTTTTTCGAGTTACTTCTCCAAATAGATTATTAGTAGTACTGTTGTTCGTACTAATGGTGGTTGTACTGGTCTTCCATAGGGCAGATGTGTAGTTTCTATGAGGAGGAGTTCTCCTGTTGACTAGTGGGATTACCGAAGAAGATGCAGCTTTCTTCATAAAAAGATTTAGAGCACATCTAATGATTTATCTTATAACAGTGGGAACAACCTTAAAAGCCCAAAGTTAAACGGCCGAACGGGGGTCTTAAAGAACTGAATAAAAAGTAGTTAGAAGGTGAATTATTTCTCTACCACAAAGTGTGCAAGAAGATAAGAAACAGAATCTGCTCGTTTCCATTAATTTTAACTCAAAAAATTATCTTGTTTACTCAGTAAAAAATTTCTGCATGGAAGCCAAATATCTGTAAACTCCCAAAGGTGAACACACCATGCCAATGGTATAACCTTAAAAAACTCTCTTGAAAGATTTAGTCGGCCTTAATGAAATTCTCAAAGTTTTTCAACCACGAAGTGTATTTCTGGTGCTTTTTCTTAACCGTGCGTTCATGTAAGAATTTGGCAATGCTGGGTTCAATCCCTCTGACTTCCAAATATGTGCGGGATGCTTTCTGATACTTCTCATCCCAATCCCTACAAAACGAGAAACAACCAAGAAAATCCAATGTACGTTAAAAGATATAGCAAACCCAACAGCCGATACATAGCAAGAAATATAATGACCAAAGCTGGCAATCAATATTACACTTACAAGAAAGTAGATGGCGGCCTATCATAGCCAAATGGGAAATTAATCTCATCAGATTCAGAAGCATCATTATCATCGAAACTGTTGGTTTTAATTGAATCAGCGGTAACATCGAAACTGTTAATTGTAATTCCATCTTCCGAATCAGCGGTAACATCGAATCTCAAATTTCGTCCACTTTTCGTTGAAACAGTTCCATCCAAGTAGTATCTTGGGGTACAACAATACAACTTGTACACTGTGACTTTGATCTCCTCACCTTGATAGTTCCTAGTCAATGTTAAACTTCGCTCCCCCGCATTATCCTCAATCTTGAAAGGAAACTCCGTTGGTGCCTCAGCAAACTGTTGAAAGAAAAACACATAAAGACTACATTGAGTACATTCGTATTCAGTGGATGATGAAGGCTAGGGTAGCTATCAATCTTCTAAAAAATTAAAGTATCTAATGGCAGAATTAAATTAACATCCATCCAAAAAGAAACAACTAGCCTATGAGTGAAAAGGGAATAAACCTTACGAAGTTTCTCCTCGGCACAATCGATTTCAGACTCAACAATACTAAGAAAGGGATCATCATAATTGGATTTCTTCATAGATTGAGCAGAGATGTTATGATGAGTTGGATTTAAAGTTGCTCGAGATACTTGTGTAGATCTAGATAGATTAGTAGAACAATTGATAATACTAGTGGTGGTGCTCTTGTCTGATGGGGATGTAAAATTAGCAGAGGTGTAGTTTCTATGACGAGTTCTTCTGTTTGCTAGTGGAACTACAGTAGAAGATAAAGCTTTATACATCATTCTACCCAAAGTAGGAGTCGCCATTTTTTCAGCACAAGAAGTTTTCTGAGAAAAATCTCAGTTTTCTCGAGTTTTTTTTAGGGTTTTAGAAGGTTGAAATTTCTTGCTTAACACGCATCAGGGCCCCAAAGTGCAAAAACATATGGGAATGGGCCCAAATGAATTTCTACTCTATTTCCCTTTTCTACATCTTCATAATTCTTTGTAAAGGTATGATGCTAGGTGTATTTCCCCTTTTCTACATCTTCATAATTCTTTGTAAAGGTATGATGCTAGGTGAAGCATGGTTTTCGCAGGTAAGATCAGAGATGCACACTGGTGGAATAAACTTGTTCTGATTCCAAATTGCAACTAATTTTTTTCGACCCAAAGAGCCAAAAGAATACAACTTTAAAATTCCAGTAGGCTGCTTAAGAATAATTCCCTTTCATTAATTCTTGAATACCCATATGCTATTACTAATAACACTCTGCGATCACAAAAAAGAGTGGTTTTCATGGCAACTACTAAAGAAGCAATTTCACCAGCGGACAACATATATACTAAAAAGAGAACAGCACAAGGACCCGATGAACCGAACACGGATGTGAATCACTCGCACAATCCTCATATTGGTCATCATCATCCGCACCAGTATCAAGCATTATACATGTGAACTATAACTTTCCTCCATTTCATATTCTCAAGTTACGTCATAGTTTGCTCTACTGTGTGTTATCTTTGAAGAGATTATTGCCTTAACAAAAAGAACCAGAATCTTGTTTTCAAATCTTTAACACAAAAATTGAACGTAAAGAATCACAATGATTACAGTACAAAAAATGGGAATCAAATATTAGGAGTTTGCTCCGAAATCATAAATCTATTTCCCAACAATCTTAATATAAATCCTGCAAAGAGTGTAACTTTCAAAAGCTCTTCAACTTAAGACTTCCCAGTGTGTTTCATGCGCTTTCTCTGATTCAGGTATTCACATAAGAATTTGGCAGTGCTGGGTGTAATCCCTCTATCTTCCAAATATGTGCAGAAAGCTTCCTGCAGTTCCGCATTAAAAGCCCTTCAAAACAAGGAAAACCCAATGTTACAAAACGTATAGCGGAGATATTAATTATCCAACCGTAGCATAAAAGCTCCACTTACGAGAAATCATCAGGGTCTCTATATTTAATATAATCATCAGAAGGACGTGGATTATAGAGAGTCAGAAGGTCGATTCTGGTTCCATCTTCATCCCTCTCAACATGGAACGTTAAATTTCGTCCGCTTTTTTTCCGAACAGTTATTTTCATGGTAAGGTCGTCATCCGGACAATCACCACCGAAACCAGGCTTAGAAGCTGTAACTTCAATATTTTCACCCTGATACTCTCTAGTCAATGTTATAATTGGATTTCCTATGAGCACACAATCCTTAATTTTGACAGAAAACTCTCTTGGTAGCTTAGCAGCCTGTTGAAAAACGCATAAAAACATTAAACTAATAATCTCCTTTTATGCAATCAGAATCATGAATTTTATTTATTTATTTATTTTTTGAAATAAATATATCCATCCATAAAAAGCAATCGCTTTTGAGTGAAAAGGGAATAAAACAAACCTCAAGAAACTTCTCCACGGAAAAATCGATTTCAGACTCAACTACACGAAAAGGATCATCAGAATTGGATTGCTTCTTAGCTTGAGCAGAGATCTGATGAGTTGGAATTATAGTTGCTCGAGATATTTGTGTATATAGATTAGTGCCGATGGTGGTACTGGCCTTCAATGGGTAAGAGGTGTAGTTTCTATGAGGAGTTCTCCTATTTGCAAGTGGGATTACTGAAGAAGATAAAGCTTTCTTCATCATCCTAGTCAAAGTATTAGTCGCCATATTTGCAGCTTTCTCATAAAAATCTCAGCTTTCTTGAGGGTTTCTACGGAGAAGACCAAAGAGAATTTATTGGGAACTTGAGTTTGCTACTTTTCTTGCTTGACAGTACACCTAGGCCCAAAAGCCCATATGTGTATCGTAATGAGCCCGGATAGTTATTTATTTATTGGGCCGACCGAGCGAAGCGAGGGAGGTCCTTTATATGGCCACTTTTTTGGGCGAGCGAAGCGAGGGAGGTCCTTTATATGGCCATTTTTTTGTAAAATCTAAGTGATCAATTACCACAAAAAGATTGGAAATGGTTAGGGCCGAAAAACTAAAAATGTCCCTCCCTTTTAGTCCAATTACTATTACTCCTTGTGTATCCTATCTTTTCAGGGGTATAATTGGAAAGCAAACTTTAATATAACATATCTAAAAATCCGTGCCTTGGAATTTTACAAATTTTATCTCGTTAGAAAGGTTATAAAAAACTCTACGCAACAAGTACAAACAACAATATCAAATTTGGAGTTTTTACGAAAAAATCGGAGATATATATCATTTTAGGCACAAATTTAAAAAATTAAATGTATATCCATTATGCAAACCATCACAAAGGATACATAATACTTTATGTAGCAAAAATATTTGTTTATGCATCAACTAATTTTCCATTGCAACTAATAAAACAATGTACTCCATCGGTTTCAAGAAAATGATACTATCATTTTAGGCACAATTCTCGAAAATTGAATGCATAGCCATTATGCAAACCACCACAAAGGATGCATAACACATCATGCAACCATATTTTGGTTTATGAATCGACTAATTTTCCGTTTTAGAAAAAATAATACTTTCACATCCCGTTTCAGGGAAAAATGATACTATCACATCCGTTTTGGGAAAAGTGATAATTTCGTTGCGTTTGGGAAAAGTGATACTTTTCGTTCGTTTTTAAAAGTAATACTTTTCCGTTTCGAAAAAATGATACTTTCGCTTCATTTTAGAAAAAGTATCACTTTTTCTCAAATGGGGCGAAAGTATCATTTTTTAAAACGGGAGAAAGTATCACTTTTCCGAAACGGGCGAAAGAATCACTTTTTCCTAAACGGGGAGAAAGTATCACTTTTTCCGAAACGGGGTGAAAGTATCACATTTTCCGAAACGGGGAGAAAGTATCACTTTTTCTGAAACGAGACGAAAATGTCACTTTTTCTGAAACGAGGTGAAAACCTTTTCTGAAACGGGACGAAAGTAGTCGTGGACAAACTCCATCTTCATATTCTTCTTCGGTCGACCCTCCCACCGTGGCAACGGTCGTACTAGTTGTAAAATCTAAGTGATCAATTACCACAAAAAGATTGGAAATGGTTAGGGCCGAAAACCAAAAATGTCCCTCCCTTTTAGTCCAATTACTATAACTCCTTGTGTATCCTATCTTTTCAGGGGTATAATTGGAAAACAAACTTTAATATAACATATCTAAAAATCCGTGCCTTGGAATTTTACAAATTTTATCTCTTTAGAAAGGTTATAAAAAACTCTACGCAACAAGTACAAACAACAATATCAAATTTGGAGTTTTTACGAAAAATTCGGAGATATATATATCATTTTAGGCACAATTTTAGAAAATTAAATGTATATCCATTATGCAAACCATCACAAAGAATACATAATACTTTATGTAGCAAATTTCTTTTATGCATCAACTAATTTTCCATTGCAACTAATAAAACGATGTACTCCATCCATTTCAAGAAAAATGATACTATCATTTTAGGCACACTTCTCGAAAATTGAATGCATAGTCATTATGCAAACCACCACAAAGGATGCATAACACATCATGCAACCAGAAAAAGTATCACTTTTTCTGAAATGGGGCGAAAGTATCACTTTTTCAAAACGGGGAGAAAGTATCACTTTTTCCGAACGGGGCGAAAGAATCACTTTTTCCGAAACGGGGAGAAAGTATCACTTTTTCTGAAACAAGGCGAAAATGTCACTTTTTCTGAAACGAGGTGAAAGTATTACCTTTTCTGAAACAGGACGAAAGTAGTCGTGGACAAACTCCATCTTCATATTCTTCTTCGGTCTGCCCTCCCACCGTGGCAACGGTCGTACTAGTATATATATCCAAGATAGGGTGTCCTTGAAGTTATCATTATCATTATCAACAATTGACAATGTCAATGGGATTTTTGTTTTGGAGAGATAAATCTTGAGTTAATTTTTTTGTTGAATTTAATAATAATTCTATAATGTCAACTTAGTTATTGTTGGTGTGGAGAGATGAACAAGAAAAATTGTTTTAATAATAAGACAAAGGGTAAAACAAGAAATAAACATGAAAAATGATGAATTCAAGGTAATTTTCTTAATCTAAGAGAATTGGTCCCTCTGCCTATATATGTGGTACGGAGGGAGTAGTATTTAAGTTGCTCTTCAAGACTAAGAGCTTCTCCAATGGCATGTGTGGCGAAAAATGTCCAAATCCACCTAGGATGCACATCTATTTTCTCTAAAAATATTCTCCAACCCGGATGTTATAAATCAATATATGCATGAATTTAGATAGAAAATGTCAAGAGGAATGTCTAGTTTCCCACATTCCCATCGACATTCTCAGCCTTTTCTAATTAAAAATATATTTTAATTACTAAAATTAATTCCTACATAATAAATAGCCATTTTTAGCTCTAATAAAATCGTAAAATTACTAAACATAAAATTTACATTTAATAAGAAAATGATCACAAACAACACCATTGGAGATGGGTAACTTTTTTTCACCTAAACTTAAGGATAAATTGTAATAAAGATGTCTTGTTTGTGTTGCCACATGGGACATACATACAACAACCTTTTAAGAAGCTCTAAAAGTAATTAAGTTGCTCATCAAGAGTAAAAGTTATGTTATGATCGATTCTTCTATCATGACTAAGACTATCAAGTTAGTTCAGAACATACCTTATACTCCTCCCATCCGACAAAAAATGGGAATCTTCTATTTATTCTGTCATGCAAAAAATATGGGTTTTTGGTTTTATATGTTATTTATCCGAACAAGTACTAATTCTCTAATAAATATGTCAAATTTGATAGTCATATTTATACTCGGTACATAGTATTTTAGAAATAATTCTAGGGATATAATATTACATATATATGCCATTTCGAAATTTTGACACCTAATGACATAAGAGTAGATTATGGAAAAAAAAACAAGGAAACTATTTTTTTGCTTTAACTAGAAAAGTAAATATAAGAACACACAATTGGGATGTAGAAACTAATTGGGAGAAAATACTAAAACACCCTTCCCTCAAAATAAAAATCAAAAAACTTAAAATCAAAAAACACAATCATATTCCCCATTTCAATCTCCACTTCTTATTAATCTTTTTAGGGTTAAAACTTTGAAACAAATGTTCCCCATTCTCTTTCAAATTCTAAATTTTCCCCCATTTCCTTTCAAATTCTCTTCTCCTTCTCTGCCGGAAGTGATGAAGACCATGTCGGAAATGATAAAGAACATGCCGGAAATGATGAAGACCACGCCGGAAGTGATGAAGAACATGCTGGAAATGATGAAGACCACGCCGGAAGTGATGAAGGTCACGCCGGAAGTGATGAAGACCATGCCGGAATTGATGAAATTCAATGCCGGAATTGATGAAATTCAATGCCTAACTAAATTCCGACATGCTCGATATAAATCTATTAATGCTTCAGATTCAAGTGAAAAAAATCAATTTTATGAATACCTTTCATCATGTGCCGGCATAGAAATTAGGATGAAGACAACACCGGAAGTGAGTTCCTGGCATGGTTATTTAGGATGAATACCACGCCGGAAGTCTTGAAGAACATGTCGGAAATGATGAAGACCACGCCTAAGTGATGAAATTCAATGCTCTAACTAAATGTCAGCATGCTCGATATAAATCTATCAATGCCGGTAGTTAAGTGAAAAAAAAAATCAATTTTCTGGATACTTTTCATCATGTTCCGGCATAGAAATTTAAGAAAAAACCATGCCGGAAGTAGTTCCGGCATGCTCGAAAATCAGATAACTGTGCCGGAAGTAGACTGATTAAAACCAGAAAAAATAGGTTTTGAAGATCAAAACCTGAAAATTTTTGTACTCGGAGGTGCTACGCAGCTACATGAACTTGGAGAAGACTGGTATTGCAGGTGAAAACTCAGCCTGGTATGATGTGCAGCTACGAGGTGATGGCCATTGAATGGAACTGAGATATGGAGTACTGGGTTGTTACTTGGTTCCAAGTCTGGTGAATATAAGATGTTGATGCTATGTGGTGTAGTGAAGCTGGTGCAACTGGCTCCTGGTGGTCTGTCTAGTAAGCTGAAATGGTGAGAATTGCTAATGGAGTTGATTTGTAGCTGATATGGTAGTGCTGGTGAAGTGCAGAGGACTGGTGGATGTGATATTGCATAAGATGTTGTAGGTGATGCTGCAATGAAATTGAGTTGATTTGAGTGATGGAGTTGCAACTGAAGTCACATGAAGTATTGATGATTTTAGTTATGCCGCAAGAATCCGATGCGGGGTTGAAGCGGAGAACTGAAGGGATGTCATGAATGCAAGAAAGTGGAGTTTTTTGGCGAGCTAGTTGGTGGAATGAAGTGATGTTGCAATGCTGGAAGGGAGAGCTAGATACTGCCACCTAAGCATTAACGGCTGTTAACTTCCGTTTACCGTTTTTTGAATAAAACGGTCAAAGCAAGGGTAATTTAACACATTTGTAATAAACGAGGGCATTTTTTTGTGTAAAGTGAAAAGTAGGGGTACTTTACCAAAAAGCCCAGAGAATTACACTGGGAAGCTATGTTCCTAAAATAAGGCCATTGATTATAATAATTAAGAAAAACCATGACAGATGAGAGAGTAAAGTATCTTAACTTGTAGCATCAAATTTGACAAGACATGTTATAAAATTAAAAGATTTTTCAATAAAGGACGATCATCCTTCCAGAGGGAGAAAGAACCTACCAGACAAGACAGGCCAACTAGCATCCGAATGTCACTCAAGACAGGCCTGCGCTTAGGATAGTTTAAAGGGTCATCATATCCTTAGTTTTTGAAAATAAGGAACCGTTAGTACAAGTATCATCCTTAGTTTTTGAAATGTTGAGTACCAAAGGTCCAAAGTCCAGAGTAGAATCCCTGAAAAAATTACTAGCTAATTCACTCAGACACAAAGAAGTGGAACATTCAATTACTCAACTCTATCTTTGATAACTCTGTAGTGCAGGAAATTCTTAACATCAACCTATTCACTACAAGAGCTGGTAACCTGAGAAAAGACAAATTGAGATGGACACTAACCAGAAATGGGGAGTTTTCTGTCAAGTCACTATATGCAAAACTTCTCAATCCTTCAATTCTGGTTTCTCATGAAACAAAGAGGTTCTGGAAAGGTTTATGGAGTATGGATACATCTCAAAGAATAAAACTGTTCATCTGGAAATGCTTGCAAGATGCACTACCAACTAAAGCAAAGATTAAATCAGCTGTAGATGAAGACAACAACCAGTTTTAAATCACTCGAGAAGGAATCTACTTATCACTTGTTTTTGAATGTACATATGCGAGAGTCATGTTTGAATCTATCTCCAATGCCATCACAGGGAGTACATCTTATCTCCAACATTAAATCTTTCTTAGATCACTACAATGAATGGAAAACAGGAAATCTACAATCTATGTCTATGGCTTTGGCTGCAACTAAATGTTGGTTTATTTGGAAAGAACGATGCCTTAGAGTTTTTGAAAACAAAAATCGAACACCAGAAAAACTAGCAATAGATATTTCCAGACATTTTGCTTACTGGCATCCAGAAAATAGGACACAGAACACATCACTTAGTAGTAAACAAAGTTTCCTAAACACTAAATGGAATTTGCCTGCTATAAATACAAATAAGATTAACTGTGATGCTTCATGGCTGTCTGAAATTACTAATGCTGGTTTTGGATTCATATTGCGTAATTGGACAGGAACTTTCCAAGCAGCAGCAATGGGGAGTTGCAAGACCTTCTCATCAGAAGAGGCAGAAGCTGTAGCTCTTCTCAGAGCTTCTCAATGGGCTGTTATAAACAACATACACTATTTGGTGATTGAAGGGGACAACCAGGCAACAATCAATTACCTACAAAGCAAGGCATCAACAGTCCAATGGCAATGCATATCCATCTTAGAAGAAGTTAAATTATTAGCAGAGCAACTAGTTTCTTTTTTAGGTTTTCAGTATGTAGACAGGAGAGCAAATAGGGCGGCAGACTTATTAGCAAAGAAGGGAAGAAGCATCAACAATACAACTTTTTGGAATGCCCAAGCTCCTAGTTTTTTAATTCCTTCAATTGCTTTTGACACTGTCAAAGCTTATGAACTTTGTAACGTAAATGACAATACTTCTGTAAGTTTTCAAGCCGAGGTTAATCATAGAGATTCAGCCATTGGAAGAGCTACTCAACAAGAGTTGGTCTCTGAAGAGACTGAATCCGCAGATTAACGGAGGCCAGTAATCTAAGTCTTATTTTCAAAAAAAAAAAAAAAAGTCCAGAGTAGAATCCCTGAAAAAATTACTAGGTTTCTACAACAATTTCATAAAGTGCAATGATATCTGTACACTCCGAAGTCATAGAACATTCACCAAGTGACGGCACCATCTGTTTCCAGACACTCTTCATAGCCCTAGAAAGATATAACCTTTGAATGCTCTTCAGCTTGAGCATAATATAATTTATTCCTCAATGAAACTCTTCAAGTTGGTCAGCCACCCAGGGTATTTTAGGCGGTCTTTCCGAACCATGTAGTCCCATATAAATTTGTTATTGCTGGGTTCAAACCCCCTGACATACAAATATGTATCGAAAGCATCTCGCAATTTCTCATCCAAATCCCTTCATAACAAAAAAAAAAAAAAAAAAATGTTACAAGATATGGCGAACTCAAAATCGGATAGCAAGAAATATAATAAACCAAAACAAAGCTACCAATCAATTCCACTTACGAGAATTCAATATAAGCATTAGAAGCATTTCGATTTTTGACAGTGATAGACTCGATAGAGATTTCATCTGTTTCATCAGCCCTAGCAATGAATACCAAAGTTGGTCCGCTTTTTTTCCTAACACTAACACCCAGATGAAAATAACATCTAGGGTGTTTAGGCCAGCAAGCTATGGCTTCAATCACCTCACCCTGATAATCTCTAGTCAATACTATAGAATCCCACCTTGGATTATCATCAATCTTGAAAGGAAATTCTCTTGGTGCCTCAGGGACCTATAGAAAAACACCCAGACACTCGTGTTCAGTTGAAGAAGACATAAGTAACTAAGCTAATCACAACTAGAGTAACTAATGGTAGAATCGTAGCTATTCATAGAATAAACCAATAATAAATATTCACATCAAAACCATGAAATTTATTCTATTCATCCAAAAAATCAATAAATAGCCTTTGATTGAAAAGGGAACAAACCTTATAAAATCTCTCCTCCCAATCGATTACAGACTCCAGAAGACCGAGCAGAGCGTCATCGGAATTGGATTTCTTGTTAGCTTGAGCAGAGAGGTGAAGGTCTGATGGAATTAGAGTTGCTCGAGATACATGTCTAGATAGATTAAAAGTATTTCTGTTACTAGTACTTATGGACCTTATGGTGGAACTGGTCTGCAATGGGGTAGCGAAAACATCAGAGATGTAATTTCTGTTTGATAGTGGAATTACGGAAGAAGATGCAGCTCTCTTCATCATTCTACTCAAAGTCGCCATATTTGTTGCAGCTGAAGAAACGAAGGTTTTCTCAGAAATCCAAACTTTCTTTTAAGGGTTTTTAGGGTTTTAGTTGGGAATTTGTGTTTTCTTGATTGACACTTATTTCTTCGAGTGCCCCCCTTTTTTTTCTTTTGTTACTGGATTGGGCTCAGATCTGTGGCAGTACAGATTACGGGTCTTAAGCATGAAAAGGCATGTTATTAGAGAGTCAGAGAAACCCATATCCCGCCAGAGCTCCCATAAACAATACTATACCATTAATTACCTCATGCAGATGGAGAGTCACCATAATTGAAAAAAAGGCTCATTTTATCTTGAATTTTCAAAAAAAGTAATAACAACATAGATGGAGAGTCACCATAATTTATCATTTTATGCAGTAATAACAAATGAACATACCGGTAACAAGAATGACTTAAAAATTATTTAGTATCCAGTCTGTGCCGTTAAGACAACAGGATATTCTAGTACATATAGATAAGAGGGATATCACGGTTGCTTCCTTTTTCCAGGTACAATTTGTTAGGAGAGACTTAAAAATCCGAGCCGCTATGTGCAATATGAAACCTGCACAAGCAATGAAACACAAATGCGGAAAATACACAACTATGACGATATGATAAGCAATCACACAACACCGACAATTACGTGGAAAAACCCCTCCAAGGTGAAGGGTAAAAAACCACGGATAAATCTTCCACTATAATCAAACAATGGGTTACACAAAATTCTCCCAATTTGGGGATAACAACAACTTCAAGGTGCATATAACACTTGGATACCTATTTGCCTAATATATCTCAATGGTTATTGTGATGTTGTTAGATCAAAAATACTCGAGTACACGAGATATGCAAAGATATGCAAAGAGAGCGGGAGATTACATCCTTAAAAATTTAGTAGAGAGGGGGCTGTTTTTCATGTTTGCTTAAATGTATACACTAATAATACTCTACCTTCACAAAAAGAGTGGTTTTCATAGCGATTATAAATGAAGAAGCAATCTCACTACTATATAACAATCCACGAAAATCAGTCAACTTAATCAAATTAAACCACAACCTTGTTTCCAAATTCTTAACACAAAAAATTAATTACTTGTTTAATCAAAATAAAAGCAGCGAATTGACCAAAAATCAACCATCGAAAACTCAAACTCTTCAGTTTCAACTCCAATGAAATTCTTCAAGTTCTTATACCACGGAATGTATTTCTTGTCCTTTTTCTTAAGCATGTAGTCATTTATGAATTTGGTATTGCTGGGTTCAAGCCCTCTGGTTTTCAAATATGTCATGAGATTTTTCTGCAAGTTCTCATCCAAATCCCTTCAACACAACAAATTTAAAACAAGGCTATTACAAGGTATACCGAACATCCCAAAAATCGGTAGCAAGAAATATAGGTACAACCAAAAGTTAGCAATCGATTCCACTTACCAGAAATTAGGACTTTCACTAAAAAAAGAAGCATATGATTTCCTGACATCCACTCGGGAGATTCCTATAATTCCATCTGCTGCAGCCTGAACATTAACGAACTTCAAAGCTGGTCGCCATTTCTTCCAAACACTTACTTGGAAGACAACACACTTTTCGTACCCCTTAACTCTGATTTTAATCTTCTCAGCCTGATACTCTCTAGTCAATGTTATAAAATCCTCCTGCCATTCAATATCCTCAATCTTGAAAGGAAAATCTCTTGGTGTCTGCACGTCCTATTAAAAACGCAAACGTACAAAAACTGTAACTATCAATCAAAATCATGAAATAAAATTTGTCCATGTAAAAAAAAGCACTAGCCTTTGAGTTCAAAGGAACAAATAACCTCTTCAACATAATCGATTTTAGACTTAATAACTTTGAGAAGACTGTCATCAGAATGGGATGTTTTCATAGCTAGAGCAAAGAATTGATGACGAGTTGGAATTGAAGATGTTCGAAATTGATTAAAAGTATTGTCGCGAGTACTACTAATGGTGGTACTGGTCTTCAATGGCGTAGTGAAGATGGCAGAAGTGTAATTTCTTCTAGGAGTTGTTGGAAATTTTGGGTAAAAACGGAGGATGAAATGAACACAAAAGAAATTGTTGTACTCAAAAACTTTCAAGGCTCGAATAGATTTCTTTTAGACGATTATTTCTACCCTCCCAATATCAATTGGCAATTGCAATGTATGTGAAATAATGCCTTCGGGATACAATGAAAGCCCTACAACAAGAGAAATTGGATTCAAGGTTTGCACCCCTTGACCCAATCAAGAACACACTAGAAAGAATTCTGATGATGCTTTAGAAAGAGAAAAAACAAAGTTGAATTGATTGTTACTAATTGGAGAATACCTTCACTACTTATAGGGATATTCATGCCTATTGGAGATGTCACTTCACTTCCAAAAGACACATAAGGTGTCTATTGGGAATGGTTGTTTCCTTTATGAACCATCACACCTATTAAAGGTGTCTCTTCATCTCCAACTAACATCCATTGTGTTTATCCAACATGAGAACACTTCCCGTCATAGCGGCAAACCAAAAACAGAAACCATTTTATTTTTCTAAGATATTGAAAATATCCAACAATCTCCCCTATTTTCAATAACCAAAAACATGAAAATAAAAATAAAATAAAACTTTTAAATCGAGTGGCTGCATCACACAAGTGATCGCCACGTGCTGAGTGGGATCAAGCCAACGTAGTTCAAGCTAAATTGAGACTAAGCATCATCGTTGAAATCAACACATAAATGATAGGTATCTTTTGGATTTGAACCTTCACTTAGTATAAGAAACTCAAAGCCGTATCGAGATTCTATGGTGAAACTAGTCTTGAACCAAGTATCCCTTATGATAAAACCGGAGTCTCCACACATATTGATTTCATAAATCATGTGTTACGTAGCCAAACACGTTCATGGCCATGTGCTTATATCCTTGATTCATGAGTCTTCTTTAGAGAACGGTCTTCTTCTCTTAGGAAACGACCTGATTTCCATACTCATATAGGTAAGTCTCGAAGGTGTTTCTGCGATACACCTTTTACTAATCACAGACTCATTAAGGATTTACATCCATCCTATTTTCTTGGAGAACCCATCACTAAATTAGAAATGGGAAGTTTTATATTAGTGCTCCATAATCTACATCCATAACTTGTTGGTACCACATTGAACCTTGTTTATCTTTTTCAAAACATAGGTTGGGTTTCTGCTATGGGAGATCAACCTTCCTTCACAGAACTTAGTCCCATTTATTTATACTTCATTGAAAACATTTCCTTTGGGAGACTTTCCATAAATATGTCTCGCCAAGTTTTCTCCGTTCAATGGCTAAATCGCAATTACTCCTTTATTGAGTAATTGTCTTACTGCTCCAATGTACAAGACTTGTATGTCTTGACTTTTCATTATAAGTCTTTGTTACAGACGTTATAGATCATAGCCTGATTAACAATTAATCAAGACCGCTTGAGATGGCTTCTTCCAAAAAATGGGATCTCTACAAGTTAGGTTCTAAGCCATTCATCCACATTAATTGCATCTACTCATGCAATCAATTCTGGAAACATTATTAAAAATGTTCCTATTTGATTTTACAAAATGATTGTAACTTCACTAGTGATCCTAATTAACATTTACCGTTAATTCACAAGGAGTCATTATAGACTTGCATACACTAGAGGCATATAAAATTTGTAGGCAACTTACTTGCTATTTCAACAAGCGATTATTAATATGAGTAACACCTCTACTCATGCCCAATCTTCTACAAATTTATACCCAAAAAACATAGACAATGTCTATTTAACATTTTACATTATGTAATGCAAATGTTCATAAGTTATGCATCGGTAATATCGTAACACCTCATCGTTGGATATTTGGTCGCGCGCCCAATCTTCCAATACGTTACATATTCACCGGTATTCCATTTTCCTTTTCGATGTCATTTAAGACATGCCAATTTCCAAATTTTGGAACCTATAATTCTTTTTGCAAGAATTATACTCATATCATATAATTTGTTATCTCAACAATTATTGATGATTTTGGTTATAAAATAACCTACCAACTAGAAAATTTTATATGACATTTTCATATAAATTTCCCACCATTTCATGACAATTCGTAAGTGCCAAAATGCAACTCAATGTCATGAAATACGATTTGTATCAAACATGGACACCCATAATTTCTAAATAGAAATTAAACCTTCAAATCCAATATACCAGTACGGGTACCATTATTATGGATCTGGCTTTCCTTTGTAAACATTCCAATCAATGCCTGCATGTGTCTAATTAATACACTTCTGCATTCATGGCTCAATAAGTCAAGTCTCATTAAAACAAAACCATAGCACAACGAGACATAATCACAATTTTACTTATCACTATGATTAAATAATAATGATACTAACCTTCATCTCTTCAAAATCCAAGCAAGTGGATTTATATGAATCATAAATTTGTCAGGGGTTTTCAATCGTTCAAGCCATACTTAATTAGACATTAAAAGTTATGATTCATGTATTCTCAATATGGAATATAACAGAAAATCAAAGAGAGATGGGTACTTATCTGAGTTCATGGGAGTTTCCCGAAGCAACAGCCGTTAACAATCTATTCGCCGATGTTGGAAACAACTTCTCCATCAACTCCCGTTCTCTCTCTTTTTGTTTCTTCGTTCCCAAAACAATACCCAAACTGTAATTAGGTAATGTGGCTTAGCAAACTTAATTCAAAAATGAATCAACTGAATTGTCACCCTCCGTAGTCAGAAAAGTAATCGTCTAAAACTGTTGGAAATTTTGGGTAAAAACGGAGGATGAAATGAACACAAAAGAAATTGTTGTACTCAAAAACTTTCAAGGCTCGAATAGATTTCTTTTAGACGATCATTTCTACCCTCCCAATATCAATTGGCAATTGCAACAGGTATGCGAAATAATGCCTTCAGGATACAATGAAAGCCCTACAACAGAGAAATTGGATTCAAGGTTTGCACCCCTTGACCCAATCAAGAACACACTAGAAAGAATTCTGATGATGCTTTAGAAAGAGAAAAAACAGGTTGAATTGATTGTTACAGAATGGGAGAATACCTTCACTACTTATATGGATATTCATGCCTATTGGAGATGTCACTTCACTTCCAAAAGACACATAAGGTGTCTATTGGGAATGGTTGTTTCCTTTATGAACCATCACACCTATTAAAGGTGTCTCTTCATCTCCAACTAACATCCATTGTGTTTATCCAACACAGAACACTTCCCCGTCATAGCGGCAAACCAAAACAGAAAACCATTTTATTTTTCTAAGATATTGAAAATATCCAACAGGAGTTCTGTTTGCTAGTAGGATTGCTGAAGAATACGCGGCTTTCTTCGCCATTCTACTCAAAGTCGTAGTCGCCATTGTTGTGAACTTTTCTTAAACCAATAGAATCACCAAAAACAATAACGAAGCTTGAGAGTAATTAAGGATTCTATTTACTGGAGCAACTCACACTTGTTAATCAAGAATGTTCTGGAATAACAAAAAAGCCTCACCGTTTCATAACAGGAAACCAAAAACAGAATTATATATGGAATTATATTACTTCACGTACAACATGCTGGTATTATATAAATAGGCCTCACCACCTCTCTTGTTTATTCACATAAAATTTTCTTGTTCTTTCTCAATCTCGCTCTTAGAGTTTATTGATTTTTCTCTGGCTCTGGTTAAGGTATACGAAAGATGACTAGTCAAGCCGAATCTTCTTTTTTGAAAGCAATGAAGAAGGATTTCAGCACTGCAATTCTTGAACTAAAGAAAGCAGCAAATCGGCTCATCGTTGATGAATCATTCGAAGATGATAATTCCATGGTTTCAATGCATCCTGAAACAATGGAAAAGTTGCAGCTTTTCCGTGGCGACACCATCATGCTTAAAGGAAAAAAAAGAAAAGACACAATCTGTATCGTTCTAGCTGATGATACGTGTGAAGAACCAAAAGTCAGGCTAAACAAAGTTGTTCGAGCAAATCTTAGGGTTAAATTAGGTGATGTTGTTTCTGTTCATCAATGCCCCGATGTTAAATATGGAACGCGCGTGCACGTACTCCCTATAGATGATACCATTGAAGGTCTTACCGGGAACCTTTTCGATGTATATTTGCGACCTTATTTCCTAGAATCGTATCGACCAGTTAGGAAAGGCGATACATTCCTTGTCATAGGAGGAATGAGGAGCGTAGAGTTTAAGGTTATTGAAACTGATCCTCCAGAGTACTGCATAGTTGCTCCTGATACTGAGATTTTTTGTGAAGGGGATCCCATTAGAAGAGAAGATGAAGATAGATTGGATGAAGTTGGGTATGATGATGTTGGTGGTGTGCGAAAGCAGATGGCTCAGATAAGAGAGTTGGTGGAGCTTCCACTTCGGCATCCACAGCTTTTTAAATCGATTGGTGTTAAGCCACCAAAGGGGATTTTGCTATATGGACCTCCTGGAACTGGTAAGACATTAATTGCAAGAGCTGTTGCGAATGAAACTGGTGCTTTCTTCTTTTGTATTAATGGACCAGAAATTATGTCTAAATTGGCTGGGGAAAGTGAAAGTAATCTTAGGAAGGCATTCGAGGAGGCGGAGAAGAATGCACCATCAATCATATTCATTGATGAGATTGATTCAATTGCTCCAAAACGAGAGAAGACGAACGGTGAAGTTGAGAGGAGAATTGTTTCTCAGCTGCTGACACTTATGGATGGATTAAAGTCTCGTGCTCATGTTATCGTTATGGGGGCGACAAACAGACCAAACAGCATTGATCCAGCTTTGAGGAGGTTTGGAAGATTTGACAGGGAAATCGATATTGGCGTTCCTGATGAAGTTGGACGTCTTGAGGTTCTTAGGATCCATACAAAGAACATGAAGCTCGCTGAAGATGTAGAATTAGAAAGGATCTCAAAGGATACTCATGGGTATGTTGGTGCTGATCTTGCAGCTCTGTGTACTGAAGCTGCGCTTCAATGCATTAGAGAAAAGATGGATGTGATTGACTTGGAAGATGAAGAAATTGATGCTGAAATACTCAACTCCATGTTTATTACCAATGAGCACCTCCGTACTTCTTTAGGAGCAAGCAATCCTTCTGCATTGCGGGAAACAACTGTCGAAGTACCAAACGTCACTTGGGAAGATATTGGTGGGCTTGATACTGTTAAAAGGGAGCTTCAAGAGACTGTACAATACCCGGTGGAGCATCCTGAAAAGTTCGAGAAGTTTGGCATGTCGCCTTCAAAGGGAGTTCTGTTATATGGTCCTCCTGGTGGTGGGAAAACACTTCTGGCAAAGGCCATTGCAAACGAGTGCCAAGCTAATTTCATCAGTGTCAAGGGCCCTGAGTTGCTGACAATGTGGTTTGGAGAGAGTGAAGCTAACGTGAGAGAAATTTTTGACAAAGCCCGACAATCTTCACCTTGTGTCCTCTTCTTTGATGAACTTGACTCTATAGCAACTCAGAGAGGAAGTAGCGTGGGAGATGCCGGAGGTGCTGCTGATAGAGTTTTGAACCAGCTTCTGACTGAAATGGATGGAATGAATGAAAAGAAGAGAGTGTTTATAATCGGTGCCACCAACAGGCCAGACATTATTGATCCTGCATTGCTGAGACCAGGCCGTCTCGATCAGTTGATCTACATCCCATTGCCAGATGAGGCTTCTCGGGTTCAGATCTTCAAGTCCTGCCTTAGGAAATCACCTGTGTCCCAACATGTTGACTTGCAGGTCCTTGCTAAGCACACTCAAGGCTTTAGTGGAGCTGATATCACAGAAATCTGCCAGCGTGCCTGCAAGTACGCAATTAGAGAAGACATCGAGAAGGATATTGAGAGACAAAAGAAGAGCAACGACAATCCAGAGGCCATGGAGGAGGACGGCGTTCCCCAAATCACGGCAGCTCACTTCGAGGAGTCGATGAAATATGCAAGGAGGAGTGTGAACGACAGAGACATACGCAAGTACCAGGCCTTTTCACAGACCTTGCAGCAATCAAGGGGCTTCGGAGGTGACTTTAGGTTCGCTAATTCATCATCTGGAGGCACCACTGGTGCTGAACCATTTGCTGCTCCTCCTCCTGCTGAGGAGGAGGATGACTTATACAGTTAGTTATTACCAGTGTGGACAGATTTTATTTTTTTTATGGATATAAGGGGACAAGTGTGGACAGATTTTAAATATAGAGATTGGATTCACTGTTGATATTGCATTTTTCAACAAAAAACTCAGAAGTTTGAGCTCAGCATCACATCCTTCCACTTCTTCAATACTGACATACTCGAGGTGAGACAACATTCCTGGCGATGACAATCCTGCTTCCCAATCATCTCCAACGACTGCTAAGTTCAACTACATTGAAGAAAAAAATGATAGATCACTTTAAGTGGTTTATACATGTACAAAACTGAATAGTCGCTGTATGAGATAGACGAACATCGCTGTATTAAAAGTCTCATAAATAATTCAAAACTTAACCACTACTGAATCTCTAGGCTATAAAACATAATATCACTTCACCATGTATGTTAAGACGATAATTCATATAAGAAAGGAAGCACCCATACCTCAAGGAATCCAGCTGATAATCTCATCTTCTCCACCATATAAACCGCTCCTAGATATTTCATCATGCGTTTAGCATACACATCTTTTTCGTTTTAAATATGCGTTGATGATCACCCAGGAGGCCGTCTTAGGTAAATCTTAAACTAACACAAACTAAACAGGGGTAATTTGGTCAGCTAGATATAGTTTTCTTGCTCAATACATCTCGTCCCCAAAGGCCCGTACGCACATACTATTTGGGCCGTGTCCGCAACAAACCCGGGTATCTAGGCATCGGACACATCAGGGACAGCACCTAGAGGTGTAAATTGGGCTGTGCCAGCACGAGCACATCCCAGCACAACACGCTAAAATTTGAGCACAAATTGAAACTTTCAAAGACGTGACTTAGCCCGGACGGCACGACACGTTTGTTAAATGGGACGTCTTGGGTTTGACTAATTGGCACGAAGAGCACAAAGACAAAGACGCGGCACGACGGATAAGCACGTGGCCCAGCCAAAGACAAAGACGTTAAGAGAGCACGTCATAACATACACAAATACACCATATAGCAAGGCATAATACATCACATTTTTTGTATATTTCACAAAAGAGTCACTATGCTAGCTAGTTTTTAACATTTTATGTTGGCTTATTTATAAAAACACATATAATACCTTAATATTTAGAAAATATATTTCAATATCATTGTTATAATGTCGTCACCTATATTTAACTAGAACATTAATTTATATGACAATAATCCAATTTTATATTTGATGGGTTATTTCTTTTTATTGAATAAACTTGTTAATTTTACTTGAAATAATTTCAAATGATACGTTGTCTAATTAAATTCTTGTGATAATGTCCGACTTAATGTATACATTAAGTGATTTCAAATTGTTTATAACACGTATGCCAGCACGGCACGTTTATTCGTGTGTTGTGCCCGTGGGCTGTGTTGTGCCTAGCTTTTGACTAGTAAATCATAGCACGGCACAACACGTTTAAATCGTTGGCACAGCACAGCATGGCACATGGCACGTGAAGCACGCGACTTCGTGTGCCGGGCCGGCACGTTTTACACCTCTAACAGCACCAACCACGAAGAGATTATTTTTAGTGGGAATTATATAATTTCCCTCAATTCTGACGGGCTACACAACTACCCTTATGCTACAATAAAAATACCCCTCTTCATCCAAAGCCCATCAGGGATCCATTAAGGATTAGATAACATTACAAATATACCCTTACATCCCACAATCTCATCTCCTCTTTTATTTCAATTCTCTCTCTCTTTTCGTTTTTATCAGCACCATCATCGTTGCACCTCTGCAACCACCACCACCTGCTCTGTCGCTGACACCATCACGTCGTCCTCCGCCACCATAACCAGCACCACTACCATTTCTGAGTGAGAGAGAGAGATTTAGATCCAGATTGGGAGAGAGATCTTCGATCGAAAATTAAACCAAACTAAACCCACCACCACCATCTTCATCGCCACCATCAACAATACATCATCGTTTTCCAAAATTTCACCATCATCGTCGTAGCCGCCGCAACCAGATTATGAACAAATAGATTGAGAAGTGTGATTGATTATTTTTATTTTTTTTTGGATTACAGATCCAAATTCAAATTCCTTCGTTTTCTAAATTGGTGATGGAGATAAAATGAGATTGCATCGATTATCTTCTTTCTCTTGTTTAGTTAAGTTTCTGTTGGTGCCTGATGATGGCGGCGGTGGTGGTATAACTAGTTTTTTGTTGTATTTGGTGGTGGTTGGGTCGGAATGATAAAATTGGTGATAAAGATAGTGTTGTTTATCTTCTTTCTCTTGTTTATTGGTGTTATTGTGGTGGTTGTGGTGGTGGAGATTGGGTGTGTATGATTTTCCAGATTCAGATCGATAGATTCGATTTTTTGGTTTTCGAGTTGAAAATGGAACGAGATCTTTGCATGTTAGATTCATTGAAGCCAGATATTGTTGCAGTGTGTATGATTTTAGAGTTGAAGTTCTTCGAATTATTGAAGCTCAAAAAGCAAGGATGATGGTGGTGGTGATGGTTCTAGTGGCGGCGGTGGTGGAAGAGGTATGTGTTGGAATCTGTTTTTGTTTTGAAATTTGGGGTTACATCAGAAATTTTTTATTTATAGTGATTCCAATTGAGATTTAGGTTCGTTAAATCTTGGAGATAGTGGTGGTTATGGTTGTTGTGGTGTTGGTGGATATTACGTGTCTTTGGTGGTGTTGGTGATCTTTGGTGAGGTTAGAACGATGAATTTTGATGATGGAGTTGTGTTGGTTGTGGTTGGAATGATTAATTAAAGTTGGTCATGAAGATAATGGTGATTCTGGTTGTTTGTGGTGTTGGAAATGTTGTACGCTGCTGGTGGTGGTGGTGGTGAGGTTGGAAGACAAGTTGTTGAATACTACTCCATCAACTATTTTAGGGAGTCAACAACGAATGTTTGTGTATCAACAATGGAAAAATGGAATCAACAACCAATATTTGTGTGTCAACCACCAATGTTTTTGTATCAACAATGGAAAAATGGAATCAACGACCAAATTTGTGTATCAACAATAGAAATTAATCTTAGTGTAAGGAGTCAACAACAAATATTTGTGTATCAACAATAGAAATTGACCTTAGTTTAGGGAGTCAACAACCAATGTTTGTGTATCAACAATGGAAAAATGGAATCAACAACAAATATTTGTGTATCAACAATAGAAATTGACCTTAGTTTTAGGGAATCAACAACCAATGTTTGTGTATCAACAATGGAAAAATGGAATCAACAACCAAATTTGACAAATATTTTTGAACTTTTGATTTTTTGGATCAACTTCAGTTGTTGACACCTAATATTAATGGCGGTGGCGGTGGCGGCGGCAACAATAGTGGTGGTGATGTGTGACGGTGGTGGAATATTATTGGTGGTTGTATTTAGTAAGTGGCGGTGGTGGCGGAGTGGCGGTGGTGGTGGTGGAGTGGTGGTGGTGGTGGAGTGGTGGTGGCGGCAGTGCTGTTGGTGGTGGTGAAATGGTGTTGCTGGTGGATGTGAAAATAATAGAAAATTTTGTTTTTTGATGGATAAGATTTTTAAATGGAAAATAATATTGTAAGTGAGGGTATTAAGGTAATCTGTTTTTTAAGGGATAAGGTATTTAAATGATAGGAGTATCTATATTGTAGTATAAGGGTATATTTATTGGGTGTCAAATTAAGGGAATTTAATAAATTTTCCCTTATTTTTAAAGAAAGCAATCTTGCAACCAGACAGCAAGGACATGTTGGGATATATGTTTTAAAGTAATTCTTTTGTATATTTATATCAACAATTCAAGCTTGGCCTAGTGGTTAAGTATTTTGGGCCTGGAGGGTTAGATCTTAGGATCGAATCCCTCCCCCTACAGATTGTGCATATATATATAATATGGGTCATGCTAACTTATATACCGGTATATAAGATAAGCATTAATGATTTGTTCCCTATTTTATTGTTTATATAAAAATTTGTGTTGGAAACGGAAGTTTTCAAATTTAAGGAATTAATCATGATTAATACTACATTATTCCACAAGTACCCTTGCATTTAAAGAGATTTTATTTATTATTTTCCGTAGATCATGCATGAGATCTTCCGGCTACGGGATTTTACGGCTATGATTCATTTCTTTAATCCCTTTTCTTCGGCTTTTCTCCGATCGCAGTCAAACTCTAAATGAGAAAAATCAAATCAGTTATTTTAGAATCAAAATTCCACCTTAACCAAAAGAATTTATCACATGATTGTTAAACTAATTTCAAACGCAGCACTATTCAGATCAAATTTGGTTTGAAAATCATGGATCTATCTTAGATAAAACCCTAAGAAAAGTTAATGAATTATTAAATGCTTATCTTTTTCATCTTCTATCAAACGAACGATATCATCTCTAAAGATGAAATCAAAGACCGATCTTGAGGAAATGAGGGCAAGAGACGATTAGTTTAATTACAAATAGTAAAAGCATCTGTGGGGTTTTTTAGCGTCTCACAATCCATCAAATATTCAATTTATTTTGAATAAGTGTGATCTGCGTTTACAATTTACAGCATGAGTGATAAAAATGGAGAAGAACGGACTAAAAAAAGGAAGGAAGAAGAGTAAGATATTATGAGAGAGAAGACCGATATTGTTTATATCGCCTTTATTTTTCTCATTAATAAAATTTAAGGGTATTAGTGGAACATTATCTTAATTTTTGAGCAATATTAATTAGCTATTATTTTGCAAATTGATTTCAATTGATTTCAATTTCCAATGGAACTAAAAGTCCATAGTACCCCTGTTAACCTGTATATGGGTATACAAGTTAACAAAAGCCATATAATATTGGCCTTGGGAGGTCTCTTGAATTTGGAAAGTAATTTTTTGCTCTTATTAAAAAGATTTTTTCAAATCGTTTTTACTGCACTTAATTATGTTTTAATTGCGCTAATTATGGCATGATTTATTTGCCCGTTTTTTGACTGTTTCGAATGAAATTTTAACTGCAACAATTAATCCAATTTATTCTCCATTAATTTGCATTGACTGCCTGGTTATAAAAATAGTTTTGAGAACAGAAAGAAAACATAAGTTTTACACCATTGTTTTCTAAGAATCAAGAGACCAAAAATACTGAGCAAGAATAGAGAGAGTAGAAGTGATCGATTTCTCATTGTGTGCGTGAGAGATCGAAAGAGAGTTTTTCTCGACTGTTTTATCCTGGGGACGTCGTGACGGAGAAAGAACTGCTTGCACAAAACTTAAGGCAGAGCCACGAAACGTCCTAAAGAGAGCGACTTGGTCGTGACTCAGCCGTCACTTTATTTTGTGTTCTAATCCTTGTTTTGCAGGTGTGAAATCGGCAATTGTTCCAACAGGACACGAACCTTATTTTGGTACAGCCGGTCTTCAATGGGGATGTGAAAACAGCAGAGGGGTTTTTTTCTATTAGGAATTCCATTTGCTAGTAAGATTACTGGAGATCCAGCTTTCTCTTCACCATTCTACACAAAGTAGTCGCCATTTTTTAAAACGTCTTCTCAAATATCTCTTTAGAGGTTTTAGGGGTTATAGTTGTAGAAGACAATTGTAGTATTGAATCGGAAGTTTTAAGGATTATTATAGCTGTAGAAGGCAATCCAAGCTAAACCCTGAAAAAGAACTCGCTAAACTCAATTAGCTTGGTAGAGGGAAAAGAATCCTGCTAGGAAGAAATTGACAGCGGCATTTGCTTTTCTTTCTTTTATTTTAAGCTCTTTGGAGCTGGGAGGGAGAGTTGTATGCCTTTGTTAGTTGTTTTTAAGGCTTGTAGGCCTTATTCTAGTTCCCTTTTGCGGCACTTGATTAGTGCTTTCTTCTTCTATAATTCTCTTTTTTTTTTTCAATAAAATTTACCTCCCTTTGTAATTCCCTTCTTTTTCAATAAAATTTAACTCCTTTTGTAATTCTCTTTTTTTTCCAACAAAATTTAACTTTTTTTTTTCAATAAATAAATAATCGATTACAAAGCTTTGGCAACCTAGACACATTAGAAATTTAACTAAATTAATTTTTAGTCTAGTCCCTTTTGTAATTCTCTTTTTTTTTTCTTTTTTTAATAAAGTTTAACCTTCTAAGTCAAAAAAACAAAAAAAAAAAACAAAAGAAAAAGGCTCCAATGCCCGTATGAATATTGGATTGGGCCCGATTTAATTTCTGATGTGTCCCTGTCTATATGGGAGGATTTTTTTTCTTCTTCTGTTATGATGACGCATAAAAAAAAAAAAAAAAAGACCAACCAAAAAAACTTGGCATGTCTACGATAACTGTACTGATTCGTTGTCGTCCATATATATCTCAATGGTTGTGATGTTGCTAGATTAAAAATGTTCAGAGTAATATACGCGCAGATGTCCGAAAAGCCAAATATTACAACTTAAAAAAGATTTTTGTTTGAGGGAGAGCAAAAATTCAATAGAGAGAGCTGCTGCATGTTTCCCTAGAAATATACACTAATAGTAAGTAATAACACTCTACCATCACACAAAAAAAAAAAAAAAAAAAAAAATTGTTTTCATGACGATTATTATTTTATTTTATTTTTTTTTTGAAAAAAGACAAAAATTAAATAGAAAAAAAGAGGAAAGGGTGCTAAGGTGGCATCCTCAAAAGATACAAAAAGAGAAGAGCCGCGACCAGTATACTTAATCAAATCAAACAACAACTTATCAAACAACAACTTTGTTTCCAGGTTCTTAACACAAATAATCAATTACTTGTTTAATAATAATCCGAAAAATAGCGGCGAATTGACCACACCATCCGTAACGGAAAAAACGTAATATCCCTGCAAAAATCAAGCATCGAAAACTCTTCAGCTTCGTTTCCAATGAAACTCTTCATGCTCTTCAACCACGGGGTGTTTTGTTTCTCCTCTTTGTTAACCATGTACAACCATAAGAATTTGATATTCTTGGGTTCAAGCCCTCTGACTTCCAAATATTTCTTGAAACCTTCATGCAAGTTATTCAAATTCCTTCAAACACAACAAATTAAAAACAATGTTACAAGATATATATAGCGAACCCAACAATTGTTAGCAAGAAATATGACAACCAAAAGCTAGCGATCGATTCCACTTACGATAATTTAGGACTTTTCTTAGAAGTTAAATATACAGTATATGGATTCTTGATATGCAAACGGGTGATCATCGAAATTCCATCTGGTGCAACCAGAACGTCAGTGAACTTCAAAGTTGGTCGCCATTTTTTCGAAATACTTACTTCCAAGATAACACGGTGCAGGTAATTAGAATAACTTTCCTCATCTTCAATCCAACAAGGCCCCTTAACTGTGACTTTAATATTCTCGTCCTGATACTCTCTAGTCAATGTTATGGTATCCTTCTTCCATGCACTATCCTTAATCTTGAAAGGAAAATCTCTTGGTGTCTCCCAACCCTACGAAAACAGTAACTATTAATCTCCTATTATGCAATCAAGATCAATGTAACTAAAGGAAGAATAATATATGACAAATTAACCCATAACAACATGCAGAAACCTGCCCACATCAAAATCATGAAACTAAATTTATCCATACAAAAAAAAAAAAAAAAAAAAAAAAAAGCACTAGCCTTTGAGTTCGAAGGGAACAAACCTCTTCGACATAATCGACTTCGGACTTGATAACTTTGAGAAGACTATCATCAGAATTGGATTTTGTCGTAGATAGAGCAGAGAAGTGATGACGAGTTGGAACTAAAGTTGATCCAAATTGATTAAAAGTACTGTTGCGAGTACTACTAATGGTGGTACTGGTCTTCAATGGCGTAGTGATGATGGCAGAGGTGTAATTCCTACGAGGAGTTCTGTTTGCTAGTAGGATTCCTGAAGAAGACGCGGCTTTCTTCGCCATTCTACTCAAAGTCGTAGTCGCCATTGTTGTGAACTTTTCTTAAACCAATAGAATCACCAAAAACAATAACGAAGCTTGAGATGATAACCTAGGAGGCCGTCTTATATAAATCCTACTTTAATCGAAGAAAGAAAGTTAATAAATAAAAAACAGTCAAACAGGGGCAACTTGGTCAGCTAGATGTAGTTTTCTTGCTCAATACATCTCGTCGGCCCCAAAGCCCGTATGGAAATTGGATTGGCCTATTCTATTTTGTTAGCTAATATATAACCTTCAAAATCTCTTCAATCTAAGCAAAATTTTGTTATTCGTCAACGTTATTCATGCTATTCAACCACGGAATATCAATATATAACTTGTTCTGTTTCTTAACCACTAGTAAGGACACATGTGCGATGCACATGCTTAAATTTTACTCATCTGAGCAAAATTTAGTTAGCGCAACTAGGGGTGCCAACGGGTCTCATCGGGTCCGGGTAGTGTGCTACCCGGAACCGGTAATTTTAATCGGTTCCGGGTCTTAACGGTTCCGGGTCCAGTTCCTAAATTGATGGACCCGGAACCGGACCCGATAAAAACACTAATTACCCGTCGGGTCCGGGTATTTATCGGGTCCTTAAAAATCACTAAACTTTTTGATATTTTACTTTTATATTTGCTATATTAGCTTGAATCTAATAATTTTTCATATAAAATTATTATTATATCTATGTAAATTTTTTAATTAGGATTAAACATAAGAATACGAAGGATAAATGAAAAAAATTTGAACGAAATTATACTAAATCTTTCTAATTTATGTAAAATTAACAAGTAAAACATAGATATTCGGGTACCCGTCGGGTAATACCCGTTAGGACCCGAAACTTATCGGTTCCTAACGGGTCCTACCCGTCGGGTAGTGATTTTGCTAACGGTTCCAATCTTGGGACCCGGAACCGGACCCGACACACCCGGGTCCGGGTCGGTTCCGGGTAATCGGGTACCCGTTGGCAGCCCTAATGCGCAACGTTATTCATGCTATTCAACCACGGAATATATAACTTGTTCTGTTTCTTAACCATGTAGTCATTTAAGAAATTTGGTATTTCTGGGTTCAAGCCCTCTGGCTTCCTAATATTTCTCGAAAGATTTCTGTAAAATACAAAGAAAAAAGCAATATTATTACAAATGTACCGAACCCACAACCGATAGCAAGAAACGTTAACCAAAGCTAGCTAGTCGAATCTATAATTTCAAATCCTCATCCGATTAATTTGGAATCTCGACGGTCAAATTGTTCATTTTAATTCCATCAATTGATGATGAAGACACGATTTCCTAATCTCCTATTATGCAATCAAACTGAAGTAACTGTTGGGAAAATTGGCACCCCGAGTACAGCGGAAATCAGGATCACAAAGGGCAATTGGTGATTTGAACCAAACATGGGAGAAATAATAAGAGAGACAGAAGATAAAGAAGCACACACACAACCAAAACACAAGATATACGTGGTTCACCTTTACAGGCTACATCCACGGCCAACACCACCAGAAAACTTATATTAAATCAAAGACCATTACATGCTCTTTCCGCAACCCAAGACAAGACTAAAAAGTTAACAACACATACCCGAGAACAACATCGAAGAAACCTTAGAAATCAATTCTCTAACCATTCCACGAACCAGCCTCATGTCTTCTCTTCTACACCTTCTTCACAGCTGCTAGTAATAGAGGAGAAACATGGAAACACTAGAAACTAGGTTTAGGGTAAATCCCCAAACCCGCTAGACACCAAAATCCTCTCTCTACAAGTTTTTGTCTCGCACCGATATTGACCTTCACGGTAGCAAACGATCCTCCTTACCAAAGAGACCAAAATCCTAAGCACAAGGATTTACCATTCTTCTAGGTTGGATTTTCTCTACACCTCTAATTCTAATCCTTTATATAGAGAACACAAACTTAGCCCTTAAGAAACCTTAACTTTAGCAACAAGGTTTCCTAACTTGGTTCTTAAGTTCCTAAACTTTAGGAGTAAGTTTTCTCAACATAGAGTTTAACCAAAAGTCAAACTCTTGACCACCGGATAAACCTACAATTCTCAACCTCATCTCATGATTTTAAGCATGAGATGATCAAACAAAGATTCACCTTTATCCGACTGCACATCATTCTATATACCATTAGAATTACTTTGAAGCTCATACCTGAACTTCCATCTTCATAGAACCATCTCTTCGACCAAAACACCATGAAGTTGATAAAAGTCTTCAAACCATCTTCTACAAAAGAACACTTGTGAAACTGGCCACGCTTCACAAAACACCATGAAAAACTTCAATCACTATCAACGAATCCTTGCACAGATTCCACCATTGATCACCAAGAGAACCATCTAGAAGAATCACCATGAGCTTCACCTAACCAGTAAGCTAATTACATATTGAACTCTAATCCAAAAAGGAAGAATTAGATTTCATATCATACTTCATCACATGTCATGATTACCGTGTATCTGAAACAAACCATCAGACATCTCCACTGTGATTAACAGGCTTAATCTTTTGAGCGATTCGCAAAGCCATCACCAATATGACATACTTTTTACCACCATCACACCCAACATACTCGCTTAAAATATATACCGCGTGAATTCCCATATTACCGTGGTACATGCTTTTGAGATCGAGCACATTCTTGATATTACATGCAAGACATCAAGAATACTTTTACATAGACATAAGAACATAAATCTGTAACATCTCGTGCATAACTTCGAAGCGTTGCTGGACTTGCTTCTACATGAGACCTCACAACCCCATCCTTTCTTCAAACATTGTAACCCATTCTTTATAGTGTATGGTCACTAACACTCTTCAAGAAGTAAATACGTATTCCACCTCATTCAGCCTTATTCTGCATCCCATACTACAACATAAAACCGAACGAAGAACGTAAACTTCTGCCAAGTTGAATCTCCAATTTGTAAATCACATCACAAATCCATCTTTGTGTAAGCACCGGTTGAAACATTATCTTCAAAACATATTTCTCCACCCGAAAAATAAACCATCGTTCAATTCCAGGTTCAATCATACCCGCCCCGTCAAGGCTCTGATACCAATTGTTGCGAAAATTAGCACCCCGAGCGCAGCGGAAATCAGTATCACAAAGGGCAATTGTTGATTTGAACCAAACATAGGAGAAATAATAAGATATACAGAAGATAAAGAAACACACACACAACCACAACACAAGATATACGTGGTTCACCTTTACAGGCTACATCCACGTCCAACACCACCACAAAATTTATATTAAATCAAAGACAGTTACATGCTTTTTCCGCAACCCAAGACAAGACCAAAGAGTTAACAAGAATACCCGAGAACAACATCGAAGAAACTATAGAAATCAATTCTCTAACCATTCCACGAACCAGCCTCATGTCTTCTCTTCTACACCTTCTTCACAGCTGCTAGTAATAGAGGAGAAACACTAGAAACTAGGTTTAGGGTAAAGCCCCAAACCCACTAGACACCAAAATCCTCTCTCTATAAGGTTTTCTCTCGCATCGATATTGACCTTCACGGTAGCACACGATCCTCCCTACCAAAGAGACCAAAATCCTAAGCACAAGGAGTACCACTCTTCTAGGTTGGATTTTCTCTACACCTCTAATTCTAATCCTTTATATAGAGAACATAAACTTAGCCCTTAAGAAACCTTAACTTTAGCAACAAGGTTTCCTAACTTGGTTCTTAAGTTCCTAAACTTTAGGAGTAAGTTTTCTCAAGATAGAGTTTAACCAAAAGAAAAACTCTTGACCATCGGATAAACCTACGGTAACTAGTGGCAGAATGATAACAAATTAACTCATTATACCTATTCATAAAACAAACATGCCCAAATAACAAAATCATGAAATTAAATTTATCCATCCAAAAAGAAAACAAAAAAAAAATCTTGAGTGTAAAGGGGATAAACCTCAATATTATCAAATTCCTTATCAGCAAACTCAATATTAGACAGACTCAATATCTCGAAGAAGAGAGTCATCAGAATTAGACTCGTATTAGCTAGAGCAGAGAAGTAATGATGAGGCGATTTTGACATTGATCGAAATACTCTGTCCCATAGTGGTACCAGTGAAAATAGCGGAGGTGTAACTTCTATGAGAAGTTTTGTTTTTGTATGATTGTGGGATTACTGAAGAAGATGCAGCTTTCTTCATCATTCTACTCAAAGTAGTTGTCGCCATTTTGTAGCACAATAATTATCTCAGAAAATCTCAGTTTTTTTGAGTTTTTTTAGGGTTTTAGAAGAGAGTTGTATTGAATTGGAAAACTGAGTTTTATTGGTTGACACATCTCGGGCCCAATGGCCCGAAGAATTTCTAGAATAGAGCTAAAACACTTTCCTCGCATCTCCTGTTTTCCAGAGATGGTCGGTCACCTGAAACCTTCCTTTAGTACCCGGCCTAGATCCTGCAGTTGGATGATCCTATCCTTGTATGTAAACCACACATTGCCAAGCAAACAGAAAAGAACCACAATCTTGTTTCCAAAATTTTAACTAAAAAAATTGATCACTCATTTCCGCTGTTAAAAATTACTAGTTTCTACAATAATTTCATAAAAAAATATCCACGAAGTGCACACACCGTCTGTTTCCAAACACTCTTAATAACCTGCAAAGAGTATAAACCTTCGAAACACTTCAACTTAAGCTAAGCTATAAGCAAAACTTAGGTTGCAATGAATTTCTTCAAGTTCTCGAACCACCCAGTGTATTTCCTGTTAGCCATGTAGTCATTCAAGAATTTGCCAATGCTGGGTTCAAACCCTCTGACTTCCAAATATGTGTACAAAGATTTCTTCAACTTCTCATCCGACATCCTTCAAAAAAAAAAAAAAAAAAAAAAAAAAAAAAAAGTTATTTCAAGATATATTGAACCTAACAATAGATAATAAGAATTATAATAACCCAATATGCTAACAATCAATTCTACTTACCAGCGATGAGGATTTTCTTCCTTGAAAGTAAAAAAGAAAGCATATGTATTTTTGACATGCAAATGGTCGATTCTAAATTCATTGGCTTCAGCCCTAACAAAGAATTCCAAAGTTGGTCGGCATTTTTTCGAAACCCTTATATCCAACTCAACAAACCGTTGAGAATTATTATTAGGCCCCCAAACTAGGACATCAATCTTCTCACCCTGGAACTCTCTAGTCAATATAATAAAGTATTTATTCCATGCACAATCCCGAATCTTGAAAGGAAAATCTTTTGGTGCCTTCAAGACCTATCAAAAAAAACCCCAAAAAAAAAAAAACAGTCGAGTGATCAGTTGATGATGAAGACAGGAATAAGTATCAAACTCCTATTATGCAATCACAATCAAAGTAACGTATAATAGAGAAATTATAGAGGTGCAAATTGGGTTGTGCCTGCGGGAGCACGACCCAGCACGTTAAAATTTGAGCTGGTCCATCCCAGCACGTGATTTAAGCTAGCACGGCACAAGATTTTAGTTCTGTGACAAACTAACCCATTCTAGCTATTCATGGAATAAAGGTGCCCAAATATCAAAATCACGAGATTAAATTTATTCACAACAAAAAAAGGACTAGCCTTTGAGTTCAAAGGGAACAAACCGTTTCGAAATCAGAGTTAATAATTGCGAGAAGAGCGTCATCAGAATTGGATTTATTGTTAGCTTGAGCTGAGAAGTGATGATGGGTTGGAATTAGAGTTCCTCGAGATACTTGGCTTGATAGATTAGTAGCATTCTTGCTAGTACCGACGGTTGTACTGGTCTTCAATGGCGTAGAGAAGATGGCAGAGGTGTAATTTCTATGAGGAGTTCTGTTTGCTTGTAGGATTACTGAAGAAGACGACGCGGCTTTCTTCATCATTCTATGCAGAGTAGTAGTCGCCATCTTCGAAAGTTTTTTCAAAATCAATAGATTCACCAAAAGCAATAACAAAACAAGAAAACAGTACCTAAGAAAATTAACTTGGGTAAATCATATAAAGAAAAAGAACGCTTCAATAATTCCTAATAGGACTAAAAGTTTAGAACTAGGAAAAGGAAATCAAATTAAACTAAGAAACCTACTGGAATATAGTAAAAGGAAATCCTAAACAAAGTTTTTAATAAATACTACAGAAAACGGTCAGTTTTCTTGCTCAACACGTCTAGGCCTCCTAGCCCGTACGCACACTGGATTGGCCTATTCTACTTTTGCCGTGTCCGCAATAGACTCGGGTATCTACGCATCGGACACGTCGGGGATTCATGGCTATAATTAAACAAAGCAAGCTCACTACCAGACAGCACGCTAAAAGAGGGGACATACATGCAAAATCTGCAGACTCCTACCAAATCAAAACCACAACCTTGTGTCCAAAATTTAACTCAAAATTTGATTTATTTACGCAGTAATGTAAAATAATTTATTAAGCCGGGGATGCAGAAAAGTTAACCAAATTGAACCACACATTGTGGTTTGATGGCTTAACTGTATTCGTGCAAGTCAGCTTCTTGTTGGGATCTTGAAAAAAATCTACGATTCAATCGATTATACCTTTTACTTACAGGAACTTGCTATATTGAATCAGTGTCACTCGCCTAGTTTGATTAGAAAAAACCACACATTGACAAATTAACAACCAAGAAAAGAAACAGAATCTTGTCTCCAAATTTTTAACTAAAACTTGTTTACTCGGTAAAAAAAAATTACTACTAGAGTACTAGTTTCCTACAATAATTTCATTAAAAAAATATATCTATATTATAAAAAGAAGTGGTGTTTGTGTAGACTGATAAATCCGACCATCGATTTCGTCATCCAACGGCACAGATCGAGAGTTGGGCGAGAGATATTTTTGAGCGTCCGATGCCCTGGGTTTCCTGATTTCGTTAGGGTCCCTTTAATAACTTGGTTTCGTGTCGGATTCTCTTGGTTTCGTGATATTGTGAGGTCCCGTTAATATTTTGCTTTCCTAATTCTAAGAGCAATAAGATGAATAAGGACTTTGCTTGATGAGGGAATCATCTTAGGCTACAGAGTTTGGTTCCGTTCCTAACTTGAAAGTATGTTTATATTCGGATAGTGTATCAATAAGCTTTTATATAAGTTACTCAGTTTGTTAACGTATTGTCGTATACCCATATCATAAGAGGTATTGGCTTACTAAAGTTCAACTATCTCCATCAGGGGATTATTGTATTAGCATGTTAACCCCACAAAGTATATATGAACGACCAAGGAATTGTCTTAATTGTATCTTAAAGATGGAATATCAAACTCAGTATATTGGGCTTCTATTTAATGGTATACGATGTTGGAGGGTGGGGATTCCAGTTGAGCACGACGGCCCCGCCAAAGCTCAAACTAATCAACCATTAAACTTCACGGCTAACATAAGCCAATGTTCATACCTTAGATTTTTCTATTGCACGGCAGGAATTATAAGCGCGGCTAATTTGACACAACCAACAAAACACGAGGATCTGTTTAAGAGGCCGCGGCCGGGATGTAAGCCCCTGCTAATTTGGCATGACCAACAAAACACTAAGGCATGCTTAAGAGGCCACGACTAATTAAAATACTAGGGCATGTTTAAGAGGCCATGACTAATTTGACACGACCAACAAAACAAGAGGGCATGTTTATATTACTACGGGTCGAAAGCCCTGCCAATAAAACACTAGGGTTATAGACCACAACTAACTTATAGACTCGATGTTTGACAGTTCTAATCTAATTAATTTTCTTATAATGACTAAAAAATTTTGGGAGAATACTGACCAGCCGACCAAACAACAACAAAAAATTTAAAAAGGTTGAGCCCCGGCCGTAGGCCGGGGTGATACCTAGTATATATATAAATATAAATCAGTGAAGTGAACACATCATATGTTTCCAAACACTCTTAATAATATATATAAATAGGTCTTCAATCTAATCAAATTTTCTTGGCGCAATGATGTTCTTCATGTGATTCAACCACGGAATGTATTTGGTGTTCTTTCTGTTAACCATGTAGTCATTTAAGAACTTGGTATTACTGGGTTCAAGCCCTCTGACTTCCAAATAATTCTCGAAAGCTTTCTGCAACTTCAAGTTCAAATCCCTGCAAAACAAAATACAAGAAAAAACCAATGTTAATTACAAGATATAGTGAACCCAGCAACCAATGGCAAGAAAACATTAGAAAGCTCCACTTACCAGAAATTTGGTTCTTCGTTAGATATGAAATAATATGGATTTCTTACTTCCAAACTGTCGATTGTAATTCCATCTGCTTCAGCCATAACACGGAATTCCAAAGTTGGTCCGTATTTGGTCAAAACACTTACATCCATGTGAACATACTCCACTTGTTCTTGGTCCTCGTCAGAATAATCACTAGAGTAACGAGGCCCTTTGACTGTGACTTTAATCTCCTCACCCTGATACTCTCTAGTCAATGTTATAAATTCCTCCTCTGCATTATCCTCAATCTTGAAAGGAAACTCTGTTGGTTTCTTCAAGACCTATTGAAAACGCAAACAAAAACAGTCAAGTGGTAAAGTCATGATACCAGAGTTCAAAACTCGTCAACCCTAAATTCTTTACTTACCAAAATCAAGGTAACTAATGGCAGATAAACCATTATAGTTATTCATCGAACAATCATGCGCAATTATCAAAATGAAGGAATCATATTTATCCATCCAAAATAAAGCATTAGGCTTTGAGTTGAAAAGGAACAAACCTCTTTAGCACGACGGATTTCTGACTCAATAGCTCCTACAAGAGTGTCATCGGAATCGGATCTCCTCTTTTTCTCTTTAGCTACATCAGAAAAGTGACGATGTGTTGGAATTGAAGTTGGTCGAAATATCTTTCCACATAGATTTAGATTAATACTACTGTTGCTAGTACTACCAATGGTTATGGTGGTACTGGTCTTCAATGGGTTAGTGAGAATAGCAGAGGTGTAATTTCTAGTGGGAGTTCTGTTTGCTAGTGGGATTGCTTTCTTCATCATTCTCATAGTCGCCATATATTTGCAAGGGTTTTCTCAAAAATCTCTTGAGGTTTTTAAGGTTTTAGAAGAGAACTTTAGTAGTTTTATATACTTTAATTGAATTCGGAATTTGAGTTACTATTGAAAATCTGGGTTTTCTTGCTCGACACATCTCGGCCCCAAGAATTTCTACTCTATTTTGAGGCTGTTCTATTTTTGGGAAGACAGCACACAAAATCAGTAAACTCAACCAGATCTTTTCAGCAATTTCCTAATAAAGGCAAGCAATATAAGAACTGAACAATATTTCAAATCGGCTTGTTTTAAAATTTTTAACTCAAAAATATATCCCTTGTTTACTCAGTAAAATATTACTCCATTACTAGTCTTTTAACACTATTCCATACATAAAACTAGGGGTATTTAATCCATAGATAACAGGTTACATCATATATGGGTTCTCTTTTTCTTTTTCTTTTTTTTTTCCGTGTACAAATTCGGTTTCCGGCTCATCATGGACGTGGACTCGGACGTCGTGGACGTGTTGGCGGTCCTGGACGTGGGTTGTCTGTAAATCTACCCCGTGGTTGTGCTAAAACTCTGCAGTGAAAAGAAGAACATACATTAATACATTACGAGTTAATTCTTTAACTTGATCGAGAAAACATATTTCGTATAAAACTTCTATACTGATGTACTGTAGTAGATTAGCAGTTTAATGACACACCGGCCGAAAGAGACTAGAGATAAGAGGAGGATCAAGCATAACATGCGAAACAAGTGCAGGAAAACATCCTTATTCCTTTTCGAAGTAGTTAGAAGATAGAATCATTAGATGTGTGTCTCTCTATATATAAGATTTCTACTTCCAAGCAAAGCAAATAGGAAATTCAGTCGTCTTTTCGTTTTAATATATTGTTAATGACTCCAAATTCAATCGCAGTGTACAGAAATATGCAATATTTTTGAGTTGCCAATATTTGAAACTTTCTACGTATAGTAGACTGAGTCTTATACTGCAGGAACACAGGATTTACAACGTGTGAAAAATCAACTACTGCATGAAGTGTGAACCACTAAAAACATGCATTTGACCAGATTCACCAAATTCATGGTCATTGTATTTCAGCAACAACAATGACTTCACCACCACCGGAGTAATTAAGATGATGGCTCTTCACGCATCAGCAAGAGAAGCAGCTTTCAAGGTTAAGATCAGAGGTAGACTTTGTTGTGAAGTCAAAAATTGAAACAAACTGAGAAGAAAATTATGAATGAACACAACCAAGCTAAACTGTTGAGAATATTCAACTTAAGATCTTGCAGTTAATAAGCATTTGACAATTCTATTCTTGTAAGCCGGTTTTTAAGACTAGTTAGGAGGGACTTGGCATAGCTTTCAACCACGCATTGCCAAACAAACAAGAAAAGAAGCACACAATCTTCTTACCGAATTTTTAACTAAAAAATTGATCACTTGTTTCCTTGGTAAAAAAAAAATAGTACTAATAGTTTACCACAATAATTTCAGAAACATCCGTGACACTCGGAAGGAACACTAAATCAGTAACTCAAACCAAATTAAACCACAACCTTGTTCCCAAAGTTTAACTCAAAATATGACTTGTTTACTCATTAAAGTTACTAGTTTACTACTACATCAAAGCCATGAAAACATCCCGAAAGTGAGTGCACAGTAGCCTGTGTTGAAGATTTACTTGGCAACGAAATCCTTCAAGTCCTTCAACCAATTCAAGTATTCCCTGCTGTCTTTGTTAATCATATACTCATGTAAGAAGTTGGTGGTCTTGGGTTTGATCCCTCTGATCTCCAAATACTTGTGGAAAGCTTTCTGCAGGTTCTCATCCAATTCCCTACAAAACATAACACCATAAAAACCAACATCACAAAACATGAAAACCTCAACATCAGAGATCATTAAATCAGCTCAGCAGTGCTACTCACATAAAGTCAGGTCCTTCATAAGGAATCAACTCTTCAGAAGCATTTTGTTGCTTCACTGTCATACTGTCAATTGAAATCTCATCTGGATATGCCATAACACAGAATTCCAACATCGGTCCACTTCCTTTCGAAACAGTGACAACCAATGGAACACTAGACTGTGGACTACTCACACCACCCTCAGCTTGGTCATCATCATCATGATCAATCTCTCCATCCTCACCAGTCACAAGATTATTCATGTGAACTATAACTTTGATCTCCTCACCTTGGTATTCTCTAGTTAATGTAATCGTTTGCTCTCCTGGGTTATCTTCAATCTTAAAAGGAAACCCACCTGGTACCTCCACAACCTACAAAAAGAAAAAAAAAAAGAAAAAAAAATTGGTTACAGCATTTTGTCAAACAGATATAATGCAATGTTCTGTTTGAGTGAAAAGGGAACAGACCTCGAGATCATCAGATTCCAGAGCACATTGTATTTCGTCATCAAGGCAACTTAGAAGGTTTTCATCAGAACTAGGTCTCTTCTTAGCTTGAGAAGAAAAATTAAGAGCTGGAATTGAAGCCCTTGGAAATATCTGTCTGCTGCTGATACAGTTCTTCAAAGGGGTAGTAAAGATGGGAGAGATGTAATTTCTATGAAGAACTGTTCTATTTGCTAATGGAATCAATGAAGATGCAGCCTTCTTGATAATTCTACTCAAAGTCGCCATTTTTTATACGAAACAAGCTTTTTTTTACCAGAGCTCTCTGCTTTCTCAGTTTCTTTATAGTTGACTAGTCTAGTTGTTTAGCCTGGCACACCCCGAAAGAATTAGGGGCGACACTAAAAGACAAAAAAGGTCACCCAAACGTAAATCTAAGCTACCCCTTATCTTCGATTTTTCGAAATGGCTGATATGCCCTTATATAATCGGTAGCCAACACCATAATCGGTAGGTTAAAGGTGAATCGGTAGGTTAAATTGAAAATATACCTACCGATTATTGTGTAGATACTTCGGCCAATAATCCATTTTATAATCGGTAGCTTATCCAACTTGTAAGACTACCGATTATAAGGAGCTCCGTATTCGGCCTTGGCCAAATTCCATAGGTTTTGAGGGGTGCAGAGCCAACCATAACCACTTGGATAGAGCTGTGGATGTAGCCATAATCGGAAGCCTAATAGGATACATACACTACCGATTATAAGTTGCCCCAAAATGAGTTTTTTCTAAAATCCTTCACGTAATGAATTTTGAAATCTACCATAATCGGTAGGGTATATAATTATATAACCCTTGCCAAAATCCATATGTATAATCGGAAGTCAAATGAAGTATTATTACTTCCGATTATACAGTTGCCCCAAATTTTGTTTTTGCAGAAATGTCATTTTTTTCGAATTTGGGAACTAGAATAATCGGTAGTTAATAATACTTCCGATTATACGGTTGCCCAAATTTTGTTTTTGCGAAATGTCATTTTTTCGAATTTGGGAACTATATTAATCGGTAGCTAATAACCTCACAGATTATACAAATGCCCCAAATTTAGTTTTTAGAATTGTCATTTTTTCGAATTTGGGAACTAGAATAATCGGTAGTTAATAAGACTTAGATTATACGTTTGCCCCAATTTCTTTCTTGCGAAATCACCAATTTTGGGAATTTAGGAGCTACTATAATCGATAGTCTAGTGAGGTTATTTTTCCTTCCGATTGTTATAGAAGCCAGATGCGAGTTTGGCACAAAATCGATATTAATCGGTAGTATAATATAGCTACTAAACTTCCGATTGATGTATAATAATCGGGCACTAAATAGCTTCCGATTGTGTAAGGGCATTAACGTATTCTCCGCGTTTTTGGACATCCCTTAACGGTGTATATGGGTTGGGAATAAAAAAGTCGCCCCTAATTCTTTCGGGGTCGCCCCTAAAAGTGCAAGGTTGTTTAGTCTAGGGCTATTAATATTGTTGAGAGAATTTGGGCCCGATAATCAACTTAATGGGCCTGGCTAAGATATTTTGTTACCCGATAGAAATGTCACCAGAAAGCACCATTAGACGATAGGTAAACTGATGTCATATGATCTGTGGTGAGCCAATTCGTTTTGGCCATGCTTTGGGGCCGAGATGTGCTGAGCAAGAAAACTGATGTTAGTATTAATTCCAGTAGGTTTCCTAGTTTAATTTGATTTCCTTGTTTCCTAGTTTAGTCCTGTTACTGTTAGGTATCATTGAAGCCTATTGTAGATACCAAAATACGAACCGCCACGTGGACGTAGGGAAGACGCGAGGATCCGGCCAAAAGATCTTGTACCGTGCCCGAAAATTTTGTCGGTGACTTGTCAAATCAAGTCAGAGTCGCCATTATTGACTAATTGACGAAGTAAAAGCCATGTGCGAGATACCATCCACGAAGTAACCCAACCACGAAGTAGAGATGGGCAAAATAAGCTAACTTGGCTAAAAAGATAACCTGCGAAGTAAGTAAATTATCGGGCAAAAAAGAGACAGTTGTCCCGACAGCACCCAAAATTGTCAGCGAAAGAAAGGGAAAAACTTTATGGAAAATGGTCTAGGAGAAGTATAAAGCATCTCCACGAGAACGCAGCGAAGTAAAATGATTTGTACACCATTAGAGTTGATTGGCCTATAAATAGATGTTCTTGGACAAGGGACAAAAGGGGGGGATTTTGGAGAGAAGGGACAGCTAAACTTAGAGAGTGAAATTAGGGTTTCCTTGTATTCAAGAACTTGTATTTTGTTTCTTTGGTTGGTCCATCAATAAAGATTTTCTATTTTATACTACTTAACATGTCTTAGATCTTGGTTACTTTCCTTTTGGGTGTACTACTGGATTTCCATTTGTTACATTTTTGCGCTAGAAACAGGGACTTAGATTGGGGATTCATCCTCATCTAAGAGTTTGAGAGAAAGTAAAACCATTTTGAGATCGTAATAACTTGAAATCCATGCGTGTTTTGTGTAGAAAAGTTCCGTAGATTTGGTGACTTATTCGTGTTTGAGATCTAAGATCCGGATGAGAAATTTGGTTAGGCGGCAGACAGAAAATCAGATTCATCAAGGATTGAACGATGGCAGGAAATGAAAGACAAGCGAAACCCCTAATTGTGGTGAGAAGGAGCAAGCGGTTTGAGGCCCAGAAGGAAGGAGAAGCGCCCGTAGCAGATGAAAGACGAGAATTCATAAGGCAACGAAAAGGCGAGCCGAGCGTAGAAGATGAATCCATGATGGAACCTGTCTGAATCGAGAAAGCCTGGGCTATTACGGAAGGGGAAACGAATCGAGAAGAGGTGGAGAGGAACGGTGGTCATAAGGACATGATATCAAAAGAACCGAGTAAGACACTCCGTCGAGATAAGAGGCAAGTAAAGTACCAGTCTGAAAGGCAAGCGGGAACGGCAAAACGAGGCAGCCAGGTGAAACGAGAAGAATACGAACGTGACAGCAAAATGGAGGTTGGAATCTCGCAATAATAGGGCGCTAATTCAGAAACGATAACATCTTCGTCTCGAAAAAGGACCCTATATCGAAGGAAAGGTCCTTATGACGATTACGAGGAAGAATATGAACGAGGAATGCAGAAAAGAAGGTTGCTAGAAGGATATGACCGGGAAAGACCTAAGGAGGCTGCTAGTGGAGGCGAGGGATGAAAATCATAAGCTAAGATACGAAGAGGGAATGAGGCGCGAGGATGAAAGCAAACGCAAGGGGCGAGAAAGAGACATTGACGACTCAGTAAGAGGGATCATGGACCATGAAATCTTACACGAGCTACGAAGATTGAGAATTCAGCTGTGAACTTCGCAAAGGCAAGATAAGTTGCAACGGATGGAGGAGAAGGTCATGCTGACCGCTATGATTCACGCAGGGATGAAAACAACGCCAAGAGGAGAGCTGGGGCGGGCTGACCGAAAGAATGAAAATACATTGCGAAAGGATCGAAGGCCGCAAAGTGATAAAGCCGAAGAACACCAGCCGAATAACATAAAGCCAACGCAGCAGGGGTAGACCCGTGGACAGAATTAGAACTCTCAAAACTTAACACAATCGTGGAAAGGATATGGGAGGAAGTGAAACTGACTGAGGAGATCCCTGGGCCGCCGAATCTGGGAAGAGAACCAACCCCTGGGAATAGGAGTCATGAGTTTGCAGATATCACCGCTTTCACGGACACCATACAAACAATTGCAGGAGTGTCGGGAAGACCATACTTTGCCTCATTGAACATGAGAAACTCGCACATTACGTAGAGGATTGGGAATTACCACCACCACCGCGGAATTATTATGGGGACGTGGCAGAACGTCACCAATCCAATATAGACCAAAGGAGAGAAGTTGTTCAGCTGCAATTTCACAGTACATTCGAAGGAAGATTTACTCAACTTCCAGGATAATGTGCTCTCAAAGGTATATAAGGTGGACAGTGAAGGGAACGAGATATTCCCAGTGGCGAAGAAAAAGCCGCTAGAGGAATGGCAAAAGAGAGACATATCATTTTCAGCGCAGGATGCACCAGAAGGAGGAATTCAACATATGGATTCATTTAAAATCACCTTAACCATTCGTAACCATTCAGAAATAAAAGATATACGTAGCAAATATAAAACTTGGGATGTGGAAAAGGTTCTTATAGACATGGCAAGAGCTAAAGAAGGATGAGCAATACCCAGCGAGATATCCGAAGAGGAGGGAGAGCTTGCGAAACCAATAAAGGAACCAACACCACTAGGAGAGCCGCTCTTGAACTTTCCAGCGGTGGAACCAACAAAGGATATAAACGTGGGGAGTGACGATGAACCCAAGATCCTAAAAATTGGGACGAAAATGGAAGAAGAAGAAGAAGAAGCGAGAATTGCTAAAATAATATGGTGACATATTTGCGTGGAGCATGGAGGAAATGCTGGGAATTGATCCACGAGTGGCATGTCATAGACTGGAGCTGGATCCGATAATCAATCCGATAAGACAATGAATAAGGAAGATCGCAACGACTTATCATGAGCAGATTGATAAGGAACTTCAAAAGATGATGGATGCAGGAATCATAAAGCCGACGAAGTATTTAGATTGGATTGCGAACATGGTGATCGTGACCAAGAAGAACAATGGTATAAGGATATGTATTGATTTTAGCGACACAATACCACATGCCCCAAATATAGTTTTCCTCCTGCCAAACATCCCTCAGATGGTAGAATCGGCATCTGGATACAAAAGGTTGTCATCCATGGATGGGTACTGCGGATAAAATCAAATACCATTGGCGGAGGAAGATCAGGAACACACGGCTTTTTTCGCTCCCAGAGGACTCGTATTGCTTACACAAGAATGCTATTTGGACTAAAAAAACAGGAGCAACTTCCCAACGGATGGTGGAGAAAATATTCGCAAAATGGGTACACACGAAGTTGGAAGTTTATGTAGATGACATGCTTGTTAAAATGAAAAATTCAGGGGATCACGTGGAAGATTTGAGAGAAATCTTCGAACAGATGAGGAAATACAAAATGAAGGTAAATCCAATAAAATGCATCTTTGGGGTTGAATCGGTGAAGTTCTTGGGCCACATAGTTTCGCGAAAATGCATAATCCAGCAAAGGTCCAAGCCATATTAGAAATGCCCTCACCCGCCACCATCAAGGATGTGCATAAGTTAAATGGACAGTTGGCGGCATTGGGAAGGTTTATCTCGCGGTCATCGGACAAATGCAAACACTTCTTTGACATTTTGAAGAAGGGGGAAAAGTTTGCATGGACTCAAGTGTGTGAGGAGGCGTTAAAGGGAATAAAGGAGCACCTTATTAAATTGTCAATCTTACAGAAACCGGAACCCGGGGAGGAGTTGTTGATTTTTCTTGCGGCAACACTAAATGCACTTAGTGCAGTTCTACTTCGGAAAGACGAGGGGGTAGAAAAGCCCATCTTTTACGTCAGCAAAACCTTCAATTCCGCAGAGAGGAATTACCCAAAGATCGAGAAATTGATACTGGCATTATCTTACGCATCACAAAAATTACGAACTTATTTCCAAACCCACAAGATTATGGTCCTTACGAGAGTCCCTATAGAGTCAGTCTTGAAAAACTCGAAGCGAGTTGGGAGAGTAGAAAGATGGAATACCCAGATTGACCAGTTTGGGTTAAAATACGAAATCAGACTTCCACGAAGTCACACATAATTGCAGAGTTTCTCGCTGAATTTCCCTTAGAAAAAGACGAAGGCATAGAGGAGATGATGGATGTAGATGAGAACCGGCCAGACCCTAAGGATTTTCAGCAGGAGAGTCATCCCAGTAGGTGGGAAATATTCGTCGACGGAGCCTCAAACAGTTGTGGAGGAGGTGTAAGGATAGTATTCACTTCGCCCACGGGGACCAGGATAGTGTTTTGCTTTCGGCTGGAGTACAAAGCAACTAATAACGAGACTGAGTACGAAGCGGTGATAAAAGCTTTAAAGATTGCGATAGCAATGGGGTTAGACGAAGTACGAAGTACGAATTACCAGTGACTCGCATCTAGTGGTTCGTCAAATCAAAGGAAGGTATAATGTAGTGGATCCGGTAATGCAAAGGTATCAACAGCTTGTGAAAGAATATTCAGCAAAGATACGAAGCATTATTTGGAGAAACATAGGCCGACACAACAACAGACATGCGAATGCCCTTTCTTTTATAGCCTCAATGATTGAGGATCCAAAAATCGAGCATATCATGATTGAGCGGTTAATGCAAACCTCAGTAAGCAGGGAGGAAAGGGAGCCCAAGGTGATGATTATAGAAGAAGGGGATATGGAAATAAGCAATGATGATTGGCGAGCCCTATCTATAACTATTTGATGAAAGGAGATCTCCCGCGAGATAGGAAAGAGGCAAATAAAATTAAAGTTAGACACCTTTGAAAATTTCCTCCCTTTCGTCACGAAAGGTTGAATTTTGTGCATATGAATAGTAGGGGGCATATGCCCCCACTCCAAGATTTGACATTTCAATATGCTATACAGAAAGTTAGAGAAACTTACTTACATGTGTGACAGGGATGCAAAGTTTCTTAAGGCTTAGAGTACGAGTAACAAGCAATTTGTGAAAATCACCAATCTCTGTTTCAAGTTTACCAATATGTGTTTAAACTCCTGAACCAATTCCTTTCAAAAACTCCACTATTCCAACTTTTTCTACGAAAACAAAATCAATAATCAGCATTTGAGTCAGAAAACCCTAATTAAATCAAAACACACTAGGCTGTTTTAAATGTTTGCTTTACTAATAATACTCTCTGCCTTCACAAAAATAGTGGTTCTGAAGGTGATTATTAAAGAAGCAATCTTACTACTAAAAGAGGACAACACAATATCAGTAAACTCAAAATTTGATTTGCTCACCAAAATTACTAGTTTACTACTAATTCAAATGTATCTTTAAACTCTTAAGCCATGAAAACATCCCAGAAGTGAGCGCCCAGTAGTCTGTGTTAAAGATTTACTTGGCAACGAAAGCCTTCAACCAATTCAAGTATTGCTTACTGTCTTTGTTGATCATATATACACATGCTAAGATTTTTTGATACTTGATGGGCTGGGCTAAGATTTATGCTTTTGTATCCAAACCCGCTATTCATGCCAGTAGGTTTCCTAATTTAATATGATTTCCTTTTCCTAGTCATGGTCCTGTTAAGAATCATTGAAGCCTATATAACAAGGCTCATCAAAGTTAAATTATTTTTCCTTAGTTATTATTATTCTCTAGTTTTGTTACTGCTTTTGGTGAATCTACTGATATAATGGCGACTACATTGAGTAGAATGATGAAGAAAGCCGCTTCTTCTTCATTAAACCCACTACTAGCATGCAGAAGAACTCCTCATAGAATCTACACCTCCGCCATCTTCACTACGCCATTGAAGACCAGTACCATTATTAATCCTAATCTATTCCGAACAACTTTAATTCCAAGTCATCATCACTTCTCTGCTCAAGCTAACGAGATACCCAATTCTTATGACCATCTTTTCAGAGCTATCAAGTCTGAACTCGAAGAGGTTTGTATGGGTAAATTTAATTTCATGACTTTGGTATTTGGACATGCACGTTACACGTATTTTCCATGAATATACGTAGCTATAATGTTTTTTTTTTATAGGTCTTGAAGGCACCAAAAGATTTTCCTTTCAAGATCGAGGATAATGCATGGCAGGAGGATACTATAGCATTGACTAGAGAGTATCAAGGGGAGCAGATTAAAGTCAAAGTCGAGGGGCCTCGTAAGCATGATAATTATCCCAATGGTTATGTTGTCTTGACTGTAAAAGTTTCGAAAAGTAGCGCACCAACTTTGGAATTTCGTGTTATTGCTGAACCGGATAGGAAACTAAGATTCTGTTACTTGAAGGTCAAGAAAGCAAATGATGTTTTCTTTACTTGTAAGATGACATCTCCTAGTTTCTGGTAAGTGGAACTGATTGCTAATTCTTTGTTTGCTTGTTATATTTCTTGAGTTTGCTATTTCTTCTGGTAATAACTTTTTTTTTTTTTTTTTTTTTGAAGGAATTCGGATGAGAAGTTGAAGAAACCTTTCCTCAAATATTTGGAAGTCAGAGGGATTGAACCCAGCATTGTAGAATTCTTAAATCGCTACATGCTTCACAGGAACTGCATTGGGTGGCTTGACAACTTGAAAAACTCCAATATAAGTTTTGCTTAGCTTAAATTCAAGAGCTTCCCAAGGTTTATTCATACGGGACGTATTAGGAAATTTAAAAGTATATTTCAAGATATGGCTATATCTATCAATTTTAGCATTTTATTTATTAGGATTATTATTTGCTTTATCTTCTTTTATTCTATCATTGTAACCAGCTCGTTTATGAAAACTATTGTTTGGTTTAAAACATGTTTACTTCTCTTCGAGAGATTTGATCATCTTGATCGTTTATCGTTACTTTGCTCCTGGATTGGAGTTGATTATCTTTAATGGGTCCTATTTACCGAAGTGGATTCTCTACCTGTCGATTGTTTTCAAATCGTTTCCGTTGTGCCATATCATTTATACTCTTGGCGGATATTGTTTTATGAAATTATTGTAGTAAACTAGCAATTTTTTATTGAGGAAATGAGTGATCAATTTTTAAGTTGAAATTTTCAACTTTAGTCCCACCGGACTGTCTATCTCTGCTCTAGCTAAGAATAGACCTAATTCTGATGACACTCTTCTTCGAGATATTGAATGTGTTGATCATATTTTAACACATTAAAAATAAGCAGAACATAAAAAACTGAACTCTTTCAAAAAACCAAAAAAATAATAATAATAATAATAATAAGGGATTCAAAAGTTTGGTCTACAAACACATCGAGACCAAATTCTCTATGCCTCCAGCATTAATCTTAATCTTCTGAATTCGAGAACTGAATAACCTTGTACAATGCGATTAACCTCAAGGGAACAACAGTTCACACCATTGACATAAAACGTACAAACCCAAAACAAAGACATTCTACAAAAATGATGTTGGATGCCAATACAAGAATAGGTTCAAGATGTACCTAGGCGTTCAAGATTTACTTGGCAACAAAATCCTTCAAGTTCTTCAACCAATTCAAGTATTCTCTGCCGTCTTTATTGATCATATACTCATGTAAGAAGTTGGTGGTCTTGGGTTTGATCCCTCGGATCTCCAGATACTTGTGGAAAGCTTTCTGCAGGTTCTCATCCAGTTCCCTGTAAAACAAAACACCATAAAAATCAACATTTCAAAACATGAAAACCTCAACTGAAGAGATCATTCAATCATCTCAGCAGCAGTACTTACATAAAGTCAGGTCCTTCATAAGCAATCAACTCTTCAGAAGCATTTTGTTGCTTCACTGTCATACTGTCAATCGAAATCTCATCTGGATATGCCATAACACTGAACTCCAACATCGGTCCACTTCCTTTCGAAACAGTGACAACCAATGGAACACTAGACTGTGGACTACTCACACCGCCCTCAGCTTGGTCATCATCATCATGATCAATCTCTCCATCCTCACCAGTAACAAGATTATTCATGTGAACTATAACTTTGATATCCTCACCTTGATATTCTCTAGACAACGTAATAGTTTGTTCTCCTGGGTTATCTTCGATCTTGAAAGGAAACCCACGTGGTGCCTCCACAACCTATACAAAAAAGAAAAAAGAAAAAAAAAGTTAATGCATTTCCTCAAACAGGTATAATGCATTGTATGGTTTCTTATGAACGAACATACCTCTTGATCGTCGGATTCCAGAGCACATTGGATCTCATCATCAAGGCAACTTAGAAGGTTTTCATCAGAACTAGGTCTCTTCTTAGCTTGAGAAGAGAAATTAAGTGTTGGAATTGAAGCCCTTGGCAATATCTGTCTACAAAGATTAGTACCGCTGCTGCTACTACTGATACAGTTCTTCAAAGGGGTAGTGAAGATAGAAGAGCTGTAATTTCTGTGGTGACTCGTTCTATTTGCTAGTGTGATTAATGAAGATGCAGCCTTCTTCATCATTCTACTCAAAGTCGCCATTTTTTTGATACAGAACAAAATTTTCTTTTGGAGCTCTCAACTTTCTCTGTTTCTTTCTTTAGTTGTTTAGGGTTTTTGCTTTTGAAGAGTTTGGAGGCCCAATAACCCAGCTAATGGGTTGGGCTAAGATTTTTCTATATCCGTAAGATTACTGTCTAATACAGACCTGAGACCTGCATAGAAAGCACTGCAAAGCACCACTAGATGAAGGCAAAATGATGCCGTCCCTCGCAATCTGCACTATTCCAGAGACCTGAAACTTTCCTTTGTAACCAGCAGGACTAGATCATTCCAGGAGGGGATGAAATCCCATATATTGTATGGAGCTAGTGCATATTTTCCAGGAGGGGATGAGATCCCATATATTGTTTGGAGCTAGTGCCAAATAAAAACACGTTCACGCTTAGTTACAAAAGGGGCGAAACAATGCTTTAAGTTGTTCATAGGATTTACCACTTCGAAAATAACAGAAGATAAAAAACTGAACTGAAGCCGCAAGGAAAGAATTGCAAAATATTTTAAAGAATTCAAAATTTTGGAGTGTTTCTTCAATCTGGCGCAACTGCCGATCTCACTCTAGTAACCGCAGAGCAAAACTGTTAACAGTTTCAGTCGCGGTGGGCATAAAAGTTAAGCTTTCAACGTATCAGCTCGAGGCCTCCAAAGTCCAAGCCTGTACTTGTGGGTGTACTTCAAGATTAACTTTCTCTGTGTTACAAAAAAAAAAAAAAAAAAAAAAAAAGTTTCAGACGAAGGTAGAAAGAGATAACCAGGTTATTTTGCAGATAAAAATAGGCTCTCTACATTTCCGGGAATTTTTTTTTAAACTCAATGCAAAAGAATGTACAAACCCATAACAAAGACATTCTACAAATATGATGTTGGATCCAATGTAAGAATAGGTTCAAGATGTACCATTAATTGGTATGACCTTAACAACCCTGACTAGTGGGCGGAGTTTTATGTGATTACCAGCAACAATGAGGCATTTTCTTACTTGAAACAGTCGCACAGGTTCTGGATTGACGATTAGTGCAGGAAAACTAGACTAATCCAGATGACCAAATACTAAAAGATAGTTAAACAGAATTGGTAAGAGAAATTTATGAAAAAACTACATGAACCAATGGAAATATCAATGTTAAGGTGGAGTGGAAAACCTAGCAGCAAGTAGAGCTGAGTTTATTATGACCCTTAATAGTGCAGGGTCATGTACGCCTGTGGTGATCATGGCAGAAATGTGAGCAGAACAGGCGAAGGCCGTGACACTAGGAGGCTAAGTATAATCCTGTGCAAGCATTGCCTTTGTGACAATCAACAAATTTGACCCACTGTAAACCCAGTTATCCTACCAGAAAACATGTTAGATGCCAATAATAGGCAGATCTTTTTATCTTGGCTGTGGGGTAAAGTATGCCAATAAGATTTTTATTTTATTTTTTATTTTTACAAATCATTTGTAAACTGACCTGACCAGAAAGCACTTCTAATGAATTGAAAAAACAATACCAGAGGAGAGCTAAGACTATGCCAGATGAGTATTTTCCATCGATGATCGGTGGCAAGCCTCACATTGCCGCTTTTCAAGAGCCGGTCATCGGAAACCTTCCTATATAACCAGGCCTAGAATTGGTGATCCTGGCGGAGAGGAAGGCCGCTCAATATATGCCAAACTCACGCATACTTTCCAGCGAGCGATGGGATCCCATATATTGTTTGGAGCTAGTGCCATTTAATACACTTATTTATGAAAGGGGTGAAACAATTCTTTTTCCTAGGATTTTACCACATTAAAAATAAGCAGAAAACGAAAAACCGAACTGAAATAAGAAGAAAAGAATGTACATCATTGATGCAGGGGCATATTGTCCTTGTTTAGGGTTATTGTCTAATTAGGAATGTCTTATGATTTTAGGGACGTTTTAGTTATTTCCGCATTTAGTTTAGGGTTTCTTTGTTTGGATTTATGTTTCTAGTATAAATAGGCGATTAGGTATTCTTTAGAAGGCAGACTTTATTATATTTTCATACAATTTATAATCTAATGATTATTCAGATGAGTTAGGTTTAACCTAATACTCGATTTATCTACGTTCTATTGTTATCAATTCTATGTTCTATTCGATTATCTTTGTTATATTGCCCTAGTTTGGTGTTCTGATTTCTAGTTCTGCATTAATTGGCGCTAGAACAAAACACACCAGCAAACCCTAGTTTCTACAATGGTAGGTAGAGATAGAGGTGGTGGTAGAGGTAATAGATACATAGATTCTACTGAGTCAAGAACCTTGATTGAGGACATGTTGCGACAGAAGTTGCGACAGGGACGTGCGAAAGCTCTAATGGAGATACCGGAGAGCCGACGCAAGCCTTTAGATTCCCCTAAGGAGTTTCAAGAAGATGAACGCACAAAGGTCGGTAAGAATCGTCGTTATGTTGTTCATGAGAATCCGTATTCTCAACGCACCCCTTGTATTCACCTAAGGAGGATCAAAGGATGATGAACACGTGTTTAATGAAAATCTTTTTCATAACAAAGTGTTGTTCATGAATCACATCGTGGAAGGTTGCAAAACAGGTTACTCAAAGCTTTTGACTTGAACACCAAAAGGGTGAAAGTTGAAGTGGATGATATGTCCTAAGAATACATGCCAAGATTTCCTAGATTGGGAGGCCAGCATAGAGAATTATTTTGAATGGCAAAGATATGACAAGCTCGTAAAGTGAAGTTTGTCAAGTTAAAGTTGAAGGGGTCAGCACTATATTGGTGGAAGAGACTACAAGAAAGGCGTGTGAGGCATGGCAAAACGAAAATCAACACCTGGAATCACATGAAACAGAAGTTGCGCAAACAATTTCTACCACCAGATTACATGGTGATGATGCATAAGAAGTTCCAGCCATGCCAACGTGACCTTAGTAAGAGCACAAAGGCAACCAGCACATCAACAACAGCTGTTCGGATTACAAGTGGAGTGCACAAGAAACAGGCTAACTTCATTGAAGTTGTTAGCAAAGAAAACACCTTTGGGGAGCTGAAATATGATGAATTTGTTGGTGAAGAGCTGAAACATGATGAATTTGTCGGTGAAGAGCCGAGATACGATGCATTTGAGAGTAATGACAAAGTCATTGTTGATTGGGACTTACCACCCGCCTCGACTGCGATAGTTACTCGTGGTTGAAGACAAAGTTTTGCTTACTTCTACTGGTATTGATCTGGAAGACAGCTATTTGGAAGACAGCTACTCGGAAGTTGTAGAACAAGGTATGCTTACATCTGCTGATACCGATTCTTTTATTAAGAAAGACACAAGCATCATGGGTAATCCCATAAACCTATTTGGTTATGTTTGTAAAAATCTAGCTACGCATATGGTAGACAATCTTAATGCAAGGTCATATTTTTATAAGTACAAGAAAGAATTTAAACGTAGAGAGAATTGTACCAGTAAAATTCGTGGGCTAATTTTCTCTAACAAAGGGAGGAGTATGATGATGGAAGAAGTACCAAACATAGTAAGTATTCCAATACTGTGTCATGATAATGAAACTCAAGGTACATGTGTGTCGAAACTATGAGTTCTGACTTGTATGTGAAGAAGTTCGGTCATAAAGAAACTTGGGAAGAAAACTATAGAAGTAGAATTCGAGGTCGAATTCTCTCTAACAGTGAGAGGACTCTGACGGAAGATTCCTTTGCCATGGACTTGCATTACTCAAAAGAGTGTGCAAAGACTTGTGATGTGGAGGAAGGGTTAGCAACTAGCAAAGATATCAAGCTAGGTCATGTAACTGTTCTAGAAGAAACCACTAGTATGATCAGTGGAATGTATACAATGGCAGCATATGCTAATAGATGGCATAAAGTATTACAAGGAAAACTTGGGAGAAATTCATTTTTTGCTTGCCGTGGTAAGATGACTAGTGCGGACCACAAATTAACTCTCTTTGAATATCAAGATGGGGTAATGGAGTTAGAGCCTCACTGTGGGAATCAGCAATGATGATTGTGGTTTCGTATTTGATCGAGGGAAAGCTGCGAGGTATCATATGGTGCAATTAAGTTGAACAACATTTCTTGCTTACTGCGTCTTAGGATCTCTAAGGCTACAAGTTTTGTTTTTGATCGTGGGAAGGCAGCTGGATGTTATACAAGGTACAAGAGAATGAGAACGAGGCGATGTGTTAGAAGTTATTAAGACGTTCTCGTCGGAGCCGAGAAATCTTTCAACCGGGGGTGGTTGATGCAGGGGCATATTGTCCTTGCTTAGGGTTATTGTCTAATTAGGAATGTCTTATGATTTTAGGGACGTTTTTAGTTGTTTCCGCATTTAGTTTAGGGTTTCTTTGTTTGGATTTATGTTTCTAGTATAAATAGGCGACTAGGTATTCTTTAGAAGGCAGACTTTATTATATTTTCATATAATTTATAATCTAATGATTATTCAGATGAGTTAGGTTTAACCTAATACTCGATTTATCTACGTTCTATTGTTATCAATTCTATGTTCTATTCGATTATCTTTGTTATATTGCCCTAGTTTGGTGTTCTGATTTCTAGTTCTGCATTAATTATTCCAAAATATAGTAAAATCTGGATTGGACAACCTAGCAACAACTAGAGCCGATTCTACTATGCCCCTAACTAGTCCAGGGTCATCTACCAATATTGGCCTTGTGATCATGGCAGAATAAGAGTAAAACAGATGAAGGGCATGACACTAGGAGGCCAAGTATGATCCTGTTCCTGTGCAAGTTTTGCCTTTGTGAAATCAAGAAATGTGACCCATTATAAACCCAGTTATCCTACCAGAAAATATGTTAGATGCCAATATTGTGCAGATCTTTTATCTTGGCTGTGGCGTAAAGTTTTTATGTGATTATTTCAGAACAAGGTGACATTTTCTATTGACACGGATTCTTGACTAGTTATAATGTTCGGGTGCAAGGAAGTAGACTAATTTAGATGACCAACTCAAATAGATGCAAAATGAATTTAAACGATGAAAAACATAAAGAACACCGTTAAAATATTAAGCTAGCATGGACTTAATTAACTACAACACTTACATGAATTCGAGCTGTAATTTCTATGATGAGAATACGCAGCTTTCTTGATGATTCTTGTAAAAGTCGTCATGTTTTATACAGAAGCAAGCTTTTCTCACAACTCTTACTCTCTACTGTTTCTTTCTTAGTTGTTTATGGATTTTAGAGAAACTTCGGCCCAATAAGAAATTTGGGCTAAAACATTTTAGAAAGATAACCCAGAAAATTTGTCAAACTCATTGCAAAAGAGCGTAGAGAGACCCATAACAAAAATATTCTAGAAAACTGATGTTGGATGCCAAGTGTACGAATAGGATTGGATTATATGACCTTAATTACCCTGACTCTAGGGTGGAGTTTCATGTAATCACCAGCAACAAGGAAGCATTATCTTAATTGACACGGGTTCTAGATTGATGATCGGTGCAGGAAAAACAGACAAATCCGGATGAGCAAATCCAAAAAGATAGCTAAACAGAATTGGTAAGAGAAATTTATGGAAAAACTACATGAACCAATATCAATGTTAAGCTTGAGTTGACAACCTAGCAACCACTAGAATTGAGTTTACTATGACCCTTACTAGTGCACGGTAATATACCAATATTGGCCTTGTGATCATGGCAGAAATGTGAGTAGAACGAGCGAAGGGCAATATACTAGGAACTATGATTCTGCGCAAGTTTTGCCTTTGTGGTAATCAAAAACTGTGACCTAGTCACCTAGATGCCAATATGGTGCAGATCTTCTATCTTGGCTGTGGGGTAAAGTTTTATGTGATTATTATAGAACAAGGTGCAATTTCCTGTAGACTCCAATTCTTGACTAGTTATAATGCTAGGTTCAGGGAAGTAGACTAATTTAAATTGCCAACTCAAATAGATGGAAAATAAATTTACGCCATGATAGCTCCAAAAACAACAAGAGCACCATTAAAAATATTAAGCTAAACAAGTTAGCATGAACTACAGTCAAGTTCACTACAACCCTTATATGAACTTCGTTGATAATTAATAATGAGAAGATGCAGCTTTTTTGATGATTCTAGTAAAAATCGTCATTTTGATACAGAAACAAGCTTTTTTCAGTTCTCACAACTCTTACTCTCTAATGTTTCTTTCTTAGTTGTTTAGGGATTTTAGAGAACTTCGTTACGATAAGAAATTGGGCTAAAACATGTTCTAGCTTTTTTTCTTTTTTTTTTTTTATAGAAAAGAATTTTCTTACTATGATGTTTGATCCCTAAGATTATTGCCACACGTATGCTTAAGCACACTTGCCTAGAAAACATCTCTAATAAATTCAAAACTGATCACAATATAAAGCACTTCTACTGAATAGAAAAGATACTACCATAATTGTCTGCCAGCTTCTCCACATATTATGCACTGGTAACTAAATATCGGCCTAATGGTCATAGTAGAAATGTGAATAGAACAGGCTACGGGCATGATACTGAGAGGACAACTATGATCGTATGCAAGTATTGCCTTTGTGACATTAGAGAAATGTGACCCACTATAAATCCAGTTATCCTATATGATACTGCGCAGAACTTCTATCTTGCTGTTGGGTAAAGTTAGAACAAGGTGACATTTTCTATTGACACAGATTAATATTCGGTGCAGGGAAGTAGACTAATCTAGATGACCAAATCAAAAAGACGGGAAATAAACCTAAACGATAATAGCTCCAAATAAAACAAGAATTCCATTACAAATATTAAGCTAGAAAATCTAGCATGAACTACATTCAAGTTTACTAAAACCCTTATATGAACTCCACAGACAAGTTGAGGTTCAAGTACCGACTATGGCTTGGTGATCATGAGAGAAACATAAATAGAAATGGCTAATGCCATGGCACCAAGAGGGAAAGTATCATCCTACACTGAAATCTAAATCAGCATCGCCACAATCAGGAAAGGTGTTTGTCTCCATTAGTATGATAAATCACGTACTTGAATTGGTTTAGCAAACACAAATTTTCTTTACATTTGAATTAATGGAGCATGTGCCCCCACTCCAAGTTTTGACATTTCAACACATTAAAGCATGAACTACAGCCAGAGTTCACCTACAACAACCCTTATATGAACTCCAGAGACCAGTTTATGTTCAAGTACCAACTATGGCATGCCTTGGTGATCATGGTAGCAACAAGAACACAAAAGGCTAAGAGCAACGGCACCAAGAGGGTAAGTATGATCCTACACTAAAATCTAAATCAACATTGTGACAACAAGAAAACGTGTTCGTCTCGATCAGTATGATAAATCACATACTTGAATAGTTGAATTAGCTTAGCAAACAAGAATATCTATGCATTTGAACTGGAGGGGGCATGTGCCCCCACTTCAAGATTTGACATTTCATTAAGTTTAGCTTAAAAGAAAGTTGGAGAAATTTACTTACATGTTTGACAGGGATACCAAGTTTCTTAAGGCTGAGAGTCCGAGTAACAAGCAATTTGTGGAAATCACCAATCTCAGTTTCCAGTTTAGCAATATGTGTTTCAACTCCTTTACCAATTCCATTCAGAAACTCCACTATTCCAACTTTCTCTACAAAAACAGATCAATAATCAACATTTGAAAGAAAGAAATTCTAATTAATTGAAAACCCACAGAATAAATCAGTAACACTTACCAACGTATTGAGGAGATTTAGAGAAAAACCTTGTTGATGAGATTTGGGTTTGATTTGAAATCCTTGCCCTAGAATGATTACTAGTAGTATCAGTGATAGTGTTCTTCAAAGGGGTAGTGAAGATGGCAGAGCTGTAATTTCTATGATGATTTGCTAGTGGGATCCATGATGAAGATGCAGCTTTCTTGATGAATCTACTCAAAGTAGTCGCCATTTTTGATACAGAAGAACAAGCTTTTCTCTCTGCTGCTCTCTCTGTTGTGGTTTAGGGGTTTTGAAGAAAACTGGGCCCAATAAGAAAAATGGGTTAAAATCCTTTTTCTTACTTTGATCCGTTAAGACCATTTGCCTAGCTTAATAGTACTCCCTCCTTTTCATTTTAGACGATGTTTTTGAAGTTTTTACGCAGATTAAGATATGAAGAGAGATATGAAGATTTTCCATCTATACCCTAGATAAAAGTCTTCAAACATTAAATGCTATTAGTGCATATAAAAATAAACTTATTTGTTCCAAGACAAAATGTAAGGGTGTTATTGGTAGTTTTGTGGAAAAATATGAAAACTTGCAAGTATTATGGAACAAAAAAATAACCCTAAAATATCATATAAAATGGAATGGAGCGAGTAATAAACATAGGCACAGGTATCACCGTAGTTTAGTGGTATGGTGCTGATACAGCGAACTAACTCCAAAACTCGCGAGCATCGGGTAGGGGTTTAAAAAAAATGACTAAGCAAAAAGAAAAATAATAAACCAAAAAATGATGTCATCGGAGTCTCTCCCTTTTCCGGACCTGGACTACGCAGCTTTACACCGGGGCATGCAATCTCAGCAGCCGTAACTCGTAAACGCAACAAATATTTGGAGACATGCAGTGCCCACGGATATGTTTTTGGAGTCCTTAGCTTTCACAACTTTAGGTGAACTTTGTAGTTGCGGGAAATCCCACAACTAACACCCCTTAAGAATTTGTAGAGATCTAAACATATTGAACATGAAAATGAAGATTAAAGTGCTAAGAATGTAAAATGGACACAAGGATTTTTTACATGGTTCGATCAATGTGATCTACATCCATGGTTCTTCACTATGAGTGTTGTAATTACATGAGTATTACATTTAGAATCTCCATTAATGGGTTCTTGGGTAGAGCTCTAGATCTAGTTTTAGGTGATGGAAGAAGAAGAAGGTGTGCCTCTCTCTTACAATTATGCGTGTTTTTTCTTCTCTCTCCTCCCTTTTACTTTATGTAGGTGTTTACATAGTGGATGACAGCTAATAAAGCCCCTATTTTAGGATATGAAGTGCGATGTTCTCGCACGCCTATGTTGGGTCTTCTCGCACGTGTTCTTTAACTTCGCACAGCTTCCACACTTTACTCGTGATTTTATGACGTCATCAGTTTCGACATCCGGAATATGCTATGTGCGAGTGAGTTCGCCCCCTTATAATGATACCACTTCGCGTGATAACTACGTGTGCGATATTTAACCCCTACATTTTGCCTCTTTTTCCTTGAATACTGCTTGAAGAGCGATCTTTAAGGAAAAATCCGTCTTTTAAGTTATTGGAGCGAGACACGTGGTGTTGGTGTAGCCTTTGATCTTTGTTGTTGAAGGAACGAGCGAAAGAATACTAAACTTGAAAAGTACGTACTTGCCTCTATTCTTTTGTGAAGTTCCGAAACTTGTTGTTGTTGTTCACAAATTCTTTATGAAATGATTCATTGTTTTTGATTTTTCCTTTGCATACTTGGTGTTGGAGTAGTTGAGATGATGTTGAACGACTTGAAGTTTTAATGGGCTTGGTGCTTTGGAGATTTTGTTTAGCTTGAGTGTGTTTGGACTTGTAAAGATGATGCTTCGAGGATTGTTGGTGTTGGAGGTGTAATGAACTATTGTGTGTGGTTTCTTCGAGATACACTACACCATTTTTAGTGATTAGAAACCGCACAGTTCAGTTGCAAAGCGGGGTTGCAACAGTTTTCAACTGTTACGAAAGTCAATGTTGCAAATTTTCACAGCGACTCATAAGCAGTTGCGAATTTTCGGTTGCAACAGTTAGAATCTGTTGCAACCCAAAATTGTCGCAACAGTTTCAAACAGTTGCGAAATTAGGTGGTCGCAAAAGTTTGAAACACTTACGATACTGGAATTTCGCAACAAGTTTCTGCAGTTGCGAAATATTTGCAACATCAAAAAACTAGTGGTTTTGACTATTTGACCGGTTAAAACCAGGTAAAACCAGGTTTCCACTGTGACAAAATCAATATCAGTCTAAAGCAGAGTTCCCCTGCAACTTTTTCAGTAAGAGAAATTTGTCTTGAAATGCATGTAGCCCATAGTTCTGTATTATTGTAAATAAATACCATTAAGTTGAAACCTACAAGCATCATCAAATTCAGCATAAGTCATGGTCTATGTTACGCTAAGAAAGTACAAACATAAAGTTACTAGAGACATTAAGTGTGAAGTATCAAAAGAAATGCAAGTATAGAAACATTTCCTACATTTCAAAGACATGCTATAACAATCTAAAATTCACTCCCCACTTTTAGCCAAGGTCTGAATTTGTATATGCTAAGCTCTCACTATGGCAGTCCCTTTATTCCTTTGGTATGTATTCAATTGTATAGGCCTCAGAGTGTCTCTGCAACAGCAATAATAACAATATTGATCAGATTGGTATCCACTTGCAGATTGATTCTATAGACACCCACTCGCAGAAAGCAGTACACCAACTCATAACCAATGGACTATGTAAAGAGCAACAGACAAGTCATTTACTTCAAGCAAGGTGGATTGATGCAAATTGAATATCATATTTACTGAGATTAAAGAAAAGCTTATTGCAAGCTTGAGGGATGGAATAAAAATAAAAGCAAACTCGAGATATGCGAGATAAATCAAGTAACTTTGACGCAATTTAGTACGACCTAGTGCTTGCATGCAAAGTGCTCGGAGCACCCCTTCTAGGAAGACCTCCTCAAACATTGTAATCATGAAGGGAACCAAATATAGTTGCTTAGAAGTACCATATTCTAGGCAGAGCTCCTCATACATAGGTTTTAACAAAGTTTACCTTCAATGTAGCCTTGTTCTTTACCAGACTTAAGTTACCCAACCTTCATACGCATACTATCAGCCTAATGAAAAAAAGTTTACAGGAAATACACAGTCAGGCACCAAACAAGCTGCTTAGGAAAAGCATAACTACAATTAAAACTACCATACAAACAGAGGAACATGGATATGGAGCCACTATCTATTATGAAACAAATGGTGCTAATTATCCATTACTGGGTTCAAAAGAAGGAAAACCTCAAGAAAATCATGTAGGAAATAAATGTGAATAATTACTGTTTTTTTGAACCAGGTGGGGCTAGTGGTAATGCTGGAGGTATAGCACTAATATGGAAGAGTAGTTTATCTCTTAAAGTTATTGACTTTTCTCTTAACCATATCAATACTATAATCAGCCCACCTAATAGCTCCCCTTGGCTCTTCACTGGCTATTGTGGTAGTCCTTATGAGATGACTCTGGAAAATACTATTGTTACAAATCAATTGCCTTGGCTGATTATTGGTGACTTTAACTTCATTCTCCATGACTCTGAAAAATTTAGTGTTCATCCCATTGATACTACCAGGGGCCAATTTTTTTAACAACAAAATTCTTGATCAGGATATGGTGGATATTGGCTTCATTGGATGTCCTTTCACATGGTCCAATAAAAGATCTGGTCTTGTTCTCACTGTACAAAGGTTAGATAGAGGAATTGTTACTGATAGTTGGCTTCTTCTATACCCCAACACCAGTATAACCAATATGATGGCTATAGGGTCAGACCATCATCCTATTATGTTAAATACTAATCCCAACTATAGGAATGGCAGCATACCTTTCAAATTCATTGGGCCTTGGTTGGAATATGAAGATTGCAAGAAGATTATAGCTGAATGTTGGAGCAAAGCCCACTCTGGCTCAAGTGCTTTCCTCATTGCCATAAAACTCAAAGATATCAAACTGCATGTTAGACCATGGAACAAAGATGTTTATGGTAACATCAAAACCAACATTGAAAATGTAAGCAACATCTGAAATGGATGCAAAACAACTACTTCAGAATGGATAAAAGCTAAGCTCTCAGACTTGCTAGAAAAAAGCTAAATGAATGGTGGGATATTGAACAAAAATTATGGACGACCAAGAGAAGATATCGAGTCATTAAATTACACTACACCATTTTTAGGAATTAGCAACGGAGCCTGGCCGTTGCTGACTGGGGTCGCAATGGCAGATCGCCGTTCCAAAACACGGTGTTGTATTTTTTCGCAACGGCATAAGCTCCATTGCGAATCTTGGTCAGCAACGGAGATTCGCAACGTACCGTGCCGTTGCGACTTTGTTTATTCGCAACCAAGGTCTTCCATTGCTAAGATGTTTCTAATTATAGGAATACCCCTACCCGGAACTAAAATGTTATTGGATCTGGTTCTATTTTACTGGTTCTGGTTCTAATTTAGCAACATATCAAAGACGTTGCTAATATTTTGCAACATGAAAAAAAAGGTCAAGTCTTCATTTACCTGGTCAAAATCTATTTCCACCCCCCATATTTCCCCCCTGCAGTTACCCAGTTCCCCATATTCATCATTTCCACAGATATACGAACTATGTCATTCATTCATTCAACATACCAAATTAAATCATATTATGAAAAATGGATTCTTCAATTGTTTTTAAAAAAAAGTATGAGTATTTGATACAAATGTATTCTAAGTATCACAACAAACTAGTGTACACATTAGAAATATACTTGGTTCCTAAGTTCAGTTCATGGAAAGTTACGAAATTCCTAAGTTCTTCTAACTTAAATCACTATAAGGAGATACTACATAAACTTACAAATCTTGCAGCTGCTAAGGGACCTAATGGCTTTTGCTTTGTTCTCCAACCTTAATTTCCGATCTCATAACACACATCATTCAATTCACTTGTGATTTCTGTTTGCTCACCAAAGGCAGCTTGTTGTCTCCAAACATGAGATGAGCAAACAAAATTTAAATGAGCAAACACTGAAACCAACAACAACCATTCTACAAAAATTAAGAGACTGTAACAGTAGTTGATGGGGTTTATAAATCAAATTAAACGACATAGTGAAGATGCACTAATATCAAACCTGTAAAGTAAAATATACTAACGATATTGAAAATCGTCGATGCAGTGATAATGAACTAGCACAAAAAATTTGATTCAATAAGAAATATTACAGAAACTAAAAAAAAATGGATACAAAAACTTTAATTGATTAAAGATAGGGAGAAGAAATGGTTCTCACCGCAGATGGCTTCTTTCCACCTTTTAGCGCCGCAGGTGGCTCAACATGAAACACATGAGACATAATGATCCCCAAAGCGTCCATACACAGCCAATAGAAACTGTGAGATTGAATGATGAAACCTCTGTAACTTCCTCCTTACTATCCACTTCATTATCGGTAACTCTGAATGATGATGTGCAGTCTTCATCATTTGCACATCTGTGGGAAGACAATATGAATAATGTAAGTCATTCAATTCATGCGTATTAGATATAGAAAGTGTTCATATGGTTCGAAATGGAGTTTAAATTAGCTTTGAGGGAATCGTTTGGGGTAATGGGGACTGTGGCAGCAAGTATTACCTTAACATTGGTGAGATCCACATGATGTTCCTCAAGGAAGTCATGAATTATTTGAAATTTTCTTCTGTGGGGAGGTAGTGGCCGTTGTATGGCCAAATTTCCTACATAAAGTCAAGAAGGAAACAAATTGTAAATCACTTGGCACAAAGACATTATGAAAATTTCTGCAAATGCAAAGATGCAACAACTGTATATACCTCAAGAACTCCATAATGAGCCATTAATCTTCCAGCCGTTGTTGTAGCACCACCGGATAGAAAACTCGAGCGCGGAAACTGTCCCTTTTTCTTCTTCCAACATACAATGATCTCGATGTTCTTAGGAAAAAAAATCCATTTGAAACCTTCAACAGTGTCCACACTCTCCACCTTGTTTGTAGATGAGCTTTCCATCTTCCACGATTACTTCATAGACTTCCCTATCTTTCTGAAAGATCAGAACAAATGAACTGTGAGTTAAGCAATTAAAACCCTTAACTGTGAGGTAATCAATTTATTGAGCCTATTGATTAATACTTACAGGTCGAATATATTCGATGTACTGTCGTTGAATTGTGCTCATTGAGCAACTCATTAATTTCATCAATACATCAACAGATTCTTGTAATAACTTCATCTCCTACAAACACTTAAATCTATCTGCAGTAACAAACTTCAAATCACTTGCCATAACTCTTGGCTCAATAGAATAACTACTTCTCATTGCACTCAAATTTCAAGAACTCCACCAAAATCAAGCCATATAGAACCGAACTTGTATTACATTCAAAGTACAAATTACAAAATTAAATACAGCTCTAAGTTGTCACAAGTATCCAATAACTCACCGAGGAGACTAAAAGGAACAACATGTATTACCACCGAATCACATGTCAAGAATGGACCACGAGATTGGCTTATTTTTCTGTAGCTTGTTTCTCATTCATCCTTTTGAAGAACTGAGCTTCAGTTCCTGCATTAGAAAATGAAAGGGAATAAACATTGAAACTTTAACTTCAGTCTTCTCTATTGACAAATAAATGAATGTTTTACTTAAAGCCAATTCTCAATGAAAATAATAAGGACCAGCTAGTCGATACAAATAGATAAATGTATACAGATAACCACACATCTAAGATACAATATGCATACCGAGAGGCCCATGAAATTTCACCACTAGCAATGGTTAAAACATGTGCCAGTTCAGCTTATAAAACTAGCAGAGTATGAATTGTAGAGCCACCCACCTACCCACCTAAGTAGGACAAATTAGTCTGTGACGCAATTCAATCCATATGCTGCTTTTCACTAGCATTAGTTTCTTTTCCTAAATCTGGAAACTCTTTGGTTCATGATGGGCATCTGTATCTACAGAACATGTGAGCATAAGAATAATGTAAAGTTAATATTCTCTGTTGTGGTTACACTACTAGAATATGTGAGCATGGGATATTTGTATCTAACTTCTGGATATTCAATATTATATAGTGAACTATTTTTTTAAACTGATTTCTACAAAACTCGGGAAGAGCTGAATGAAAGTTAAGTAAGGTTTTCTCATGGTTAATTCTTAATGAGTAGTGTGGTCATCAAGCATTCTCAGTTTATAAGGACTTAAACAGACTGGAAGCTGGGGTCATGGCATGATTTTATAAAGATTGACTTCAGGGATTCCACAACATCATCATCCTTAATGAAATTTTACATAAATGAACATATACAATTTTTTTTATAAGACCGGCATAACTTGTCCGACCCAACCGGTGAAGATGAATGTTCTTCCCATGCCTTTCTGACTGTGATTGATGGAGAGCCTAGAACAGATTAATCACCGTTACATGATCGGTTAGACAAATATATGACGTAGAGCACAAAAGAGATTGATAGAATTGTAGTAATCAACATATGCACAAACATCTATACAGAAGTAAGACCCAGAGAGTGTACTTGACTTAATAAAGCAAAGAATTTAATGTAATAAATGGATTAACATATTGGATAAGTATATAGTAAGACATATTGGAAAAGAAGCTTACAAAGAATCATGAGGCCCATCTCGAACAGGAGGAAGAACAACAAATGTCCCTCTAGAATGTTTTTTATCAACTGAGACTCCACTTGCTTCCAAATTCCTCTGCAAGTCATAGATAGATTCAGTTGTAGCTGTACTGCTTTTTGACTTAAGCCCAAATACCTGCATATGACCATAGACCACTATAAGTGAACCAAGCACAAATATCCTCATCATATGACCTCAAGACCCTACTGTGAGCTAATAATAAAAAGGTATTCAACATCTTATAGACCACTATTAACTTCAATTCTAGGCAGATATGTGACTAAACCAGATAAATTGTGTTGTTTAATAACGCGACGATAGCTTCAAAATTGATATTCATCTAAAGTTTGCAGGTCAAACCAGAAGTTACTTGCTACTGAAAAGACCCAAATCCTAAACCCAACAACTATTCAGCTACGATCAAATGTGAGGGAAACTCAAGTCAAGCTGCTATTTTACCTTCATGTTAACAACAAGATGGAACCGCTGCGTGTTCAATTTGGCAGTTTCATCAATAAGCTTTTTCGGGTTAGACTCCAAGTAATCCTCTATAGAAATAGAGTCTAATTTCGATCTTTTTGGATTTATATAGTCCAAGAAAACACATAAGAGAGTAAATGAACTCATGATCGAAATAACAAAAATTATAAGATTAGCTGCAGTTTCAGTTAAGGTATCGTACTGATATGGTTCTACAATTCACGACGTTTTTTTCTTCTTGCTGAATCGTGTTGTGAATACCTTCCTACAGAATAAAAAGATAAAATGTGTCAGATGAGCAGACGCAGTCGCAGGTAGGTTTAATTACTTCTATAGATTCATCGTAACATACACGCTGCCTTCGAAATTTAGCTACTTTGTTTCTGTAATTGGTTTTGCTCACTCTGAAGTTTTCTACAGAGTGCCTCCAGACCAGTAATAGTGTCTTACAGCTCTCTTTTACTTGACCTAATTTTTTGAATTTCACCAGCATCTACACCTAAGAGAAAAAAAATGAAGCACATAAGAGGTCTCAAATAGCTCTTAGACAGGACTATTGCGCACAAAAAGCTTTAAGATACATTAGATAAAAAAGGCGTGAAAGAGACAATGAATCAACACCTGCGGATACATGTCCAACATATCTAGATTTGGTCCATCTGTAGTGGTTTTCTGGAGTCCAAAGATCATGAATACCAAGTTGGTTTAAACCATTAATGTATCGAAACAAAATGACCTTGCACATGCTTGTGGTAATGGAAATGATATGACTGTAGGGACTATTGTTTGCTTCTAGAAATTGAATAACCACAAAATTTTACTCCAAATGAAAATAAATAACTTTTTGTTTAAGAGGCATCAATATAAGACATGATAAAAAATTGTATATACGCGTTTGAAATTCTCAGCAGCTTAGCATTCAGATAAGAGTTAAAATAAAAATGCAATGAGGTATCGTATAAAAATTTGAGACCAATAAAATTTTGAGATGTTGATTTAGAAGTGTGATCTGCTCAAAGAAGTCACTGAAGAATACTTACATTCAGCAAGTAATTTGCTTCTCCACCTAAAGGATAGAACTCCAATTCAGCATTCAAGACAAACTCCTTGAAGTTCCCATGGGTTTCTAGTCTAACACGATGACCATAATCATGTAAGAGAAAGGAATATCAACACCAATAAATTAGTGAAATGTACATTAAATGTTCTCCTATTTCTTGATGTAGGTGTTGCTCCCAGAGTGACAAATAAAAAGCTAAGCAAAGGAAATTTCAAGATGTCAAAAAATGTCAATACACAGAAAGGGTATAAGCTTATAAACTGTAAAAGTTTACCAATTGCAATAAATGGGTGTACATCTCCTTGGGTACCGACAATAAGCATTACTAAATGCAACTATTGTATATACTGAAAGTCCGTTGAGTCAAGAGGTTCCTCGTCAACTGCCTCACTGCCAGCATCTGCGGTTTTAAAATCAAAACCTCCATGTCTAACATCAATCGAAACTTCAAACTCAACAGTACCATCATGTTTCACAGTACCCATCCACTCCAGTATTTCAAGATGTATAATCAAAAAATAACTTCTAAAATCAATGGCAGACTGCAAAAATACGAGAAGAGTAGATAGTATTGTGCATGGTGAAACAAAAACTGGCGTATTTTTCCTAAAAACTTTTGATGAAGAGGAGTAACTGGAACTTCGATAAAACCAGTTAGCCAAGAACTAGAGTTACTCGTTCATATAAGATATACAAACTTTGATAAATGTACCTCGAGGAGGACAGGACCATACACTTCCTTTTTAAACTCGCCGATGTTCTTTTAAGTTATAACCAGCTATAAGCCTCGTATATTTTTTCAGCTCCATAATTTTTCAAAATGAACTAATAGATAAAACAACCAGCAATGCCATCATTAGCTACAACAGAGCATGCAATGAAGGATGTTCGGTGAATTTCTCTATCTCTATTATGATAATTTGTTCCTTAAATAGTTGCACATCAACGAAAGCATACCAGATTTTCCATGGACAACCTTGTGGTTGGTGCAGGAAAAGTAACTATAGAACCATCTAGATCTTCTCTTTTAGGTATACAAAAAAAAAAAAAAAAAATAGTCAATTGCTTGAACTAGATCAGTCCCCCTTTGCAAGCATTCATTCGCTAATTCAGCTTTGGATAAATAAACGAATATGGTTTCTTTAGCTTTCACTCCCACGGGCAATTCAAGTTTTTGGAAAACCTTATTTGACAAACAGATAACAAAAAGAAACTCCAAAACCACCAGAAAAAATCCAAGACTGGTGTATTGAATAGCCATGTAACCTAAAGAACTCAAGGTGAAAGAACAAAGATTTACTTAAAAAAACTCATGCAAGAGTTGACTTCATTTATTTACATCCCTCGTCTATAGTTATCTTGCAGATGAATGGAGATGAAAATCCAGAAAAAACTAGAATCGATTTATTTAGAAATTTGAGATGGGTATGAAGATTAGGATCCTTTATTCACAGATCTAAAACCAAATTAAACATCGGACGAAAAATTAAACAGGTACAAGCAAGGTTAAGAACAAACCCTATTCTTCTTTATAAAGATTTTTAAACATGAAATCTTTGAAAATGATCCTGATGATGAATTAAAACCCTTAATTGGAAAAAAATCGAAGGAAAACATAGATTTTAGGTTTTTGAAACCTAAAATTATCTTTTTTAAAACTGTTCAAAACATCTAATATAGATGATTAATAGAAAAATCAGGGTAAACTTAAACTAAAAATTAAACGAAACCCTAGAAATTTATATACTTAAACTTAAATCTATAAATTGAAAATAATATATTCACATCAGAAACCCTAGAAATCAAAATCTCTAAACCTTATAAACTGAAATGAAATGATGACGCGAACGATTATACCTGGCTGTTGATTTCAGTGATTTTAGAGATGAAGTTCTTCATGCGGAGATGGAGAGGAGATGAATGTTCAGAGATGGAGAAGAGATGGAGAGAAGATGAAAGAGTCTGGCCGAGAAAAATGAGATGGATTTCTTCTCGATAAGGCAGCATATAAGTTAACTTAGGATGAAGGGTAAAAAAAAAAAAGGGAAGGCTTGACCGAAGTTTGACTGGGGTGTATTTACTAGTCCTAGTGTTCCCGACCACACACGCGCTTCACACGCTTAAACCTAGCGCAGTTGCAACTCGTAACCTTACGTGTGAGGTTGCAAAATTCGCAACAGATACTAGACGTTGCGAAAAATTAGCAACGGGGATTAGCAACTAATATTTCGCAACGACACTACTGCCGTTGCAAATGGGCCACAAATCCCATAAAATGGTGTAGTGTTAGGGACAAGAATACTAAATATTTCCATAGAGCCGCTAAATGCAAAACTAGAAGAAACAAGATTGATAACATACAAGATGACAAGGGAGTTTGGATAACTGATTTTCAAGACCTAACAGCTTGTTTCGCCAACCATTTTTCCAACATGGCCACTGCTGAAGTTATAAATATCAACCCAAATATTCTTAACCTTATTCCTACTACCCTACCCCTTATTACAATTACATCCTAAACATAGCCTGATATAATAATGAAATCAAAGTCATCCTATCCAGCATGGTTGGTGACAAAGCTCCTAGCCCTGGTGGTTTTCCTCCAAATTTCGTTCAAGCCTACTGGGACATATTAGATGAAGACATCACAAAAATGGTTCAACATTTTTCACCTCTAGTCACATGCTCAAAGAAATAAACTCTACTTTCATATCTCTTATCCCTAAGATTGACAACCCTTCATCCCCTAGCCACTTCAGACCTATCAGTCTCTGCAACACCACTTACAAAATCATTTCCAAACTATTAGCTCAAAGAATAAAACCTTATCTCAACAGAATTATATCCCGAACCAATCTGCTTTCATTCCTGTAAGACAAATCTCTGATAACATAACTATAGCTCATGAAATTATTCTTACCATGAGATCAAAAAGAGGTCAAAAAGATGAAAATGGTAGTATGGGTATTAAAATTGACATGGCCAAGGATTTTAGTGGAGTTGATTGGGACTTCCTACTGTTTATTATGAGGAGAATAGGTTTCAATGATCATTGGTGTGGAAAAATTTATCAATGCATCTCTACCACCACCTCTGCTGTCCTCATCAATGGCTCTCTAGACAAATTATTCAAACCTTCTAGAGGGCCAAGACAAGGTGATCCTCTTTCCCCTTACCTTTTTCTTTTCTACATGGAAGCTCTATCCAGAACTGTCGTTCATATTTTATTTACGGTGGGATGTGATGCTAATAGATCAAAAATCCTCAGCAACGTATTTCCCTGCAGGACTCATCCATGAGCTTCTCAATATATTATGAACCCACAATTGGGGGATATCAAAACTAATTGGGGGATATGAATTACTTCCCCCAACCAAAGGTGTCTGCTAAGGGGTATTTTTGGGGCGAAAATACTAAAACACTCTTCCCTCATAACAAAAATCAAAAAACAAAAACATATCCCCATTTCCATCTTCACCTCTTATTAATGAACCCACAATTGGGGGATTTGAAACCTAAATATTCCCCACTCCCTTTCAAATTCTCTTATCCTTTTCTGACGGCTCCTCACTTTGAAAACGATTTTTTTAACATTCGGAAGTGATGAAGACCATGCCGGAAGTTATGAAGACCATGCCGGAAGTGATGAATACAATGCCGGAAGTGATGAAGACCATGCCGGAAGTGATGAAGACCATGCCGGAAGTGATGAATACCATGCCGGTAGTGATGAAGACCATGCCGGAAATTGGTACCGGCATGCTTGGTAACTAACGTTCAACGCCGTAACTTAATGCCGACATGCTCGATAGAAATCTATCAATGCCGGTATTCAAGTGAAAAAAAAAAACAAGTTTCTGGATATTTTACATCATGTGCCTAAGATAGAAATTTAAGCATCATATTATGCCTAAGATAGGTACCCAAAGATGCTCGAGAATTAATTGATCATGCCGATAAAGTGGGTGATTAAAACAAAAAAATAACTTTTGAAGATCAAAACCGAGAAATTTTGTCCCAGGACCCCTGATAGTGGCAAACATTTATGAGAATTTCCAACAAATGCCGCATGTTTTTTTGGTTGAATACCATGCCTAAGACTAGCTATTTCAGCTGCAAAAATGGTGGATTCAAAGAAAAAAAAAAATCAAATTTTCAACCTCTTAGCAACAATTCTCTCTTCACAATCATCTTCCATTTTCACAAAAAAATTTCCACTCAAAAATATTTTTCCCTCCTTCTACTCTTACCTCACTCACACAAATTCAAATAACAATACACACTAATCTATCCCCCAAATACTTAAGATTTTCCTAATTATTATTAACCACTAAACCTGATTAGCGAGGGCTAGATTAGGAATTAAAAAAATAATTACATAAAGGGTGACCCAGATTTGATATATGGATCCAGTTTTTGTCATGTAGCTATATCCCCAATTAGTTTTGATATATATCCCCCAATTATGGGTTCCATATTATGCAGGGGTAAACGTTGCCAATTGCCATCTCTTGAGCATACATTATGTTTATGTGTACATGTAAATCTCAATTTAACAGCACTTAATCTGTAGATTCCTACTTAAGACCAGAATATTATGGAGTATGTCTTGAGCTTCTTTTTTGGACATACTCCATTTATTATGGAGTATGGGGATATGAGAAAGGGCAGAATTGACAAATTTGACCGCCATTTTATTCTTCTTCTCTTCTTTTTCTAGTACCGGACAAATACATTTGTCTACCACTATCCTCTTTAGTTTTGTCACCTACCCTTACTTTTTCATCATAAATACTTTTCTCTCTTTTACTTTCCCAAATGCACTAACCAGTCAACTTCTTGGAACATCAAACAACTCTTAAAAAAACAAAAACAAAGGTCCCAAAACCCTAGTTTTCTTTTTTTGTTCAAATTCAAATTCCATCTCTCTGAATCTCTCTCAAAAATTCCATTTCTTTAAATTACTGTAAAATTCTAAACAAAAACTCAAAACCTTTCTTCCTATAAGAAAAATCTGTTCAAATTGAAATAAAAATGGAAGAAATTACTGTCTTCATTCTGAAATCTGAGAAGGGTTTCTTCTGAGAAAGGGCAGAAGTGGCCCTTGTTGCTGTTTTGAGTAAGGGGATATGAAGAAATTGATTGGGAGCCCAGGGACATTGAGTGGATTATTACTGAGAGTAGGGCAGTGTTTGTTTGCTGCTGCTTCAATTGCTGCAATGGCTTCTGCCTTTGGATTTTCCAACTACACTGCTTTCTGGTATAAAATCTTAACATCTTTTTCCAGTAATTTTGGTACTTTATTAGCAGAAAATCTCCCAACATTGTAATTTTGGTAGTTTTTTTTTTTCAGTTCCTCACTGATTGCCTTCTGATTAAACTGCAATTTGATTTGGTGTATTCAATTTGTTCTGTTAATTGCATCTGTAAACCTGGAGGAAAGGGTATTCTGAGTTATGCTTTACAAATTGCATGATTGAACTTTTATCATGAATTCGATTGTTTTTGTGATCTCGGCTGATATTTGCCTCTTGTTGCATTCAGCTATTTGATTGCTTCAATGGGACTTCAAGTATTGTGGAGTTTAGGACTCGCGTTTCTTGATGCCTATGCCATAAAGATAAAGAGAGACCTTCATAACCCTGTCTTAATCAGCCTTTTCGTTGTTGGGGATTGGGTAAGTACAATTTCATCTTCTTCTCCATTTATTACTGCCGTAAATTCAAGTATTTTGTCTTGTTTCCTCATATTCCTTACACCAAGTATCATCACAGACTATTACTCGAGGAACCTGCTTTAGTTTGTAGCATAATCGATAGTATAAATCAAGTGGCATATCGCATTCAAATCGTCTGATACAATGCCATTCTCAAATCATATCAATCTTTTAAGTAGTTAATTTTTGTTGTGAGAGTAGGTAGTAGCCTATGAGAACAAAAGAATTTGAAGTGTCTATTATGAGATACCCATGATCACTTCAAGGCTGGGTTACGCGGATACTTCTAGGGTGTCCCTGTATCGAGCGTCCGTACGGATGGGCACAGCCACATACGAGAACACTCCCAAAATGCAGTTGTTTGGATTGAAAAGTGAGGGTCACCTATCTGTAAGGGAGGTTAGAATAAAAAAACATGTGTATGTCAGCAAACAAATACACTTTGTGTGGTTGTCTCGTTTACATTTCTACAAATCTTTAGAAATTGACGGTATTTTTATGTATAGTGCTGTGTCCCCGTATCATGGTTTCTTAAAATTGCCGTATTGGACACACGGAGACGTCTCTGTATCGGACACCCGTGGTCGTATGTGTGCAACCCAGCTGCAAGGGTTATTTTTATGTATCTTGTATTGAGTTGTTAAGTTTACAAAGTTTTAGTGTTGAAGCTGAAATCTTAGTAGATGCAGGAGCATCTGCTACTTGTTGGCAGGGGGCACATTAACTTGGCTTATGTCTCCTTGAGTATACTGACTCTCCAGTACTTAATCGGCTATTGCATTTTGTTCTACTAAAAGGAAGTTAGATAATTACACAATGTTATGATACCAGTCTGTCACTACAACTTCTTTTAGTTTTTGTGATTGAGCGTATGCAGTTTATCCTTTGATCACCTGGCATTAAGAATATTAAAGCTGAGATTGTTGCCGACTAGGGATGTTATGGTATTTTTTCTGCTGGTTTTGTTAGTTAAACTGTGTAGAGAGTCCCTGTAACGGTTCTTCTGCTAAAAATAATTCTTGAATTGTCAGGTAACTGCTACACTGTCACTTGCAGCTGCATGTTCCTCAGCCGGGGTTGCTGTTCTGTATACAAAAGACATGGGCTTCTGCAAGTCACTACCTCACCACCCATGCAGCAGGTTCCAAATCTCCATAGCTCTGGGTTTCATCACTTGGTTCCTCATCTTTATATCATCTCTTATAACGTTTTGGCTCTTGGCATCTGCTTGAACTCCTTTCTCGACACATACATCTGCGCCTGTTCTCTTCACACAAGCACACATACTAATGCATACTGCTGTCATGTAAAAATTTGGTGTACGTACCATAACCTTGTTTTTAGTTGGTAACCAGATCGTCTGTCACTTGGAATGTGTTTTTTCCCTTGTATTTTCAAAAAGCAGGAGCTCATCCTCGTTGGTCCATACTCTCTAAAATCCTCTTAGGACCACCATTCTTTTTCTCAACAATTTTCTTCTTCTTTTTCCTTCGAAACTTTGTTAGCATTTTCACTTTCGTCAGAATTTTTCTCAACAATTTTTTTCTTCTTTTTCTTCAAAACTTTCTCAGCACTTGCACTTTCATCAGCATTTTTCTCAACAGTTTTCTTCACTTTTTTTCCCCCCTGCAAATCTCCCTCAGTACGGTGGCGTTTCACACAAACATCAACAGTTAAAGAAGTAGTAGACAGAGGAGAAGAAGACCTGTCAACTGTTGCTGCATTTGTGTGAAACGCCGCTGTGCTGAGAGATTTGAAGATAAAAAAGAAGAAAATTGTTGATGAAACTGCTGATGAAAGTAAAAATTCTGAGGAAGTTTTGAAAAAAAAATGTTGATGAAAGTGAAAATGGTGTGAAAGTTTTGAAGAAAACTGTTTGAAAAAATAATGGTGGTCTTAGGAAGATTTTTGAGAGAGTGTGGAGCTCCTGCTTCTGAAAGGTGTTTACCTACCAAGCTGTAATCTTTGATAATTCAGCCTATATTTGACTGGTCGAAAGTCAATTAATCAAGCTGTAATCTTTGATAATCGCAATTATAAATTTGTGCTTTAACTTATTCTTTGTTTCCCTTTCTTTCTGAATTTTGCTGTTCTGCAATTGAAGCCAAACAACTTAACTTGTTTAAGGAAGAGTCAGGTGTGTGTGTGTCTCCTCCAAGGCTCCAACTCTCTCCAGAATTACTAGAGTGGAGTGGGCAGAGATGACAACAAAATTTCTTGGAATCAAGTAACAAATTTATGCCTTTATGGTGCTTTTTTGTTGCTTCATGGTCTTGAAAGTTCCCACAGGATGAATGTCTTTACTTGGGGGGCCATGAACCCTCTTTTTTTTAGAAGCAATATATAAGAACAAGATAAGCAACACTTGATGATGGACACTTTCAAAGGTGCCACAACTACTATTCATAGTAAGATAAGATTCAAGGTGTGTCACATCTATGACTGCAGATATAAAGAGAGGGGACTCTGTGGCCCTCATGTTTACAACATTTCTCATGATGCAAGTTAAGCAGCAGTACCCACCAGATTAAAAACAAAATCTTATTAGATCTCCATAGATCTTAGAGATGTAGTATTAACTAGGCTAATGAAAGCCCGTGTCGGTGGAAAACCTTTGCGCTCCGTCTTTCAAAACTAAAGGGCCAACCAATTCACCAGACTCATCGCCTATACATCTGACATGTTTAGGATCTTCCCAGCACGCAAATTGGTAGGTCTAGGCTGGTGGAGCTGGGTTGTTATCCGCACATAGGAAAAGAAAGGAAAACAAAAAAAATAAATAAAGCTAATGTTCAACTTTGCTGGATAATGAGCAAAAGACAATAATGTATCAGTCACATCTAACCACAAAGAAGAAACAACAATCAAAAGGACATAGTAAAAATGTACCAGTACTGATTATTTTGGGAAAGAAAAAATGGGTCATTTCACTTAAAATGTAAAGGGCAACCATAAGAAAGGTCATGAGTCACACAACTATGATTTATCATGTGGATGAATCATAATCCTGTTTACTCCACATGTTTGTCTACTACACACATGGTGGGGAATGTTGCTTCGTTGTAATGTTGTTGGCTTAGCTTTCAAGAATCAATGCAATGAAATGCAAAGATGAGAAGGCAGAGGGCCTCCATTTCTTGGCTTATAATCTCCAGCACTGATGTGGAAGAATGAAGAAAGACCAAAACTCCGATTAGTTTTTCTTTCTCGGCCGGCCGAGCAAGATAATCCTGGCTGAACAGGATAATACTTGCTCCGTCACCGAAAGTAATAAAATCTGAAAGGATCCTATGCTTCTCCAATAAACAATAGTGCACTCAGCTCAGCTCTATAATTGTGTACTTACTAGTTTCTCTCACATGTATGATTGAAGGCAATGAAGGGCAACCTGCCCAAGCAGCCCTACCATCTTCAAGCAATAATCCCCCACTCTACTTATCACTGTTTTGTCTGCAAGAATCAAGAAAGATTACAATGAATCAATATTGTGATTAAAGAAATTGATTACACTTGGGGAAATATGATTAGTGAAAAGAAGAAAAGAAGAAAAAAATGAATGAACTGTTTTTTTTTATTAGATATAATACATTGGAAGAGCACAATAATCTCACACCCAACATTCCCCAATCTAATCACAATTACCAAATCAAAATGAAAATTGCTGATGACCCCCTTTTATCAAACCCAGACAAAAGTTTTACACAGTGATGAAGAAGTGAACAAGGTAAAAACTGAATGCTGCTAGACACACACTTTTGCTGCTCTAGGACAACATACTGGTAAAAAAATAAAAGAAACTGAACTATTCTTGTTTTGGCTTCTTCCATGTTACATAACAATCTCTGGTTTCAGAATGCTTGACTTGATTTCTTTGTGGGGAAGGACAACACCACCATTGCTGTAAATCTCATCGCAGACATGTACGTCTTCTCCGAGGATAGTCATGTTCTCTACACGAGCCCATTGTCCGACTGTTGAGTGCCAACCTATGATGCTGCTGGAGATGCAAGCATGCTTCTTAATCCGCACACCTTGCATTATTGTGCACCGTGATAGTCTCACGCCCGATTCGATAACACAACCAGGTCCAATAGCGACGTCTGGTCCAATCAGACAACCTTCTCCGATCTCTGCGCTGTCGTCTACCAATACGTTTCCAACAACGTGAGATCCAACAGCCAATTTGGATGAGGATTTCTTGCGGAGCGAATCCAAATACAATCTCAGTCCTGTAATGTAATCCCTTGGTTGTCCAATATCCATCCAGAAACCTGGTAGGACCATTGCAAATAGCTTGTTCTCAGCAGCAATCTTTGGGAAGACTTCTTTCTCAATTGAGGTGGGTTTCAATTCAATCCTGTCAAGAACCGAGGGGTTCAAGAGGTATATCCCAGCATTGATCTTGTTGCCCACAAAGATTTTAGGCTTCTCAACAAATTTCTCAACCTTTCCTGTTGCTTCTTCTGTAACCACCACACCATATTTCGAAGGCTCATCGACCTGCCACGACAAGAAACACAAATTTAGACTCATTGCAAACTACTAAAACCTCCACCACTCTTCAGTAAACGGAATTAACTCTAATTGATTGCTATTACCTTTGTAACCATGATGGAAGCCTCTCCTCCATGTGCTTTATGGAATTCAATCATCTCTTTGAGTGGGTATTCACTAATAACATCACTATTGAGGACAAAGAATGGCTCACCAGAGTCATCAATCAACTTGTCTCTAGCTAAAGCTAAAGGTCCAGCAGTACCTAGTGGCTCAGTCTCTTGAGAACAAGTGATCTTGATCCCAAGCTTTGCCTCGAAACCTTTCAAGAACTTGAGCATCACCTGCGAAATCAGTCCAATTAACCAAATTAATCCCCAATTGCATGATAATACTAGAACACCGACAAGCGATTCGAAGATGAGTTATTACCTCTGGTTGGTAATTGATGGCTAATACAACTTCAGTGACTCCAATAGCTTTAAGAGCTTCAATCTAGACATTTAAACATACAATTAGAGCTCAAACTTCAATTTTTTTTCGACACAATTGGATATTATCCATTCAGATCAAGATGAATAATACCTGATGTAGAATCATTGGTTTGTTAGCAAAATCAATAAGTGGCTTAGGGACAGTAAGTGTCAATGGCCTTAGCCTGGTTCCAAAACCTCCAACAAGAATAAGAGCCTTCATTTTGGATTTTTTTTATCTGTAAATTGAAAACAACACAATGGATCAAATCATTAATATAGATTCCAAGAGATCAGATCAAGTCCCAATTTGAAGTTACTAGGACCAAGTGAATCATGAATGAAGATAGAATCAAAAGAAACAAACAAAAAAGCTGATCCAGATGAATGAATGAATGAACAGGTGTCAAAGATGCATTAACTACAGATATTGATTACAAAAAGATAAATTGCTAAATCAAAATTCAAAAAATTAAGATCTCCATTGAATTTTGCGATCTAGATTGAACAGAGCTACCACCAGAAGCTCTATTGAATTTATTCAATTAAATTTGTGATGAAATTGGAAATCTAAATTTGAAGGCATTATGTTTTGAGATTGTGATTAGATCTAAGAATTTTAAAGAGCATTGTAGAAAAACGAGATTTCACAGATCCAACAGAAATTCGGGGAAGAAGAAAAAGAAAAGACTAGAAAAAAATGATTTGGTCTCAAAATCTTACCGAAATTAACGTCGGATTCTTAGACCAAACAGACAGAGAAGAATTCTGAAGCCGACAGAGAGAGAGATGAAGAAAAAATAAATTTGATTTCCCTCGCTTTTCTGCTCCCGATTTCTCAGAGAGGAATTGCAAGAGAAATTTAGGAGAAGAAGTTAGTTGGTGTGTTGGTTTTGGTTCAATTTGTGAATGAGTGATATGAGTCTTTATATATACACTCGAGTAATATCCGATTCCGATTCCGGTTCTAATACAGGATTTTATTTTGATTTTTTAAATTCAATGAGTGAATTGAATGAATGAATTCAGTCACGTCAGCGTAGGGTAAGGCTTTTTGTTTTTGTATTCCAACTTGGATTACAATTTTAATTACTTACTATATAATCTAATCTTACTCTAATTGCTTTCTTTTCATAAACTACTTTTGATTCTTCTTCCATACACCAGATCAATATAGGATGGCCATTGGCCAGGACTGGAATCTTTGACCATGAGATTTGGGTCTGTAAATTTTTTATCTCCCCTGTGTCCCAGCTTATAGCTCAGTGGTTTTCCATGAACTCTACCGAGGACGAAAGTTGGGGTTCAATCCCCACGGCAACTAGTTACCATATAGTTAAGGTTTAGTAAGTTGAGTCACGCAGTGGGGCTACTCTAACTGGATGGGTTCGAGATAAGGGTATGTGTTTAAAATTACATCATCTACCTTGTGAGATTTAAAAAAGTAAATGTAAACCGGCTCAGACGAAACGAAATTTTTTGGATCAAATAACTCATACACCTTCCATTTTAAAATATATATAAGCTCGTTTCGTTTATACATTTAAACAAAACATCTTTTTAAACTCAAAGAATGTTAAACAGGTTCGCTGTTGGTGTGAACAGCCAAATATGCGTGGACCAACATGGACCAACTAGTTAAGAGGTTCTTGATTATATCCACAATAATAATGAGTCTTAAACTAATCTTTTTTCTAACCATGATGGTTAATAGAGGATGAGCTAAACTGTAGAAAAATCAACTCTGAATAATTATATGATGAAAACAAAAGATTTGTTTATGGGGGATAGGGTCATATGATGATCTGATAGAGACTTTGGCTTAGCTATACCACCAATGGCATATCAGTACCACAATTATAAGCAACGCGCATTATTGATTATTCTTTTTAGATTAACAATTGGATTTTCAATTTAGACACGTGCAATTGATGTGGTGGCTCATATTTGAAAATGTTGCTGTCATGTTAGGAATCCTCGGGCCTAACTAACCTCGAAAACCGGCTTACAAGGTTAGGATTGCCCAAGGCTTATTAAGCATGGGACCTAGGTTGCCATAGGCGATGTGGTACTATTTAACAGATCCTACCTACTCCATTTCACCCATCGACAATTTTTCATTCCAAACCTCTGGGGTTGCGCTCTTAATTCCAAAAACTAGTATATTACTGCAACCTCACTGATTAAAGTTACAAGCAGCATGACGCATGATTATTATGGATGTGTTAGCGTATGATTAGCATCAGAAACCTCGAGAAAGAAAGAAAAGTAGTTTTAGTTACGCATCCTTAAATAGCTTTTCGACTTCTAAAAGTTAGTAATAAGCAAAAAACCACTTTGGATATAAAATTTCAGAATGACTTTTATCAGTAAAAAAAAGTGAACATATTGTGATATAAAAGTTTCTTTGCTACTCACTTATGTTTCTTGTCCAAACATGCTATAACCAATGGTTCTACATCCACTAAAAGAAAATTTGATTTTTTTCTGAAACCTTTTTTTTGTTGGCATGACGATCATTTGGTTGTAATAGCTATATTTCCAACTTGGATTACAATTTTAATTACTTACTATATAATCTAATCCTACTCTAATTGGTTTCTTTTTTCTTAAACAACTTTTGATTCTTCTTTGATACACAAGATCAATATCGGATGGCCATTGGCTAGGTCTAGAATCTTTGACCATATGATAGGGGTCTATAATTCAACAAGATCACTTTTTCTGAAACTGAGAAGGGGGTGACAAAAAAAGAAGGGGGTGGTTCCCATGACACAACACAGTTTTGAGTGACAGCTACGTTTGAAAAGAAATTCAATGCACGATAGAGATCAAAAGTTTTGAAGTACCGTAGTGAGCTAAGCATGCAAAGATTAACAGATAATTGTTTGTTATTGAAAATAAGATTATTCCTTGCCTTTCATATATTCCACATTAAGCATGAACCCAAGTTCAACATGATTCCTTGATCTGTATATGATAACCAGTATTCTACAATCTGCCTGATAAACTGCCATAGCAAACTGACATCCGAAAAGGAGATGATAAACATACTTTTCTTATGTGTCACAGATTGGGCAGATGTTTTGAATCTGATTATTAAATCTGCTCAAGTTTGAATACACTGCTAAGCCGTCATGAAGTACCTTCCACAGAAAATTATGGATTTTGGGTTGAGTTATGACTTTCTTCAGGAATTGTTTCCATGGAAAAGCCGCTACCAATGAGTTCATAGGTATGTTATCCGCTAGCAATTTGTAAATCGACTTTGTAGTAAACTTACCAGAAGGAGTTTTTAACCATATCAAAGTATCTTTGATCTCATCCTCCCGTGGAATATAAATATTGGTTATCACTTCTACTTGGTCTTGGGGAAGATTTCGACAGTAAATCAATATTCCAAGTTTTTTCACCCCGAATAAAAAGTTCTGTTACCCATGTCCCTTGTATGGTTGAATTATGAATCTTTGATGGTCTAAATCCCGGTATATTAGGAACCCACGGATCGTCTCACACGCGAATTGAGTTACCACAACCTATGAACCAACAACATTTGTTAATCAAGACGTTTCGATCGATAACATATCTTTCCAAGTGTTTGAATCACTTGGGTTTTGGCTAGCGAAAATCCAAAAAGAAGTATTTTGCATATACTTTGAATGATATAGCTTCACCAACATTAAATTTGGGTTAGTCAGAAATCTCCAAACTAGTTTTCATGTTTAAAATTACATCATATTTTTTTAGATTTAGAAAAAAATGTAAGTCCTACGGACACTAGAAGCTTGTTGGATGAATAGCGACCGAACCAAAAATTAAGAATGAATGGATTTTGTATAAAAAATGGACGCTATTGGACTAAATATAAAATATTAGGTGGATTAAATGCAAAGATAAAATGAAGGACTTTTTAATAGTTTGAAATTTAAAGGGTTAGAGTCGGGTTAGTTAACCATTAGCTCGCTTCCTATGGACGAGATAACTCATACTCCGGCTTAAAAAATATAGGCTCGTTTTATGTTGAAACTTTGCACGAAACAAACCAATTTTTTTGAAACGAATGAAATATCAAACAGGTTTGTTGTTGGTCTGAAAAGCCAGTAAAAATGGATGAACCATGCATTACAAGGATTTTAATTAGTAGTGTCTCAATATGGACCAACTAGTTAAGAGGTCCTTGATTATTCCACAATCATAATCAATGTTAAACTAATCCTTTTTAACCATCATGGTTAAAAGAGGATGAGCTTCTTTTAAGCAAATGGAGAATTTGTTTATGGGAATGGGGTCATATGATGATCTGATAAAGACTTTAGCTTAGCCACCACCAATGGCATATCAGTACCAAAATTATAAGGCAACTCGTGTATCAGCACTGGCTAATTATAATTTGATTCCTTAATTATTTGCGATTGTGATTTTTATGATTATTTTAGGTTAATAATTGGATTTTCAATTTACACACATGCAATTGATGGGCTTTATGAGGTGGCTGCCTATTTTAAAATGTTGCTGCCATTATGGATCCTACCTACTGCCTTTCACCCATCCCTCTCTAATTTCATTCCAAACCTCTGCGGGTCTAACAATTACACTACTGCGTACTTATCAACATGTTGCCCGATTAGTATAAAAAACACAAAATTGGTTAAAAAGACCAAAATCAAAATTTCCTGGGTGAAAAGGACAGTCAGATTTAGATACTGTTTAAATGGACAAAACTTTAAAAATAGGCAAAGATGTAACTGCCATCCCGTCCATTTTCAAATATTTTTTCTTATTTTTATTTTACACAGGATGCATCCAGCCATCCTTGCTATTTTTGTTTAAGCCGGGATGAATCCAGGTTTCATCCTTGCTATTTTTTTTTTTTGTCCATTTCACCCATAAAATTTTTTACTCGTCCATTTGAACCGTGTTTTAATTTTTTTTGGACAAATGACCCATTTTCCGTATAAAAAACCAAGTAAGCAAATGATCGATGCAACCTATAGAAGAAGGTCTAGATTTTATTTAATTTTTTTTGTCGATAAGAAGACGGTGTTGATGAGTTTCGAACTCGTATTATTAATACTTGTAATACGACCGCTTGCCACTAAGTGGGGGGCCGACCAAAAAGAATCGAACATGGGGTTCGTTCGCGACTTTTTCCCTCGTTTCTAAAAAGTGATACTTTTCGCCCCGTTTCGAAAAGTGATACTTTCCGTTTGGAAAAAGTGATACTTTCGCCGGTTTGAAAAAGTTTCACTTTTTCAAACCGGCGAAAGTATCACTTTTCCAAACGGAGCGAAAGTATCACTTTTCCCAAACGGAGCGAAAGTTTCACTTTTCCCTAAACGGGTTGTGAAAGTATCACTTTTGCGTAAACGAAAAATTAGTCGATCCATAAACCAAAATATGGTTGCATGATGTGTTATGCATCCTTTGTGGTGGTTTGCATAATGGCTATGCATTCAATTTTCAAGAATCGTGCCTAAAATTAAAGTATCATTTTTCTTGAAACGGAGGAAGTACATCGTTTTATTAGTTGGAACGGAAAATTAGTTGATGCATAAACTAAAATTTTGCTACATAAAGTATTATGTATCTTTTGTGGTGGTTGCATAATGAATATACATTTAATTTTTTAAAATTGTGCCCTAAAATGATAAATATCTCCGAATTTTTCGTAAAAACTCTAAATTTGATATTGTTGTTTGTGCTCGTTGGATAGATTTTTTATTAGCTTTCCAACAAGATAAAATTCAATCGAATTCCAAGGCACGGATTTTTAGATATGTTATATTAAAGTTTGCTTTCCAATTATACCCCTAAAAATAGGATATATAAGGAGTTATAGTAATTGGACTAAAAGAGAGGATATTTTTGGTTTTTCAAGATGGACCATTCTCAATCTTTTTGTGGTAATTGATCACTTAGATTTACAAAAAGTAGCCATAAAGGTCGCTCATAAACATTTCTATCCCCAATTATCATCTAATGATGAAATTCTAGATTTTTCTCTAGAACACTTTTGATGGTCATTCATAATTTTATATCCAAATAAATTCTAGAAAATTTCTCTCGGTGGATTAGTCATTTTTGATTTTTTTGGATCAAAAAAACCTCATGTATAATGAAGGTTACAATTTTACAAACGAGAAACAATAATAGTAGTAATAAAAAAACAATGAAGTGCGGGTGTTTATGCAATACTCCTCCGTCCCAAATTAGTTGAGTCATTTGTAGTTTGACAAAGATATTAAGGCAAGGACAAAACGGAGTATGTTTAAGTATTTTTTACAAGTATGCCCTTATAGATAATAACTTGTAAAACTTAGAAATGATTTATCTTAAATTATACCATGGTTTTTTAATAAACTTTATACCGTAGAAAGCATTTTAAAACACCTATGTAATGAACATGACTATCAAATTATATATAAACATGACTATCAAATTATATATATATTTCTTATAGTAACAATAGTTTTATAAATATCCCCTTGATTAATTGAAATAACTCATCAATTGTGGACAAAAATTTAAAACCAATCGGCCAACTAATTTGGGATTTATGAGTATTTTGATTTCCTTATATACGGCTCCACCATTCTTCTCGATGGAAGATATAATACTCGGCCAAATCCAAAAAACGATGATGTGGATCTTCTAATCCAGCGAATGGCATATTCCCATCGAGTGGGGGAGTTGGAATCAAGTTCCAGGCTCCACAATTAGCTACGTACCCAATGAAAACAACTTGAAGTTTCTTTCTTGCATCTACTTTTGCAAGTAAAATATTTTACTTGGAGTTTCCAGTATGGATCTGCTGCTGCTGCTGCATCGCAGTCAGATGCTTGTTACACGCATGTTACCTACCTTGAGTCTAAATTAAACTCTTGTATATTAATAACATACAAAATTTGTTTATATTAGGTAATAGTACAGCCAGATATAATTTAACAATTTTGGCATCACCATATTTAAATCTTAGATTCTAATCTAAACAGGTTGGATTTTCTTTTCTAATTGTTTTGTATATGAAAAACAAAAACCTTAAAGTATCTAATTAACATATCACACCATAATTAGCATTACATTAGCAATTAAGCTAATTATTGCTGGTAATCTGTCATGTGATCACCTGCCACCCTTTGTTTGTGTTTACTCAAAATGGAGTTTATCTAGTTTGATCAATCTCTTAGATCCAACAACATATCGACTCCCGTTCTTTGATCATGACATAATTTCCTCATTTTGCATCCCAGATCTCAAAATATCTAAGGATCTTAAAATTGAATGATTCGTGTTAAGTTGCACATTCATTTTAGCATATGCCTTTAAAGACACCGTAATCATTTTTAAGTAGCAGATTTAACTAACTTTCAATTAACCAGGACCATGGTGAAATCTTAACATTTTTCGTTCCCACTGGCGAGCAACTAGGATCATGTATTGCCTTGTTCTTAACACTTTCAAAACTTAACATGCACCCAAAATTCGTGTACATGAAGAAATACGAGTACCATAACACTTAAACAAATACATCCATGTACTTCACGTTAGCTAGCTAGCTGAATTCTACCGGCAAAACCCACCTACAAAACAGTGTACAGAGTACATGCAGATCTTACTTAATAATACAAAAGTCAAAACCCCGTACTGAATCATCACCGAAACCAACGCCACAATTCACAAACTATGTGCTCTTTAAAGTTTAAACTCCATCTTGTTGGTTCATCTCATCATGCAAAGCAACCTAACAATTTTATATTGCTTGAAAAGTAACTTTGATTGACTTTCTTTTTTTTGCATGAAATCCTTTACTTGGATAAGCATTAACCTCTCAAACTGAAAGTCAAAGATCTGTCCATCCTCGTGATCTGCACCCCCAACCTTTTCCGGTAATAACACACCACAGTAGTTGACGTTAATTTTCAAAAAGGATTCGACTCCGTCGACACTTAACCACACGTTTAAGATTTTTCTTCTCTTCTCGATCTCGTGCACATGTTAAGTCAAACTCTTTTTTGATTCACACAGGTAAGTGGATTTTAGAGTTGGATATTTCGTATATGAGCCCAAGGTTTCATGTTAAGCCCAGATCAGGCACGAAAGTGAAGCCTTGTTTCAACTTTCAAGCATTTCATTGACTTATAGTGCTTCCGGATGTTCTTTCTGTTTCTCCATGAGTAGAAGTCGAAACAAAAAATTTAATTAGCTTCACAAAAGTTAACTTTTTTGTACCCAAACTAACTTTTAACCTTTTTGCTTCCGGAAGTCAAAAAACAACTTCTGGATGCGTATCAAACAACCTATTAGACTTAAGAAATAAAGAAAAACAAATTAAGATAATAACATTGAGTCATGCCCACATAAATAAATCAACAATGAGAGGCTTGTCAAAGTATCTTGGAAAACTTGGAAACCGACGCAACATAGAAGGTAAAACCGTATTTATATATTAAAGTTTTATTACACTTGTTTTAGGGTTTAACTGTACGATATCTTTTTCGTGGTTGTAAATGTTAGAGCATTGCTCGGTCGTACTTACAAGTGTTTCTATCTCAAGCTTGTTGTCAAATTTAGTTGTCAAAACTATATCTTGATTTCTAGTCTAAAATTAGTTAAGTCTCAGTTTAGGATAGAGGTACGTAGTTGAGAAACGAGCCAGTCATCATTTGCATTCTACCGTTTGAAGGCGAAGATCAACCGAAGCTTTTGATGAACTTCATCAACAAAAGGTAAGTGAAGACTGAACCACCTATTTCTCAATATTCATTTGTTTATCCTTGAGACGTTTGTCGCGTAACTAATTTGATTAACTGGGATAAACAAGAATTTCGATTCGAGAACTAATTATTTAGTTTACCAATTCTCGAAATATAATGACTACGCTTAATGAACATTTGTTCATACTTGATCAATTTCGGTGGAGAATAATTTATTATTGTTCGAAACCAAAACATGATTCAAGTTTTTTTTTTTTATTCGAAAATAGGCTGGAACAGTGATATGTATCATTGATGTTATTCGGGAATTTTTCAAATTGATTTAGAGAAACATAGAACTACTATATTCGGAATACAAGACAGTGTTATCAGTTTTACAAACTAAGAAAACTGTTATATGTCTGAAGTCGTACACGTACTCATACGCGTAGCGAAGTAGCTATATATCGAGTTACAGATTTGTGTGGTACGTTCGTATTCACATCATGGGAAAGTTTGTTTGTTTCGTGATCTGGATAGGTATGTATATTTGTATAAAAACCATTTTGGATACGTCGTAAGGGAACCGGGTTTAAGTATTCAAACCGGTAGGCTAAACTATACAATTCTATGTTCTAGAACCAGTTTAGCACCCAAATCGGTACGCAAACTGAAAAAGTTATGTCTTGAACTTAGTTTTGCACCTAAGTTTGTAAACCGATACGTGAACTAAAAAAGTTTTGTTAACTCCGGAACTCGATTGTGCTTAAGTTTGCAAACCGGTCCGCATATAATCGTTTGTCTTTCATTTTGATAGTGAGTACCATGACTCAGGAGACTCACGAACGACTCAAGTATTTGTACTTTGTGCATTTACCAACTATCTCGATTATGATTCAATTGCGGTTAAATTATTTATATGAGATGATTTGCATTTGATCAATTCTCTATAAACACTAAACTCATTTGATCACATGATTGTGACTTAAGATCAATGTCTTTGTGTACAAGAAAATGATTGTTAATCTTTTAAGTTCATACCGGCTAGTTTCGGCCAAACATGATGAACATAGTCTTTGTACGCGGTTCGGTTACCTAACCAGATTGTTTATCTTGTTTATGTGAATAAGATTCAAAGTTTTCATCTAACGGTGAATATTGTTTGTTTGGTTCCAAAGCTATCTTAGCTTAAACCTAAAGTAACTTATGCTTTGAATGTCTATATAAGGGGAACTCCTGGCAACTGGGATCTTTGAATCCTGAAACTACTTTTTGGTGTGTCCTTAGTTGTAACTAGAATCGTCCTCTCCATAAACCCTTTTAGGGTTTATCGACTATCAAAAACTTCATTGGGATTCGTGAAGCCAGGTCCAATTATCTTTTATCTCGATAACTTGAGTATCCTGATCTTGTTCGATTGTTGATTTATCACTTGAACAAGATAGATAGAAATCACAAACTTCTCTTCGTCTCAACTTTGTGATTCCACAAGTTTTATACTTGTGAGGTGAATAATAATCTAGGATGTACTTCGGGTTGCATAATTTCGGATATTGAGGATAGTCGACTTCTTTCAAGTCGTTATCGATTTCCATCAGCTGGATCCTACGTTTGATTTGATCATCCGTTTCGATCGTAAATCAGGAAATCAATTATAGGCTTAATCTGTGGGAGGCAAATTTGGTTTAAATTCTTCAATTTGTGGGAGGCAGATTTGGTTGAAGAAACTCTTAGTTGGTGTGACGTCATCTAAGGAAACCAATTGCGTGGAGTCTTGCTGAGATTCAAGAAGCGTAAGGAGCACGAGTGTACCTGAATCGGTGGGAGAAGCTAGTGTCTGTAGCGTCTTAATACAGTTTGGTATTTAATATAGACTAGGTCCCGGGATTTTTCTGCATCTGCGGTTCCCTTGTCAACAAATTTTCTGGTGTATGTGTTATTTCTTTTTCCGCATTATACTCTTTATCGTTATAGTTGAAATATCACAGGTTGTGCGTTGATCAATCACAGTGGATACATCCGACCTAGTTTGTTGGATACGACTTGTTTGATCCTTGGACATTGGTCTTTGGTACCGTCCAAGAACTCTCTTTGTGATTAGCTTCATGGATTCAATTCTTTAAACGTTCTAATCACAAGAGAGATAGAGATATAACTCTATACACTTTCCTTGATTGAGTTTCAACTCTCGGAGTTGTGTTGAGTTTGTCCATACAGATTGCCTACGAAAAAGTTGGTGATGTATTTTGGTATCCCCAGTTTTTTTAGTATTTGTTAAAGTAGTTTATTTAACCGGGAAAAATTTGGGATATATATACAGTGGGTTTACTCAAGTCTACGAAGAAATACAAGTTGGAGGTCAAGGAATAATTGCTCATTGTAGTCAAAATTTTCCGTTTTCGATATCCAAATCTTGAGATATAGGAAATTATGAAGGCCTAATATTTTTTTTAACAAATCAAGAAAAAAGAACTAAAATAAAAACATTGAACCATGTCTACACATAAGCAAATCAACAATTGCAGGCTTGTCAACGTATCTTCAGAAAAGTTTGAAATTGAAGCAAACATATGGTAAAACCTAGCTATAGTTCATCCTTTAAATTTATTACATTTGTTTTTGGGTTACATGCACCATATTTTTGGTTTGGGTTGCATTTTGATAAAGTAAGTTAACAAACTGGGAAAAAGTTTGAGCACAGTAGGTTTAATCAAGTCTACTAAGGAAAAACAAGTTGGAGGCCAAGGTACACTTTCATCCTGTTATCATAATATCAAACTTTTCAAATGCATAGTCTTGCCTTCTTTTTAGTTCTATATTTTTATTAATTTTCTCTTACTTATATTCAGTTATATATATAATTTATAGTTATATAAGTATGACCAAAAGCATTTTTAAGAAAATTCGTGAAGACACGAGAAAATATTCCTATTATATTATTAACTTAATTAAGTATTTTAGGTAAATTAACTTAATTTATTTTTTTAGATAAATTAACTTAATTGATTACGAAGGCGTATTTCAGGTGTTAGATGTTGAAATGTGACATGATTTGTTAAACATGAATAAATGATCACAATCCAATTTTGGATCCAGCCACCAATGGAGAGAAGTTGTCTTTGCCAATGGAATTCTTTATTGGATGGAAATTGGGTTGGAAACTATCATCACATTCTATTTGGCTGAGGAAAAATCTTCCAACAGCTTTTACTACCTATTTTTTCACAAATTCCCTGGAATGTGAGTCTCCATCAAAAACTCAGACGACCCTTACTATATCAAATAGGAATCTCCATCAAAAGCTCAGACAACCCTCTTATTACGTCAATTGGATCTTCATCAAAAGTTCATACAACCCTCTTATTACATCAAATATGAATCTCTTCAAAAGATCAGACGATCCTCAGCACAACATTCAGTTGAAAACATAACGTCAATAACCTTCCAGTTAAAATCAACTTCTACATTCTGATTGATATATGTACCAAACAAAACCTATGATAGAAGAGTTTATTTATTGAATAATTCCTATATTATAATTTCCTTCAATCAACCATAACCACGTATGAAAATCCAATGCATGAGAAGAAAGATACCTTAAAATACATAAAACTTGGTATTTGATAGATATAATAACTATTTGTGGCAAGATGTATAGTTATTATAATAACTATTTGCATTTACAATATGTATTGGTGCTAACTTGAATATCTAGACAACGTATTTTATGTGTAATAAACACAGTCGATATTGAAATATGATATACTTTGATCAATGTGGAAATAAGGTATAAAAATTCGGATGCATCAATTTGAGTTAATTAACATCACCGCTAAAGTTTGCAAATAACTACTTAGACCATTTGTAGTGGATTTATGGTCTCTATAGAATGATTGGTTTTTATAGAAAAGTGTAATATAAAGTTTTGTCTCGGTATTTTTATCTTTATCTTCATCTTCAAATTAACTTCTTTAATAAATTCTATCTTATCCTTGTTAACCGTGCTTATCGTGAAGCATCGAGGTTGATGAATTATATAAATTAATGGAAGTGTCAGTACTTTGTAGAAATAAAACACTCACTATCACTAATATTACAGTAGTGACTCAATCAAATTATAAAATTTTGAAAAATATATTACACTAATCAGTTAATCATGTTATGTAAAATGAGAATGAGTTATGAGCTTTAGCTTCTGATATGATGATTATATGGTCCGGTTATGCGAATGGAACATCCTATCAAATGAAAACATAATAGGATTACATCATCTATTAGCAAGAATGAAAATAAAAAACAGTTGGGTTGATATAATGCGGGTTTTTCAGTTTCTGTCCGAGAAATACAAAAGACTTGTAAGGGAAAATTTAAATCTAACCCACACCATTTTCAACCAGTGGTTTATCTCTCAAGGTATGGATCTTTCTGCTTGTTTTCTTCCTTTTGAATTATAGCTTTTAATTGTTCATCAACCTTGTTATTGAATGTTTAGTAAATTTTTCTCTTCGATGATGTCCCCCGAGACCATCCTGTTGTAGCACCAATTAAAATGCATAAGTTTTAAAATATCCAACATTCTCTTACAATTGTCAAAAACCAAAAAGCAAAGTAAATATAGTAAAAACTTACGAAACCGGAGTGGTTTGTATCACTAAAGCGACTGCCTATATAAACCCGAGTGGATCAAGCCAATATAGTTCAAGAAAATTTTGGAATAAGCATCATCAGACGTAGAAAACAATACATAAATAATATATATCTTTTGGATTTGAACCTTTACTTAGTGTAAGAAATTCAAAGCCTTATCGAGGTTCAATGGTGAAACTAGTCTTGAACCAAGTACCCTTTGCGATAAAACCAGAACCTCCACACATATTGATTTAAGAAACACTATGTTCATTAGCTTAGCACCTTAATGGCCATGTGCTTAAATCCAATATTCACGAGTCTTCTTTAGAGAACAATCTTATTCTCTTAGGAAATGGTCTGATATCCATAATCATTTAGATAAGTCTCTTAATATGTTTCTGCGATACATCTGTAAGCAATCATAGACTCATTAATGATTTTTTTTAATCTATCTTCATTCATGTAGAACCACTGCGATAATTCAGAATGCGAAATTTTGACTTAGTGCACCATAATCTGTCACATAATTTGTTAGGACCCATGGAACCTTGTTTATCTATTTTGAAACACAGGTTGGGTTCTGTTATGGGTGATCAACCTTGTTTCACACACCTTAGTACACTTTATTGAAGCCACTGCCTTTGATAAATTTTTCGTAAATGCTATGCCAAGTTCTTCTTTATTTCAACATAGTTAACAATAATTACTCCTCTTTTGAGTAATTGACTTACAATTTGATGCTAATACTTTGATGTCTTGAATTTCTATTTAATGGCTTGTTAAAGAAGTTATAAATCATAGACTAATTACCAAAATTAATCAAGACCGAGGGAGGTGCATGGGTTCTTCTGAAGCGGGATCTCTACAAGTAAATTTCTAAGCCGTTCTGCCTCCATATATGCATCGTCTACATGTTAGAGCATTGCTCGGTTGAATCCATCAAGTGCTGGCATGTCAAGCTTGGTTGTCAAATTTATTTTCAAAACTCGAAACTGCTTAATTCGATTGCTATAAAGTCAACTTCGTTAAGTTAGACTAGGAACACCATCCTAACACATCATCCTTTAATTCGAGGTTAGTAACAACAAACTTGACTTTTTCATTTTTTTTCTTTGTTCGTTCAAGTCAATATTTATTGAAAACATAACATACAAAGTAAAGTTTGTTTACTTGTATCTAGTATTGGTGACTTGGTCATTATATATACTATGAGCAAAGTATCAAGGAATGATATACTAGTTATTTCAGACAACTTGAGCATATGGAATTACGAAGTATAATTTATCTATGGACTTCGTGAATCAACATTACACTTATTGGTAACTTATTATTATTATTATTATTTAGTATATTGAAATTTCGAATAAATTCAAACATTAATTATGATTGAAAGAAATTTCATAAACATAGTCTAAGGAAGTAGCAAAACTCTGTTTCATAGTTGAAAGTGGATCCAGGATCGATCCATAGTGGTAAGGGCCAGTCCCAATTCATGACCAATCTTGACAAACTTCACCCCAATAATGTATTTTCGATATGTTCTTTATCTTTGGGTTTTTGTAAACATCGAGGTGTACACGAATTGAACTTGGATTATGCATAAGATGCCAACAAAGTGATTTGGACGTGTGCTAAACTCATATATCTTAATGTTCAAGTATTTACCTTTTATACTCAAGGCAAGATCCTAAAACATAAATATTCAAATTCTTTTGGATATTCGAAAATATACGATTACCATATATTAGATGTTTGTATATTTGTAGTTACTGTATTAGTAAAGTATATTAGCTAATTTAGTTGTCAACTAAGAGTGATTTCGGTTTATGAGTTTCTACACATTTAGTATTGAGCAGTGCTCTCCCGCGCAGCTTTGCGCGGAAGCTCAATTAGAAAGCGGGTCATAAACCGTTAGATCATACCATATGCGATTAGATTGAATTTATGTCATATTTGTCAAACAGTTACATCTGGAAGATTATATTAAATCCAACCGTATATGTTATGATCTAACGGCTCATGTCCCGCTTGCTTATTGAGCTTCCCCGCAAAGCTGCGCGGGAGAGCATTGTTCTTTAGTATATGATAATTTAGTAATAATATTCTTTACATATGTTTGGGAATTTTCGAAATTTGTCATAACACAATAGATAGTGAAGCTTATATTCTTACAAACCGATCCCTTGATACACTGTCCAATATTTTGTGTGGTAAGCCAACTCTTAGATAGGAGCGAGTAATCTAATTTGGGGAAATCTCTTGCGTTGCAATCATTTAAAACATTGGATCAAGAAGATTTTAGTAGCAGCGTTTGTGGGAAACTAAATCAAGTGAGTTTATATTGATTAAATTCTTTACACTCATCTCCAACTCTGATCACTGTCGGATTTGGGAGATTCATAAGTGAGGTGGTTACTGAAACAAATTTAGTCGTTTGTTGTTTTAATTGGCTTACGATCCTAAGGAGTTGAGAGCATAAGTCTTCATAGTAGATGAAGTGACTCAAGCTATTGGTCTCTGTCTTGGGATTCACGTGCATAGAAAAGATTGTTTGTAGGCTCAGAAATACTGAAAAAGGAACTGAGTAACTAGTAGTAGTTTACTTGGGCTTAACTATACGAAGTTGCAGTATTCAGTTTGTATAGCGACTTAATTATGAGAGTAATCAATACTAGACTAGGTCCAACGGTTTTTATGCCAAGCAGTTTTCCTCTTTAAAAAATCTTTTGTGTTGTGCCATTAATTTAATTTTCATATTATAATAATTATTGTTATAATTATAATTTAATTCAACTGGTATTCGATCCCGTAATTCGTTCGATTTTGAACTCATACTATATACCAAGTTATATCTTGTTGAAGTAATTATTTTTGTAAAATTACACAAGGTGTGTCTATAATGGTTGATACAAAAAGATTGTGTTGTACTCGGTACCCTCGTCATGTCAATTGGTATCAAAGCGTGCAAACATGACATGAATCAAGTTTTTTGTGCGGCGATTACTTTGATGATTGAAGAGTTTTTCTTTTTGGTGTTTGATCTTTGTGATAATTCGTACACACTTGATTCTATGAATCCAAACAAGTTGTTTATTTCGATAAACATCAGACTTGTTGCAAAGATCGAATCAATTGTCTAGTTGTTTCTCCTTGTAGAATTGCTTAGATAGAGCTTGTTCACTAAGATATATCAATCTGTAATCTTTGTCTTTGTTTGATCTTTGACCAAATTAGTTTATATTGATTAAACGGAAGATCCTTTATACTCATCTTTATCTCTGATCATGATAGCCAGATTTGGGAGATTCACAAGTGAAGTGGTTACTAGAACATATTTAATCCTTTGCCAATTTCGTGTTAACATCCAAAAAGTTGAGAGCACAAGTCCTCAGAGCAAGTGAAGCAACCCAAGGAGTGGTCTCTATCTTGAGATTCACATAGGTAGACTAGATTGGTTGTAGGCACGGGGATAATGAAGGAACAAAGTAATTAGGAGTAGTTTACTTGGTCTCAAATGAAGTTTTCTAGTTAATTTGTACAACGGCTTAATTCTGAGAGTATTCAAACTGGACTAGCTCCTAGGATTTTTCTTCAAAATACTCTTCTTCGTTAATAAAATGTTGTGTGTCGTGCCATTAGTTTACGCATTATAGTTATTGTTAAGTAAATGCACTTGTATGTCCCAAAAGAACTTCAATAATTCTTTTGATATCATCGAATCCAACAACACCAATAACAACAATCACTAGAACGTTAAAAACATCATAAGAAACAGAGATTACAACAACAACAACAACAATAATTAACTTCAATATCGTTTACAAAGATCCCGATATCGATTCGACATCAACAAACTCTGACCGATTCTAACAGAGCCGAAAAACCTATGTTTGTCACGCTATTGTAATTCTTATTACTTTTTATTTCCAAAGAATCGGAAACCGTTGGTTTTTCGAGTAGGTTGGAGTTGGTTGTGATCATGTGAAAAGGGTGTGTGTAACTAAGGGTAATGTTGACCAACGGCCTAGTTAGCGAGTTGGTCGCGATTTTCGCACTCCTCGAATCACTTTTTGCTCTCCCTCTAACAAAAATAATAAATTAAACTATCACAAGTAAGATATATCAAATACAAAACAAACCCTAGAAGATGGGAAAAAATTCGGACTATTATGGGGTGTTAGGCATAAAAATTTGGATATTTGCAGATGAAAAACATGAAATCATCAAATCTACGAGAAGAAAGGAAAATTTACAGAAAAACATAGGAAAAGTAAGAGATTAAATCTCCCGGATAGTAATTTAGTTTATAATTACAACACGATGAGTTTACAGAAGAAACGGCCCTCAAAAAGCGCCCACGAAAAACGTTGACCAAATGGCACTACAAAAACAGGTCCTATTAGTGAGGGTTTTTTTGTTAGGGCGTCACAAATAGTCCTATTTGTGAGGGTTTTTGACCAACCGTGGGAAATAGTAGGTTTAGTCAAAGGAACAATTTTTCTTTTGTCGGTTTCGTGTTTCCGACAAAGTGTAAAAAACAATTCGAGCGAGAATAATGGCCACGGTTTGACCATCAAAAATAGTTTGAGAAATTGGCTCCACTTTTTTTGCACTCCCGCACTTATTTCACCAAATTTTAACTAAAATAAGAAGAAAAAAATTCTTTTTTTATTCTATTTTTCAAACTTTATCTTCTATCTTCTAAAAATATCTGTTCTCTTACCGTTTTCTCCGCCGCTGAAGAACTTCCAGGTTTGCTCTCGCCTCCTCTTCTATGTTACCTTCTCTCGTCTCTTCTCTTATCTCCTCCATGAATTTTCCGTTATCATCTCGTCTAGCTGTTCTCGATCTGTTCTTCCATTAACAGATCTGTTCTCTAAACAAAAGTAATTTGATTTTAATTTGAATCTTAATTTTGATTTTGATTTTAATTGTTTTTGTTTGCAGCAAGGAAAGGATGAAGCTCTGAAACTGAAAGAGACTGTTAAGGTAAGGAGAATCCATTAATGGGTTTGATTTTATTTTGCGAATTATTAATTTTAATTACTTGGTTTATATTTTTGCAGAACTAAAAGAGGAAACTTTGAGGAACCACGAGTCTATTAAGGTGAAAATTTGAATCTTAAAAGAAGATTTAATTTCTAGGGTTATTTTTTTCTTTGTTACTTTTAATTTCTTTTTTCTTTTTTCTTTTTTATGCCGGATCTAAAGGAAGAAGCTTTACCTACAGGAGTGTTTTAAGGTGAAGATTTTGATTGAAAATAAATTTAATTTAATTTAATTTTTTTTAGTTTTCAAATTTCAGTTTCTTTGATTTCCTTTTGATTGAAGTTTGTGTTCCTTTGTGTTGATGGAATTTGATGTCTTTTTTGTAGTTTTGTAATTTATTTTGTTAGATGTGGGTTTGGGTTCATTTGTGCTTTATATCTTCTATAAGTCTCAGAACTTAGTATGTTATTAGAATGGAAATTGAGTTTACCAATTGTATTTTGTCTAGAGGTACATAACAGTTCTTTGTAGTGTTTATGGCTTTCAAGAGTCTGATACTTTGAAGTGTTTATGACTTGATAATGGATCTAGGGATAACTAAATTAGGGGTGAATTGTTGAGGTTTGTGACTGATAGTTTAGGAAAGTAGTGAATAAACTGGTAAGCCCTCGCCCAACAGGGAGTCGATGTCATAATAGAGACAATAGGATGTGCCTGTTAACTTAATTTGAACATCATACGATGTCTGGTCATGATATGATTAGCCTGAACACATGATATAATGTTAAATAAATGGTGTCATTTCTATTACGGCACTTACGTTGACAAAAGAGGGAATTCATTGTCTAAATTGGTACCTAGTGTATACTTGCTTTAATGACTATAGCGATGTGCCTATGTCTACTTTGTTTATCACTTAGAATAAACGAGATTCTGTCTATTCACTGGACGACTCACATGCATAATCATGTCCTCTCTCTGTCCTCTCTCTGTCCTCCTATTTGTGGCTGTCCTGCTCCCAATTTGAACCATGTTTGCACTATGGATGGGATGATTTTACTATCCTTGATTTTATGTATTACTATAATTGGATGGAAATAAATATAGCCTTATTCCTTATGCTTCCTTTATAGATGAAAGTTGATGTGATTAAACTAGAAGGGAGCTTCTTTGCTTTCATTGTGGTTTTATGCTTCATGATTTTTAGCGGCGCAACAAGCATTTAATTAAGCAGTTTCCATAGCAAAACTTAGTCTTTGCATTTTTGGCCAGTTCGTGGTTGTTAGACTTTAATAGTTTGTTTTCGCTGCACCGTCCCTTCTTAGATTCTGACCATTTATATGAGGTCGATCTCTTGGAGGTATAAAAAAGGGCCGCTGCTGATGCCCAGGGATTTCGGGAAATTCTTTATTTTCTGTTGTACAAATAATTCTTATGTCATACTTGGGGATGGGTGTTCTATCCATCTCTACCTAAATTCTACAGTTGGTGTTGCAGGCAGGGATGATTGAAAATGGAGACACTATTATTGTTTAAATATGCAGTTTATGGGTGCGTATTCAATATTTTCTAAGTTCTAATTTATGAACGACGGAAATGAGATTATTGCGCATAATGAAGAATGTATGCTTCTTTGCTATCTCTTTAGCTATGGCGGGGTAAGAGTTAGTAGTGCCATTACTTTGGAATCATAATAAATAAATATATGTAGTACTAATATTTATCCGTGGAGTGAAAATGGGACTGTTGGCCATTGGAGTTAGATGAGTGTTAGTGATATGATGGGGATCATAATGGTGCCGGTCCTAACCAGTCTTAAGGTTGGGATGGATTAATCTTTTCTTTAATTAATTATTATATAATCCTTTTACATGTCATTTAAGTTAGTTCCATTTTCTGTGAGTACTTTGGGCTTATCTAAACTAATGTTTAAGTAGGCATCACTCTTGTTACTTGGGGCTACAGTACAGAGAGATTGGTAATTGGAATGTAATTTAAGTAGGCATCAATGGATATACTTTTAATATCTATTGTACATCAAACCTTTCTATGATGCCAGGTACCTTTTTTCCTTCCTATCATAAAGGTTTTATTGATTATCTTGGTTCAAGGATATTACAACTGAGAAATGGATAAGAGTTGGGTTCACCATCAGCGATCTAGTAAGGAGTTTCATGAAGGCTTGTGTTTGTTTTTAAACTATGCATTCGAAAAGGGGTTCGTTACCGAAGATAACAAAGCGAAGTGTCCATGCAAAGAGTGCGCCAATGTAGGTTACAAGACCAGAGATGATATATATTATGATGTAGTCGGTTATGGTAGGTTAAGGAGCTATACTATGGTATGTTAAGGAGATATATGATGATGCAGTCAGATATATGCTTATTATAATTTTAAGCAGTCCTAACACTATAATCTTATATGTAATTGGTATAGGAAATATCCAAGGTGAACAAAAAAAACAGGGAGAAACAAAACTCACCATACTACTGTCTCTAAACCACATGCAAAGTGTGCAGCAGAGGTAAGCTTTTATGTCACTGTATTAGTAATGCATTTCATTTGTTGTATGAAAAACTTTGGAATGCTACATGAAAACAAGATTTTTATGGGTGCGTTTGTTTGGTGATTGATTCAGGAATTCAACGTAGGTATACTTGTTTCTATTTCCATGCCTAGTTTCAGGTTCATTCCTTGATCTTCTTTGAAGATGATTTTCATATGTTGTGCTAGAAGGCGCAGGCAGAGCGATCTGCAGCCAATATTATGGCATAGCATAGGAATTGCTGTATCTATTGCATGCTTTGATATCATATTTATTTCCTGATAATCTATGTTTGAGTCTTGATAATTGGAAAAGATTTCTTAATCCATCATTTTGGATTCTAGCCATTGCATATCGTTTTCTTCCAGCTTTAATATGCATTATTCTCAGTATTGGTATTGCAGACTATGGTCACCTGACTTGTCCGTCCAAATTTATTTTCTTCTAACACATCCAATTCCACGTAGAAATGTGTGTATTGCGTCATGCTAAAGTCTCATCTTGATTAAGAGATTGTTATTCTTATCCCCCATAATTAAACTTGTTGATTTAGGAAAATCTTACCAAACAATTCAGTTCATGTTGTTTGTCATGTGAACATGTATTGATGAAAACTCGTGATGTGTGTACTAACCAGGATGTCGTTTACGCTTGAATACTTTTTTATAGTTGGGGGAGAAACTAGGGACGGCGTCCTAAACGTCACGAGGTTTTTGGAGTTACCCATACTAAAAAAGAAAACCAAGACCCCGGATGAAGTATTGATGGATCTCCAAGTGTCTCGGCAGAACTTGTACGTTATATATTTTTATTACTTAATGAATTTTGAATTTGTTTACATATGATTACTCAAGCATTTGACCATCAAATCGGTGTTTACGTAGAAGTCAATGGAGGAAGTAGAGATCCAAGCTAGCCAACCAAAGTTCTACGATTGTGCTACAAGGACGGCATGATGCATTTGCGAAGTGTGAGGACGAGATAAAGGGGTCGTGTTCGCTGTCTAGGCAGTGGTATAAAACCGCGAGAAATATTGGGGTGAAGGGTCATCAACCAAGCCAACCACTGAACCAAGTGCAGAAACTTTGAACCTTAGGAAACAACTGGAGGATACTCTTTCACAATTCAAAGCAGCAACACAACGAATAGGCCAATTAAGAGGCACTTCTTGTTGCGCATGATGAGCGGGAACTAGCAACACGACTTATCGGGCAGCCTTGGATAGGATTGCAGAGTCAAGGCACTATATTGAGGTAACCGAGTTGCTTCATTAAGTTATTTCCTCCTTCAAACCACAACGACATGAAATTTTCTGCGATGATAATGCTTGAAATGATGTGTATGTTACAGGACGGATGCGGAGATCAGGAACAATCCATGAATGGAAGATGTTGGTGTGGATGGGTGACTGATATAGGTGCTCGTTTTTTTTAATATAAGGGAATGGGATGATTCTTTTTTTGTTTTCATGCCATATGGGTGGGTGATTTTTTGAATGTAATTGTAAGGGAATGGGATGATGTCTTTTTTTGTTTTCATGCCATCAGTTGTGTTCGCAGGTTTTCCCAAACATTACACATGCTTACTAAATTCTGATGTTTTTAAAACAGTAAAATATACTTGCATATATATGTAAGTTTCAAAGCTCTGTAAAACTTTATTGTATATGAATATAAGTTCAATGGAGAACTCTCTAAAACTTTGTGATATATAAATGAAAGTTTCTATCTAAGATTTATTAACCGAGAATTTTGTCTCTAAAATCCAACTCTGGTGACCGGTTAACGTTAACGGACGACGGCCGGAAAATATTACTGAGGGTTTGTAAACCGTCACAAATGCGAAACCGGACTTGGGAGCCGTTGCCGGAAAAAGTTTAGCCGGCGGTGGTCGTATAATTGGTGAGGGCCAAATAACCGTCACAAATAGAGAATTTATTAGTGAGGGATGACCAACCGTCACAAAAGAGAAAAACCGTCACAAATAACATTTGTGACGCTACTAGTCATGACGGTCGGTCGACCGTCACAAATAAACATTTGTGACGGTTTTTGTACTTTTGTGACGGTTTTTTTTCTATTTGTGACGGTTTATGGACCCTCACTAATGGGACCTGTTTTTGTAGTGTGGCCACAATCCAAATCAACGATATTTTTGTTTTTATAAAAATAATTTTGTTAATAACTAGAAATAACCCGTGCCGTAACGGCACAACAAGAGCCAGAATAATAATTTGTTATAATGATTTTAATAATTACTGCCAACTATGGTAAGACTTATTTGTGTGAACTTGTAGCTATGAAAATCTACATGAATATAGACAATATTTTCAGGTTTTTCTTGCAGACTATATTATAAACGAATTCATTTGCTATTTGATGGTGACAAATTCAGCATTAATTATCTGGTTAATTTATGATATTTTTTAGGATTAATTTGGATGTTCTGTACGTGTATATACAATTACCAATACTTTCGCTTTTCCTATCATTCCAAAATTAAAATGTGAAAAATTAGAAGAAAAAAGCTCTGCACATAAGTTTTTAAAATAAATACGATATGTCAACCCGAAAATTACGCGAGACTGTAATTTCTTTCTCCTAGAATTACTGATTTTCTCAAAACTAATTATAGACGATGAATATGATGAAGACTATGAAGATTTTTATGTTATTTGGATGTATTTTTTTGATTTTGATGTTGAAGATCTTGATCTTGATTTTGCTGCTCGTGTTAAAGATGAAGTTCTGCTGCTATTAAAGACGATGATGTTTAGGTTTTTATATGGACTTCATTTTGAACGCGAAATTGGGGGATATAAAAAGGAATTAGGGGATATTGATTACTTCTCCCAACCCATGGTGTCTGCTAAGGGGTGACTTTTGGGTATGAAAATACTAAAATACCCTTCCCTCAAAATAAAAATTAAAAAACTTAAAATAAAAAAACATAATCATATCCCCCATTTCCATCTCCACTTCTTATTAATCTCTTTTCTGTGGTTAGAGCTTTGAAACCCAAATATTCCCATTCCCTTTCAAATTCTAAACTCTCCCCACTCTCTTTCAAATTCTCTTCTCCTTCTCTACGGCTCCTCACTTTGGAAACGAATTATTATTATTTTTAATTCGGAAGTGATGAAGATCATGCTGCAAGTGATGAAGACCATGCCGGAATTGATGAAGACCATGCCGGAAATTGGTGCCGACAAGCTTGGTAACTAACATTCAATGTCGTAACTAAGTACCGGCATGCTCAATAGAAATCTATCAATGCCGGTAGTCAAAGTGAAAAAAATTCAACTTTACGGATACTTTACATCATGTGCCTATGGCATAAAAATTAAAGCAACATACTATGCTGGGAAACCTGCCGCCATGCTCGAGAATTAACTAATTGTGCCGAAGTGGACCGATTAAAACCGGAAAAAATTCAAAATGGAATATTTTTTTACATCGCCTAAGTGATGAAGACCATGCCTAGGATTGGTGAAGAACCATCTTGAAAAATGGTGCGACATGCTTGGTAACTAACATTCAATGCCGTAACTAAGTGCTTAGGATGCTCGAAGAGAAATCTATCAATGCCGGTAGTCAAGTGAAAAAAATTGAAGTTTCCTGGATATTTTTCATCATGTGCCGGCATAGAAATTTAAGCAACATACTATGCAGGCATAGGTACCGACATGCTCGAGAATTGACCGACTAAGCCGGCAGTGGACTGATTAAAACCAAAATAAATAGGTTTTGAAGATCAAAACCAGAAAATTTTGTCATGAGAGGAAGTCTCATAGGGGCTACGCCCCAGGACCCCCCCGGATAGTGGCAAACATTTATGAAAATTTCCAACAAATGCCGCATGGTTTTTTTAGGTTGAATACAATGCCAAAGACCGAGCTATTTCAATTGCAACAATGGTGGATTCAAAGAAAAAAAAAAATCAAATTTTCAACCTCTTAGCAAGCAATCTCTTTCACAATCATCCTCCACTTTCACAAAAAAAATTCCCTCTCAAATTTTTTTCCATCTTTCTACTCTCATCTCATTCACCCAAATACAAATACACATTAATCATTTAACAAATACTTGAGATTTTTACTAATTATTATTAACCACTAAACCTGATTAGTGAGGGGTAGATTAGGATTTAAAAAAATACTTAGATAAGGGGTGACCCAAATTGATATCCGGATCCAGTTTTGTCCTTTTCTTATATACCCCAATTCCTTTTTATATCCCCCAATTTCGCGTTCTTCATTTTCTGGAATGAAGTCTGTTTTTTTAGGTTTTTATATGGACTTCATTTTCTGGAATGAAGTCAGTTTTTTTAGGTTTTTATATGGACTTCATTTCTGGAATGAAGTCTGTTTTTTTAGGTTTTTATAAGGACTTCATTTCTAGAATGAAGTGCTACAAGAAAATAAATAAAAATTAACACATAAGGGTATTTTTATCAATTTAATATTTTTAAATAATTATGGACCAAATAAGAAAGGCGTTTGACCAAAGGACCAAAAGAGACATGGGCCCACCTAAAAGGACTAAAAACGATACTTTTCCCTTTTAATAATGGGTTTCTGGAAGAGAGAGGAACCAAACTTGGGTCCCTCAAAAATGAACTATGATATTAGGCATACAATCTTTTAGGGCATACCAAGTAAAGACAAAAAGGAGTGTAAATAGCAAAATCAAGCCCCTTAACCAAATATTTTTGGTAATGGCAAATCTGCCCTTTTAGGATTAGTGTTAATACTAATGATTAGTTAAAATGATTCTGATTAGTGATTAGTTTTAGGATTATTTAGATATTAATTTGTGTAGATAAAAAATTTTGAGTAAGAAAAAAAAAAGTTAGGTTTTTTTAGAAGGAGAAGGGAAAGTGAGAAAAAATTTGTGTAAATTATTTAGTTACCCTTGAATTGTAGTCATTTAGCCATTCGCGGGGAAATTTTCCAACATATCTTATGTTTAATCTCACTTTTGTAGGTTAAAATCATCAAAGTCTGTGTTTTTTCACTAAGGTTCATGAAATCAGGATGAAGAATTAGGCTTAGGCAAAGTGTTGATTAAGAGCCGAACCTACCTTGTAGACCCCGAGAGTTCGGCTTGGTTGGTGTCCTAACAAGCGAACCCTACACCGAATCGTCGGAAGAAAAATGTTTAGGGTTTGGCTTATATTTAGAAATTAAGCAAGGCATTTGTTGAAACACATTGTTCGGCTATTTGAATAAGTAGAATATAAAGCTAACCTGATCATGTACATTTACGGGTTAATAATTTTGTATTGGTTCTGACACATATTGTGAATATCGTAATAGCCGAACCTCGTAAATGTGCTAGGTTCGGCACATATTATGATTATCGAATACGCAACTCCTGTGCATCTCTTTATGTGACTAGGTTCGGAAAACGAAATTTCACGAAATTTCAAGCCGGCTGTTCATATACACTTACAGGAAGCTTTTGTGAAGAAACAGTTCGGCTAAAAACGCAACTTAATTTTAAGCCGAACCTAACACTTAACGTCATTTAATCGATGAAAAACAGCAAATAGGAGATTGGGTTTGTAAATAGGAGATGGATTAGAAGACGATTTGGTTTGCCTAGTCTCTGCTTTTCTTTGTACGAGTCATTATGTAGTTCAGTTTAATCGACAATCAAATTTTTATGAATCGACCATTAATCACGGTGATGATTTTTTTTTTTTTTTTGCGGGAGGGGTAGAGTTCGGCTAGAGGAGGAAGAAGAAGAGATGTTAAGGGAAGTGATTTTGATTTTTAGAAAACTCGATTTTAGATTTTTGTATTAAGGGTATATAGGTAATTGAGCTACCCATAGGTTACCCCTTATAAGGTCACCCAAAATGGGACTATCATTTTGTATGCCCGGAAAGTTTTATGTATGCCTAATATCATAGTTCTCAAAAATTTCCACTTTTCAAAAAGGCTCTACTCCGTCCACATAAACCACACGTTGATTCACACAGACACATATAGGTGAATCGGATTGGGTAACCACATTTCGTATTTTAAGCCCAATATTTCATGGGAAGCCCAACTCCACAACCGACCGGAAGGGGATGTCAAAGATGACACTCAACTGGAGGATACCAAGCATTTTGAAACACACAGGATTGTCAACTATAATCTCCGAACACACATATATTGTATATATTCAAACATACCAGTCAAGAAAATGCCGCATCGGGTTCACCTGCCAAAACTGCTTGCACGAGCACATTTCCACATCCAGAATCAAGGAGCAAATACTATGGCAAGTAAACGAACTGATAAATTTCATAAGTATTATCAACGAACATTAAATCCCAGGTAATCAGCAGGCGACACCGAGGAACAAAGATGGTTGGCTGTTGTTGATGTCCTTCCTTCCAAGTTGGAGACAGAAAATAAGCCAAACAGAAGAACCATTTGACTTGTACATTATTATGCATACAACAGTTCAAAGAAAACCAAAACTCGCAGGACAACAAGATGATACCGATCAGTTCAAAGATGACCGAAATTCAACAAAGGAGATATCAGAAAAGAGATTGAAAAATCTCAAAGTAATTCGAGTACAATGCTCAGTACTAGACATCAACATTTCTGAATCTAAAATCTCGACCCCTAAGTAATCAACGGGACATCTACATTTCTGAACCTAAAAATCTCGACCCCTAAGTAATCAACGGGACCTTGAATAGATACATGAGGCTTCCCAAGCTTCACACGAACAGCAGATATTTGAGAGAACCTTTGTAGTGTTTTCGTGGCGATGAGGTGAGTCACCGACTCCAACAGATTATAACCAGGTCCTTCCATTACATCCTTAGCAATGCTGCAAGTCATTCCAACAGATTTTTTTTAGAAACTTCAAGTTGTGACGAGCGCATGACAAGAGTACAAGGAGAAAACAGGGAGGCACAAAATATTGATCTAGCACAACATGTAGACATGCAAGTACTTCTGATCCTAAATAAAAAGGTTGGATAAAATAAATTACCTAAACGTGCATATATGTGTATGAAGAATTGGTACTAGTTTCTAATCGAAAATGGAATGAGTCAAGTGTGTCGATTGCAGCATAATGTAAGTATTACTATGAACATTACTCTTGCCATAAGTAAGTATTACTCTAAACCACATAATATCTATCCAGGGATGCATTCGTGCAGTATTACTCTAAACCACAAGTAATAAAGAAGCGCCAAGTTGGTTGGTGTACTCACTTGTAAATGTCCACATAGCTTACACTGTCATTTATATTATCAGATTTACCAGCCTCACGAAGATCAACCCATGCATCTATGTCAACCACAAACTTCTGACCCAGAGTTTTCTCTTCTGGTAAAACGCCATGATATCCTTGAAACATCAAGCCTCTTAGTATAAGTTTGTCACCTTTCAAAATCATAGCATCTGCTTCCATCTATACATTAAGAAAGTAAATGAGAGAACTAGAATCAGTCAGGGTTCACATTAACACCATGAAATCCACATTACATAATAACAAAATTCAGTAACACAACAAAACAGTACTAATGAGTATAAACAAAACCTCTCTTAGACATTTTATCAAACAGGTAGACAGCAGAATTGAAGTTAAACATAATACCTTTAACTTTGAAGATTAAAAACCGTTTCTGATTAATCTACTGGAAGAAGATGAATACTGCTTGCCTTTAACGGGAATACATCGAGATTCTAGTCTTAATTTTTGCTGTAAAATGTTTTGGAAATGAGGAAAGTTGGATATCAAAAAGAAAACGAGGCTGAGAACGTTAGGTGGATAATGGATTCCGAATGGTCAAGTGTTATATGGTGCTTGGAATTTACTTATTTACCATTACTCTTTACTTTTGGCCATTTTACTAGGGGTAAGAAATGAGATTGGGTCAAGATACCGGTCAACACCTAAAGCCGTGAATGGGCAAAATGTGCCCCCCTAGCCAAATTCATACGAGTCGTAACTTGTTTTGACTGTTTTTTTTGATCCGTAAAGTATTTGGTGTTGACGAGTTTTGAATTCAGGTCACTGATATCATCGCCCATTGACTTTATCACTGTATCACAGTGACATAACTTGGATATCTCATGCATAAGCCTGTAGATTTTTTTAAATCAAGTTTGTGGATTTGTGCTGAATACAAGATACATAGTTGTACATGACTCAGAAATCTCCGAGTCAGATGCATAAGCCGACAAATAAGCCTAAACATCTGGAAAAAATAAGCGACCTAACATCTGACTCGACCGAGTCAGACGCGCCTTCGAGGATCTTTTGATAAAGTCTTGTATATGGGGTTGGGTGGTCGTCTCTTTCTTCATCTGGTTTGTTGCTGGTATTCCCATGTCGGAGATTTGCTCTCTTTCCTGGTAAATCATCTTTATATTCCGGTGATGGTCATGGATTAACCTATTATTGTTTTACAATCAAAAAATTCAACTGTGTTATAGGGCCTGTGGCCCATGGATGTGCGGTCCATTAGAATACTAGGGTTTCCCTTCCCTTGTATAAATAGAAATGCTATACCTATGTAATATGGTTCCCTCTCTGGCTAATAGAAATGTTCTTCCCTTTTTATCTCTTTTCTTATTACCACTACAAAACGTTATCATGGACAAAAGCTGTGCAGTGAGCTAGATTGAATCGGGCGTTTTTTTTTTTCACATGGACGATTTTGATCAACGCAATTATGGAATCATCATTAAGCTAAGTGTTCCTCTTCTTTTTCGATTTGATTTAATGAAGGAAATGAAAACTGTTGATTTGGTTTGAATTGTACTGATACGATTGATTTTTTTTTTACAAGACTTCGATCCATCATAATCTGGATTTGGTACTTCTGTCTTGTTTTTGTTCTCTCAATCGTAAGCTGAGAAGGTATACCTAAAACTCGTCCCCTTTGTTTTCGAGGTATGCCTAAATAAATCCCCTTTTGTTTTTATATAATATGCATTCTGAGGCATCTCCGTCTTTGTATGTATCCATGTCTTTGTATGGTTGATTAATATGATTAATAATGTTTGATTGAACATATGCTTTACATATCATTTTATATCCAGAAACAAAAAAAGTTAATGCCTTCTATGTTTATTTCTGACTCTATCCTCAATTACTTAGTATTATATAATATTATAATGTTTGATATGTATATGCTATTTTTATATTGATGATTGAAATCTCAACCATATCTGTTTCAATATGCTTTTGGTATTGGTTGTACTGTCATACACTGTTTGTCTGTTCTATGCCAAATATTTTTCACATGTCTGTAAAAAAAAAAAAACTTTTCTCATGGCTTTTGTTTTGATGAGGGTTGTATATATATATATATATATATATTTATTTTACTTTTACTCACATGATGCGAATCAGAGGAAGTGTTTGTTGTCTGCCATGTATTTGATGTGTGCCCATCCATGATTACCTCATTTTTTGATGACAAAATAATAATTGATTATTAGTAACTTGTGATTGGATTGTAAATAATTTATTATTATTTTAATATGTGAGAAAATGATATCTTGTCCTCTTGGTTATGTAAACATATGAGAAAATGATTTCCTAATGCTTTGATTTTCAATAAATAATAACGAAAATAAAAATAGATTATGAAAGTTCATCTTTTAGTCTGACATGTTGTTTGGCTCACATGTTCTTGTCGTTGACTTATTATTCCTTTACTGGTATTTTGCCATCTCATGCATTACCACTTTTTGTTGTTACATTCTTTATATTATTTTATATGTATTAAAATTGTATTGATATTATAATGAAACATTTTTTTAGCTTCACAAAAATAAACATTTTTTTAGCTTCACAATAATTGTATTTTTATTAATTTTTTCATTATTTCTTCCTTAGCAAATATTAGCTTTTTCCTCTCTCTTCCATGGAGATTTACATCCATGGAGAGCCGACTGGTTTCTTCGATTTTTTCTTTAGATTTTGATTTCTTTTCAGGCTTGGCTTTCCACGTTTTTCTCTTTACTTATTTTTCAATCTTTGTCTTTGGTCGCGGCTTGGTTTATTTCGTTTTATTCCTTTCTAGGGTTCATACCATTCTTTTTAGGGTTTATCTTGTTTTGATATTGCAATGCCCAGAAACACCAGGGCATCTTTTCGCCATGCTACCCTTTCTTCCCAAGACTCCATGGTTTCTTCCCCTCCTACCACTGAAGCTGCTCCAGGCGACAATATCTGTCACTGCCCTTTCAAACATTTCCATGGCTGTCAGGATGGTGTCAACGGTAGAGGTTTGGCCAAGGGTTCTATCTTGAAGCACTTATATGACAGGCATCTTTGCTCTGAGGACAAGAGAGATTTCTGCAGAGAATTGACTGCCTCTAACTTGAACATATACCTGGCTTGGGAGAAGGTTTTGGGTTGTCTTCAAATGTGGCTGTGTGGCAGATGTATGCGTCTGCATGGGTGGAGGAAGTCTTGCAAGGGGAGGGAAGGTTTGGTGCATGGAGACGTTGTTGCAGGTCCTTTCAGTGGTACAGGGATTGGTTTTCTTCTTCACGGAATTGATAAGACAGTGGAGTTTAATGGTGAGAGCTCAGGGCTTTCTGTTACCACAGCTGGGAGTGTTGTTTCTGAGTGTGGTGCTGAAGTTGTTTCAGAAGTGGGTGCAGACACGATTCTCTCTACTGATCTTCTTAACACCGTACTGCAAAGACAATTTACCACTGTCACTTGCATACCGCATAAGTGCAGGTTGGTCTTTTCGAGAACTCTTAAAGCTTGCCTTGACAGGGTTATTGTTAACCCGAGAATATGTCGACATGGTTGCGGCTTCTTTTTCTTCCAATCATGCTCTTACTTTGTTCCAACCGAGGAATTCGCGAGAGGAAATCGTAACAGAGGCGTATGCAAATCATGGCCATTAACCAAGCTTTGGCGACTTGGAAAGAACCCAATGGTTGTTTCACTCGGTGAATAACTTTGTTGCAACGACCTCTCCGGCATGGCGTGGTTTCAAAAGGTGACAGGAAGGCGGGCGATGATTCACTTAAAGCTTGCGCAAGAAGATAAGTTGTGGTCACTTATTGCAGACTATCCGAGTGTTGTCTTCATCTGGGATTGCACCGCGCAATGAGAGTACTTTTCTCGAATTACAAGACAAGCATCCTTCTGCGCCTCACCCGGATATTCCTGAGGAAGCTGTGGCGGTCGATCCAATTGCAGTGGATAAGCGAGCAGTTTTGGGAGCTATTAAGAGCTTCCCAAAAGGCACTTCTTGTGGCCGGGATGGGTTACGCGCGCAACACTTGGTTGATGCAATGAGTGGAGCTGCGGCAGGCATTGCAGATGAGTTACTCTTTTCGATTACAGGTGTTGTCAACCTTTGGTTGGCTGGTAAGTGCCCTGTGGCTTTGGGAGAGTTCATTGCTAGTGCACCCTTAACTCCTCTACTTAAACCTGGAGGTGGCATTAGGCCCATTGCTGTTGGCACGGTCTGGCGAAGGCTAGTTTCGAAAGTAGCGGCTTTCTCTGTTGGCAAGGAAATGTCATCTTATTTAGGTGATTATCAATTTGGAGTTGGTGTTCCGGCTGGCGGTGAGAGTATTTTACATGCTGTAAATCGCCTACTTGAGATGCAAGGTCGCTCGGACAAAATGTCAATGTTGCTCATTGACTTTTCAAATGCCTTCAACTTGGTGAGTAGATCTCAACTCATTAAGGAAGTTCGCCTTCGTTGTCCAGGTATTTCTCGCTGGGTAGAGTTTTGTTACTTGAGGCCTGCTAAACTCTATTATGATCATTATGTTTTGTCTTCTGATCTTGGAGTTCAACAAGGTGACCCCCTCGGTCCCTTGTTATTTGCATTGACACTTCACCCCCTAGTGAAGACCATTGCTTCCCAATGCAAACTTGATCTGCATGCCTGGTACCTTGATGATGGCACTATCATTGGTGATACTTTGGAGGTAGCCAAAGCTCTCAGCATTATCGAGAAAGAAGGACCGAGCAGGGGTTTACATCTCAACATAAAGAAGACGGGAGTATTTTGGCCTTCCTCTGATCCTAGGAGTTTAGTTGAGGGCGTTTTCCCTGCTGATATTGGTAGACCCTCTAATGGCGTCAAACTTTTGGGTGGTCCGGTGAGTTTGGATGTGAACTTTATCAGTGGTATGATGTTGAGCAGGGTGAATAAAACTGTTCAATTAATGTCCGCAATCAAGAAGCTCAAAGACCCCCAAAGCGAGATGTTGTTACTTCGCAATTGCACTGGTGTGTCTAGATTATATTTTGCGATGCGCACTACCAATCCTGCTACCCTGCAACCGGCCATTGACCTTTTCGATGATCATTTACTTAAGTACTTGAGATTACTAATCACTGGTGATGGTGCGGGGTTTGGTCCTTTACAACAGCGTCTAGCTACCTTGCCTATCAAAGACGGCGGTTTGGGCATCTACACCATGGCGGACACCAATCCTCATTTGCTACCTCGCTTCTCGTGAGCCAGGACTACTTCGGTGCGAGGCGATTCTTGGTAACTCATTCTCAACGACAAAGGTTCTGTTTATCGGTTGCACTTGATTATTCTGTATGTGGATTACCTTCTACCTACTGTGTCAATGATACTGCCCCCCCTTCCATGCATTCTCTGGCAGTCACTTATTTTGATGCGGTCAAGAAGCAAATCCCACACCAATTTTCTATGTCTGCAAGAGATTCCATCTTGTGGCAGTGCAATCGTGTTAAGCATGCTCAGGACTATTTATTGGCTTTACCTATTAGCGGGCTTAATCAGTGTATTGGTCCGAGACAGTTTAGAGCGGTGCTTTGCTATCGTCTTGGCATCCCATTGTTTGTTGAGAATGGCTTGTGCCCAAGTTGTAACAAATCCATGGACATGTTTGGAGATCATGCGCTTCATTGTGCTAAGGATATTGGTCCAAAGTTTCGACATGATGGTGTACGGGATATAGTTCTTTGATATTTGTTACAAAGTCATGCGCTGCTCTTAATTAAGGAAGCTTCTCTCGGATTTCTGACGACTGAAGACAAGGATTTGAAACCCGCCGATATTCTTGTGCTCAACTGGGAGAATGGACAGGATGTCTGCATGGATGTCACAGGTGTTTCGCCCTTCGCTGGAGATGGAGTTCGCTCATTCGTTCCGAGTAAGGCGATAGCTAATCTTTGTTTCACGCAAACACGCCAAATACTTAGACAAGTGTGTTTCGCATGGCCATGGCTTGGGAGTCCTAGCTTTCTCCACCTTGGGGGAACTTGGTGATGACACCTTGTGTTTTTCAAGCGTTTGAAGAATGTTTAGTTAATAATGATGCTAGTAGTGGTTTTGGTAGTTTTATTTTTCATAGATTAGGCATAGCTATTCAAAAAGGTGTTGGGGCTCAGCTTGTTGCTAGGCTGCCAACAAAAACCTTTGTGTAATCATTCATTATTAGATAATATAATAAAATAAACCAATGTTAATTAATAATATACATGGTAACTAAAAGATTTTTAATAATAATTTAGTCAATTAATAATATACACGTTAATTAAAAAAAATTTTAAAAATGGAAAAAAATGACTATTTAGTTTCCAGGAATACATTTATGCACATGCACATGCAAACACAATTAATATAATAATAATAATAATATATTCATGCATTCATGCAAGTCATTTTAGTTTCCACCAATACATTCATGCACATGCACATGCAAATATAATTAAAATAAAAATAAATAAAATATATTACATGCATTCATGCAAAGTCAATATAGAAATAACTTTTAGTTTACACAAATACATTCATGCACATATACAATTAGAATAATAATTATAATTATTTCGTTTAAATATCACATTTATTTAAAAATGATGTCATTTAATTGTTTGTTTTATTTCTGTGAAACCAAAACATTAAACCGCACTACGCCTTTTAAATGGGCATGTAACTCTCCATGGGCTTTGCACCACGTTATGACCTTAAACGAGTTAACACTACTAACTGGATCATCATAATTTGGCCATTAACCGGGTTATGGTATATATTTTTTTAGTAAGGTTTTTCCAGTTGGACCCAACTCGACTCAAAAATGACATGTTGGACTCAGAAGTACTTGAGCATCATTATTGTGTATTTAAGGTGGAAATCATTTCTTTGAAAAAGAATAAGGAGTATATTCCTTCATACAACTTTATGTCAATGACAACGCACTATCTAAAGGTAGAGCTACATATGCCCTTGTGTTTTTAAACACATGCATCCCAATTTTTGTGGAAGAACTCACAGAAAGTGATATGAATCAGATTTTTTTCTCCCTCTTCCATTTTTTATACTTCATCAAAACTAATGAACCAGTATATCTTAAAGTATCAACAAGAAATTCACTATATTTAGTAAGCTATTCAACCTAAAGTAAATGGTTGACATTCAAAATGAGATTCTCTTGGCTTGTTGCGATAAAGAAATTTCTCAAATTAAGCTAAATGTAGCAAACCGAAAATGGAAACAACACGAAGTAATGAGTGTTAGATGTATCTTGACTTATGTGAAGCATGTGAAAATGGACATGTATATATCATGACACAAAGATGTATTTTTGTACCGGTAGTAATGACACCAAAGTACGGTATCAACCGAACATTGGATTAAGCTAAGATGTAATTCTAGCTTGCATCAAAATAAAGAGTTGGGAATGAATCTTGTTACTAGTATTGGTACAAGCAATGTAATGCGGTACCATAGTAATAATAGATTCCAGTAGGAATACTTTATCCATAAACTTTATTGGTAAGAATAACTTTGCCTAGCCATTTGATTTCAGTTGAACTAGACCCATTTTTAGCACTTATGAAAAGTACATAATTATATATCACGAGAAAAATTCATTAAAGCACTTGAGATATATCTCGGATGAAAAGTATATTGTCCCCATGAAACGTAACATATATTCACTCTAAAGTACTTGAGTTGAATCCCATTTTTGTTACGTAATAAGGTCACATCACTTATTACACGAAACTCTTATGGAATTTAAATTAGTTGTTGAACTATTTCCTTATAATGTGACTACGATGATTGGATCATAGAGCGAAGCAATGCTCAAATTTGTTTCTAAGATGAAACAAAGATTAAAAGTCACAAAAGCTCTATATGTACCGAGAGCTAATCACCTTGTTAAATTCCAAAGAGACCCATGCAAGTGGGTATCATATGGAAACTCACAATGGTGAGAATATAATTAATTGCATCTTTTATAGTTTCTAATATATTTGGAAGGAAATATATCTTAGAGAAACTAATAAGTTAATCTAGCGAAATGTAAATCACTATAATATTTGGATTATTGAATCCATATTGACTCCGGCGATGAAATGTTGGGAATTGACTCGTACAGGCTTTAACATAACCATAAAGGCACTTTGGTTGTGAATTGATGTTTCATTTTAAAAGGAATCATACGTACATCATTGTATTTGAGTGGCGAGATAATGGGAAAAAGATTGACAGAATGCGAAGTGACAACATATCTCTCAATAAGTGTTTTCTAAAGTGCTAGTTGCACAACTCCCTCCCCCTCCCATTATGCTTTTAAGTAAGAAAGCATATCACTCATTCACAAAGTCTTGATAAAAAACAGATTGAGACCATCATAAGATGCAAATGGTAAACAATCCATATTACAAAGAAAACAAGGTGAAATTTAGAAAAATATTCATGCGAATGCGGACCATTAAAGTGACTTATGGATCTGGTGAATGTTTTGACATTTTGGACTAAATGTAGTTCCCAAGAAATTTGCGTTTGGAAAACTACTAGCACATATTTTACATGTAAGGGCTCACCACCCCTTGTAAATGCTAGTGAGTGTACATCAAAAAGGACTTGATGGTTATTGTATGTTTAATAGGATCAATGCAGAGTATCCTATACCCAAAAGGTCTCATAAAGGCTATCATCAAAGGTTATAGATGGTGCCTAAGGCATGGTTATGCGTATAAACCTACCTTTAACTGGCAGGGAATTTACAATATTAACGCATCTTTACTTAATTCGTTTTAGAACCCAATATTAGTCAACCTTTTTATGCGTACCAGTTGGTAAATCGGATTTAAGCCCCGACATTTTTGTTCTTAAGCATTTTTGGTTGCACTATATATGTGCCATTACGACTCCACATCGTACTATGATGGGTATTCAAAGCATTAAGTAGTTATGTTGGAAATGAGTTCCCAACAATTATCCGCATTTTAAAACCTTTGGCAGGAGATCTCTTACCGCTAGATTTGCCGGTTGTCATTTTAATTAAACAATCTTCCCGTCGTTAGGGGGAGATAAGAAAAGTATTTTCTAAGAAAACGACAGGAATTGTCGTGGTGTGTTCCCACTGTGTCTCATATTGATTCTTGTACTCCACAAATGTAAATGTGAAGTGACAAAGAATAATCGATTTTTAGAATGTACAATGATGTCGCTAAAGTGACAAGATCACAAATACACTTGCAAATATTCTGCCAAGGTTAGAAATCCTCGGTATGGGGTACACCATAGCCTAAGGTGTTGCAACTACACTTGGTGGAAGTGTAGTTGAGGCGTGGCTCCATAAAGGAAGATGGAGAGACCACCGAGGTTCGATCAATGCTCACCTTACAAAGGAAGTAGATGAGTAAGGCACAACCTAATTTGTATTATTAATGAAATCATCTCATTTGATTGTCTCGACTATGTCCATGAATCAATACTTTGGAGGACGCTCAGAAGTTTTAAATGATTCTAGAGAACAATGAAATCCCCGATGGATTATGAGAATGCACATGAGTCAATGGAAGGTCATGCGTGCAATGATGATATAATCCATAAATAGTTGCTCTAGAAGTAGAGCATAATGAGATCGAACCATGCTTTATTTTGATTAATTTCAAATAAATAGCATATTTGGCCTACACAATCCGGGTAGAACTTGGTTCTTTGACAAATATATGTATTTGGTGTGGTAGTGCTAACCAACCAAGTGTAAAGCCTATTGGACATACATGATTAATTTGTCACAAAGCATAATGAGAAGAAAGAAGTCTTAAAGTATAAAGACTCGCCTTGTGGCGCGAGGTTTCTCACAAAGCCCCAGAATTGTTCTCTTATAATGAACTTTATAGTGTTCCGCTACTTAGTTTGCTTGTAATTTCAAAAGGACTTGAAATGCGGCATATGTATGTGGTTGTTACGTATCTCTGAAAGAATCAAGAGACAGAAGATATTTACAAAAAGTACTTGATAGCCTTTTGTTACCTAAATCAAGTAACTCTAAACCACGAGAGTGCGTTCTGATTAGATAGAACGCTCACTTATAGATAGCAATCAGGCGGATGTGGTATACCCATCTAAGTGGCTATTTGATTTGTAGGGGATAGACAAGTAAGTTATTTTTCCTTGCGTATTCACAAGAAAGTTCCTGCTTTGGAATTGTAGCTATCTATGTCGATGGTATAGACATGATGGGTACTCTTGATGTAATAAGATACCTTAAAAGCTATTTGAAATCCGAATTTGAGATGAAAAATGCGGGAAATCTCGACCAAATCTTTTGAGCTTATGGTATATTATTCCACCGGTTGCATATGTCTAAAGTTCTCGGGAAATTTAACAAAGACATGCATCCCGATAGCACTCCCGATTAGTCGAGGTTCAAATGTAAGTAAGTGACCATTTCATCTAAAGGAAGATGATGAAGATGTATTGGGAGATCAAATTCTCATATCTAAGTACAATATCCCAATTGTTGTACTTAGTATAGTAATATACTCGATTAAATTTTACACCCTCATGGAAATTGTTAGCTAGATATAGCTCGAGCGCCAACGCAACGTCATTGGAATGGTACGGTGAATGTAATCATGTACTTAAAAGTAACCAACGACATGAGTTTGTTTTATCCCTACAAATACATAAAAAGGAATGCTAAAGGAACTGCAATCCAAAGGTTGTTGATTATGAAGGAACAATAATCTTGTAATCGGGGGGATATGGTAGACTATTTTCTAAGTCATTGCGATATTCGGTTTCGAAAAGTATATGACTAAAGGAACCATCTGGAACAACTACGAAAGTAATCGGGGAGATGCGCTGAGCATCGGGGGGAGGATCCCGGATATGATGTCGACATATTTTATTTCGAAATTGAAGATGTGTTGTACTCTTTTTCCCTTCGATCGAGAATAATTTTTCCCAAAGGGTTTTTCACTCGGCTTGGTCTTTTAGCGAGACAACACTAAAAACGTCAAGTATGTTGAATGTTGAAGACATAAAGATCGTGTTGATATTACTAAAAATATACGAATCAAAGAAATGCAAACGCGATAGTCGGTTAAGCAACGTAACTTCGAATCAACAACAAGGTCTTATAAACATTCAAGTCACCAAAGTAATGTGTGATAAACTTCTTTTGAAGCTGCGTTAGACTAATGAAAATTGTTTGACATCGAGGGGGCATCTAATAGTGTGGTGAACTATTTTCCTTCACCGAGGTTGCTTTTTTCCTACATGGTTTTGTTACTCGGCAAGGTTTTTAATGAGACAACAACAAACACCGGAATGTAATTTCCCGGCTAAGGCTATTGACTTTCCCACGAGGATTTTCTACCACGCAAGAGTTGTGAAGAAACTAGTCGACTTCAATGGAGCAAAGTGATCATCTACAACGGATCACCTTTACTTGCATCTCACGTTGTACTCTTTTCCCTTCGTCAAGGTTTTGTCCTACTTGGTTTTCCTTGTCAAGGTTTTAATGAGGCAACATATTCGAGTCTAACTCATTCTCGTTTGCGTAATATTGTACTCTTTTTCTTTAGTTCGGGTTTTGTCCCTTTGGGTTTCCCTGACGGAGTTTTAACGAGACAATTTACTTAAACTCGTTGATCTTTGATGATCGCGCATTGCATGTGATGAACTACATGTAAAGTACAAGACAACATGTGAAGTACTACATGTGAAGAGTTGTACCAAGGTTTTATCTCACTTGGGTTTTCCTTGTCAAAGTTTTAATGAGGCAATTGATTAGGCACAAGTCATCAAGGAGAGCAACATTTGAAGAACCACATTCAAAGCACTATATGTGAAGCACTATGTATAAAGTTTTGTTATTGAACCGCACAAGGGGGAGTGTTATAGGGCCTGTGGCCTATGGATGTGCGGTCCATTAGAATACTAGGGTTTCCCTTCCCTTGTATAAATAGAAATGCTATACCTATGTAATATGGTTCCCTCTCTGGCTAATAGAAATGTTCTTCCCTTTTTATCTCTTTTCTTATTACAACTACAAAAAACTGAACTTTATCGTAGTGTTTAACTCACAGATCAGTGAATTTGTACATAAATGCACATTATTATTACGACAAAAATATAAATGAAACTAGTTCAAAGACCATTCTGAGCACAAGGCTCAGCACTAAACACGAAACCTCTGGACCTAAAAATCTCGATCCCTAAATAATCAACGGGACCTTGAATGGATACATGAGGCTTCCCAAGCTTCACACGAACAGTAGATATTTGAGAGAACCTTTCAAGTGTTCTTGTGGCGACGAGGTGAGCCACCGTCTCCAAGAGATTATAACCAGGTCCTTCCACTACATCCTTAACAATACTGCAAGTCATTCAGGCACAAATTATTGATCTAGCAAAACACGTAAAAATGTACGTATTTATGATCTTCGAGAAAAGGTAGGTATACTCACTTGTAAAGATCCACATAGCTTACACTGTCATTTATGTTGTCAGATTTACCAGGTTCACGAAGATCAACCCATGCATCCATATCAATCACAAACTTCTGACCCAGAGTTTTCTCTTCGGGGAGAACACCGTGATATCCATGAAACATCAAGCCTCTTAGTATAAGTTTGTCACCTTTCAAGATCATACAATCTGTTTCCATCTGTTAAGAAGACACAATGAACTAGAATCATCAGTATACGCTCGTGAACGGAGAAATCAAGTTGAATCGACTTTAAACGATGAATAATACAAAAAAAATGCTAGAGCAGAGAATGGTAAAATCTAACCTTTTGCTGTAAGATACCAAATATGAGGGGGACGAAGATTATCAAACAAAAAACCATCAATTTTATCATTCTGTTCTTATGGAAATGAGGAATGTTGGATTACCAAAGAGAAGAAATTCCAAGTATGAGCGGGGTGATGGTTTTATGGTGTCCATAAGGTAGACTTTCGGTTAGACATGGTACCTCCCCAACTTTCCTTCTTTCTTTAACAGTCAGTCTTACATCATGATGTGGGAAAACTCCAGAATGACCGCCATAAACCAGCAGCTCTGAGTTAAAAGCAAACTTTATCTCCCATAATTAGGATTACAGTAGCAGCAATAAGTTAATTACTGGGTAGAGTCTGTCATGTGATCATCTGCCCCACCTTTGCTTTCTCTATTGTGTAGTTTTGTCTGTGTATACTCGAAATGAAGTTTATCTCATTTGATTTGAATCTGTTATAGTATAGATCCAACATGATTACTTGAAGGAGTTCAAAATCTCTGGTAAACATTTTATCAAGCACTTAGAGAGCAGAATTGAGGTTGAGAACAGTACCTTCAATGAAGCTCTAAGTATTATGGATATTAAAACCGTTTGTGCTTAATCAACTAGACTAGAACAAGATGACATATTGTTTTCCATTCGCTGAAAGATTTTGAGATTGGGGTTTTACTTTTTGCTGCAAAATCTTGTGGAAAGTTAGAGAATGTTTGTTAGGTGGATAATGGATTCTTGAATGGTTTACTGTTACTCTTATATGGTGCTTGGAATTTACTTATTTACCATTACTCTTTTACTCCTTTGAATAGAGATAAGATAAAAATGACATTTGTGATGCACCCACCCCATTCCCATCATGTGGGCACTACCTGCATCGATAGTGTTCAACTTGCCAATGGTTTATGAATATAACTTGTTGACTTGATATCCTAAAATAAATTGAATATTCCGTGCATTTTTTGTCAGCAACACCATAAAAATACCTGGCACTTTTAGGGGCGACCCCGAAAGAATTAGGGGCGACCCCGAAAGAATTAGGGGCGACACTAAAAGACAAAAAGTGTCTGAAAAACGTAAATCTAAGCTACCCTTATATTTGATTTTGAAATGGCCAATATGCCCTTATATAATCGGTAGCCAACACCATAATCGGTAGGTTAAGGTGAATCGGTAGGTTAAATTGAAACTATACCTCACAGATTGTTGTGTAAATCCTTGACCAATAATCCCTTTATAATCGGTAGCTTATCAACTTATAAGACTACCGATTATAAGGAGCTCAATATTGACCTTGGCCAAATTCCATAGGTTTTGAGGGTGCGAGCCAACCATAACCACTTGGATAGAGTCATGGATCTAGCCATAATCGGAAGCCTAATAGGTTCCACAACCTACCCGATTATAGGTTGCCCCAAATTTAGTTTTTTCTAAAATCCTTCACGTAATGAATGTTGGAAATATACCATAATCGGTAGGGTATATAATTATACAACCAACCGATTATAACGAGCCCCGAATCAACCTTTGCCATATTTCATAGGTTTTGAGTGCTCTCACCGACCATAACCACTTGGTTCGTGTTTTGGATGCGGCGTTAATCGGGAGTTAAATATATTACCAAAACATCAATCATGGGTTGCCCCAAAATGAGTTTTTTTCTAAAATCCTTCATGTAAGGGAATTTGAAATATACCATAATCGGTAGAGTTAACAACCTACCCGATTATAAGAGCCCCAGATCGAACCCTTGCCAAATTCCGTAGGTTTGAGTGTACAGAGCCAGGACATAACCATGTGGTTCGTGATTTGGATGTAGCCATAATCGTACGGAAGATAGGTTCCAAAACCTATCGATTATAGGTTGCCCAAAATGAGTTTTTCTAAAATCCTTCATTTTATGAATTTTTAAATCTACCATAATCGGTAGTCTACTCAACTTAATAAACTACCGATTGTAAGGAGACCCAGATCGAACCCTTGCCAAAATCCATAGGTTAAGAGGGTACAAAGCCAGGCCTAACCATGTGGTTCGTGATTTGGAAGTATCCATAATCGTACGGAATATAGGTTCCAAAACCTACCGATTATAGGTTGCCCCTAAATGAGTTTTTTCTAAAATCCTTATTTGCTTTAATTTGCAATCTGACATAATCGGTAGATGATAAAACTTATACACTATCGATTATAAGTGGTCAGGGATTCAACCTTTGACAAAAACTATAATATTCGGTAGCCAAAACAATAATCGGTAGTTTCACTCAATAATCGGAAGCAAACTCTTGTAATCGGTAGGCTGGGGTCTATATACTAGTGTTTGGAAAAAAAAATTGACTCATCGTGAGGTAACTCCCAGATTGAGTGAGAGAAGAAGAAGAAAAAAAAAGAAGAAGTGGGTATATGTTGCCAACTTCCGATTTTTGCCAACTTCCATAAACATGGATGGGTCGAAGAAGGAGGACGTGAAGTTGTTGAATTTCAAGGTTCACTACCGTTTAGAGATGACGATTTGGGGTATATGTTGAATGATCCAAACTTCGATGGAGATGAAACCCTAGAACTGACGCTTTCATGGATGAAAATGGAGAATCACCACGAGATCGAAGCTAACGATTCATCAAACATACGGGTATGTTGTTAACAAACTCTAATACCCATGTTATCCATGTTACATGCGTTTGTGTGTGTTTTCGAACGTGAAAATTCGATTTTGCATGCATTGAATGACATGAGCGACATATATTCGGTAGTAAATTTAGTAACATATCTCTGGAGATTATTAATAATCGGGTATATTTTGATGTATTAATATGCCGAATATGAAAAAATCCCCAAATTGAAAGCTTCAATTTCTCATAATCGGAATTTGTCTACATGAATAAACGTCCGATTATTGGTATATAATAATCGGTTGGTTCATGAAATTTATAGTCCCTCCGATTATCGAAGGTTTTTTCATGGAAGAATTGTTCATTTACGTGTCGTTAATCGGTAGACTATATGCGTACATGACTACCCGATTTATTATAATCGGTTACGTTTTATAGTATTAAATCACCGATGTATTACAATCGTTTACTTATTATCTAAACTTCCTTCCGATTGCTAATGCATAACTTGTTGTTGTTGTGCGTAGGTCACATTGTAGATTGATGACGATTATTATTTGAGGCGAGATACTTCCTACACTATGCAAACGATTTGGTATGGTCATGATTTATCTTTTCTTTTTCCAATCGTGTATGTTAGATGGTTATGCTTATTATTTTTGTTTTGTAATATGCCCATTTAGATATTTGGAAGTAAGAAGGAGGCCAAGGAATGGCTTATGAACAAGGCAAAAGAGAAGATGTGCGTGGTAGTTCAGAACCTTGCGTTAAGAATATTCGGTTTGAAATGGTATGTGAACGAGGTGGGGAGAAGAAAGTCACGAGGGAAAGAATAATAAGTATGTAAGGAAGACGGAGAGGAAGAAGTACCGAACTCATACGAAAGATTGGATGCCCATTTAAGATTGTCTTCTATAAGCGATGGTAAGGGAAAGTAAAAATTGGAAAATGTCTAAAGTTGCTAATGGTTGTCACAACCACGATGATCCTGATACTCTTATTGGACATGTAATGGTTGCGAAGTTAAAAGCACATGAAATGGAGACGGTGAGGTCTATGCGTATTCAAAGGCGAGTGCGATCTTAAGTAAAAGAAAGGCGGACGACCAGGCAACTTGTCTTCTTTATCTACAATTAAGTCGGCCCTAGCTACGATCAAAAGGACGAATGGGATGGTAGAACGGTCATGCAGCAATCGCAGTGGTTAGCTGAGTTACACGACTACACGTTGAGAACGGAAGAAAATGATGGTAAAGTGGTACGTATTTTCTTGGCACATCCCGAAATGATAAAATTGGCTTAGTGTTTTCATCAAATTCTGTTGATAGATGCCACTTACAAGACAAACAAATATAACATGCCGTTGTTGAACATTGCTTGTCACACTTCGGACAAAAACACGTTTACGATTGCATGGGGTTTAATGGATCATGAGAACAACGTGAGTTTCATTTGAATCTTTGGAGACGGCGAGGTCCATTTACGATGGGGATGATTTTCCAAGGGTTATTGTAACGGATAACGATCAAGCCTTAATGCATGCAATAGCGGTAGTGTTTCTGAAGCCCGAAACTTGCGGTGTACGTGGCACATTCAATGCAACCTCGGACACAATTGCCATACGCCATTTCCAAGCTAAAAAACCAAGGAAGGGTACCAAGAGGTCGAAGGAAGAGGATGAGCGCATTAGTAAATTAGCAGGAAGAACGAGAGGAAGAGAAGAGGTTATTTGATGAAAAATGGAAGGAGGATGGGATAATTTGGAGATCGTTCATGAAAGCATGGGACAAAGATCGTTTGGTCAATAACCAAGGAAATTTACGAAAGGAACTTGAAGAAATTTGAGGAAGAATATTACAAGGACTACCCAAAACCCGTTGAGTATTGTAAAACACAATGGTTACCGATTAAGGAGAGGTTTGTGTATGCATGGACATATGAATATCATAACTTCAAGAACGAGGCGACAAGCATTGCGGAGGGGTCTCATGGCGATTAAAGAAAATACTTCTAGGTAGTCAAAATGGAGTTGTGTCGATCCAAGAAGCAATCCATGAATTCACCAATCGTGATCTCATAAAGATTAAGGATTCTATGCAATTTAGTGTACATAAATTCCCTACGGAACACGAAGGGGAAAGATTGCTTTTAAGGGGCATTGTTCATAAAGTTTCAAGGTGGGAAATAAATCACATGATAGAACAATTGAAGTTGTATAAAGCTTACGATGACGAGAATACGGTTTGTGTTTGCAAGGATATGATAGGTATTGGTCTCCCATGTCGTCATAAAATGGGTAGGTACGTCGATGTGATTGACATCAATGATATTCATCCATTTTGGAAGCAATTAAATTTCACTCCAAGCACACCCGTAGTCAATGGTCCGTCGTTCATGGAGTCGGAATTGTGTGCAAGAATAGCCGGAGCGTTATGCTACAACAAATGGCGCCAAGAAGCAAATATTGATGCATGATTTGGAACAAGCTCTTCACCCTCGTTTAAAAGAGGTTGATGAACCTATTAAGCATAAGGGGCGGGTAGGCCAAACACCGAAGTGTCGAGGACCATTGAAAGAAAAGAATTAAAGGATCATTTGTCTAATAAAAGAATATTGTGTCGGCATGAGCGTTCGGGAAGCGAATTTGAAGATGAGCCGCAACCAAAGAAAAGAGGTCGTCCAATAAAAGATCAAAATGGAAGTCCAAAAGTCTCTAAGAAGCCTTTTCAAGTAAGTCAAGTCGATGCGGTGGAACAAGTTGTGTTAGTGGAGACCCAAACTAGCTCAAGTAGTATTGATCAAATGACGACTACCACAAACACATTCAACGGAAATGGTGACTATAAGAGAGAAGTATGGTACTCTTCGTTGTCCTAGGGATTTTCATGGAAGACCAACACGATCAAGGTATACGATTATAGAAGAGTATATGAAACAACTCCCTCCACTCATTGTTCCATTTGTTTTGTCCACCGACGAGGGTTGATGGGGATGGCAATTGCGGGTTTCACGTCGCCTCGGAACAAATTGGTTACTTTGGAGAGGCGGTGAACGAAGATGTCACCCAATGGCAAAATTTAAGAACTAAGATGGTGGTATAACTAATAAAGGACAAGGATTTCTATATGGAGATAATGAAGGAAGGATATAGGCACGACAAAGAACTAGAGTTCAAAGACTTTGTTGCGCGTGTAAAGTGCCGAAAGGGTTTGAAGACAATCGGATCCAAGTATTGGATGACTATGCCTAAATATGGATATCTCTTAGCGGACGCTTTGAATTGTGTGGTACATTTCTTTGTTCCTCCTAAGTATGGACATTCTTATACGTTTACACCTACAAGGACGGTTTGCGATGAATCGGTTAAAGATAGAAGAATTGTTATGGCATTTAAGTGAGATGCATTTTATCGGTTTAAGAGTAAAGAGGGATTGCCCATTACCTCCGTTGGCGGTTGGAACGATTACTTCCCAACGAATCATTGTAACGATTGGTTGAAACAATATGAGACCAACATGTTGGATTGGGATCGCGTCATGAAGGTGGATTTCCCGGAAGGCCCACTTTTTGAATTGGTTTCCTCGGATGATGAAGATCAATGATTGTTATGTTTGAAAGATGTATTTTGGAAAGCCCTATTTGTACATGTTTTTTTTGGAATTTTGTGGAAAATACTATAATCGGTAGTTATATTTTTAATATATCAACCGATTATACAAGCTTTTGTAAAAACGAGACTCAATCAATATTATAATCGGTTATTAACTTTTGAATTTATCTTAGATTAAAAGGCTGATAAAACAACTGAAATTTTTTCCCGAATCGGTAGATTACATATTATATAAACATCCGATTGACACCAAACTCTGACAAAAAATAAACTGTAAATTTTCCCCAGAATCGGTAGACAACATATTGAATAAACTTCCGATTGTCACCATAGTCTGACAAAAAGCTGAAAATATTCCCGAATCGGTGACAACATCTTGCATAAACTTAGGTGTCACCAAATTCGACAAAATAGGTGAAAATCTTCCCGAGAATCGGTAGACAATATAAAATAATAACTTGGGTTGTAACCATCAATCAACATTTATCTTTATACGACGGACTTGAAATTCATAACTTCCATCATAAGTGAATTCTTCACCCTTTTCCACTAAGCAATTTGTCTTTTTAAGTAGTGTCTCCTATATAAAAAAAAATAAAATAATGTCAACTTCGTTTTAGTAAGAAAGATTAAACACCCGGTGTTATTTAAAAAGAATAACCGAGCGTTATACTTACAAATTGTTGGATCGACAAGCTTAAGTGGCTAGTGTTAAACATCCTCTTTTGTATCGTTATGTAATCATTTACCCCTTTTTGGACAAGTCGGAAACGATCATGAACTTGTTGGAGTGATCTTTGCTTTGGATTTCCATACTCTCGCACAAATTGGCTATATACCCTCGCCCAAAAGACTTCGGGTGTTAACCTTCTGCTATGACATCTTCACGTCTTGTTTCACGATACCATGTTTTCACAATGACCAAATCTTCATCTGCGTCAAACGTTGCCATGCTTGTAAGTTGAGATATACAATGAATTCACAAGAGTAGACGATGGAAAATCTATTTGTGGAATACACAATGCTATATATGTGTTGTTTGGTGCATAAATAAGAAGAATTTACCCTCCTTATATAGATGAGAGTCCCAACGTCTCTTTTTTTTGAAAATATGGCCGTTGATGCGTACTTTTTACAAGACTTGTCTGAAATTGCGTACAATTATTACACTCAATCGGTAGTAAATGTTTGAACAAAGCCTCCGATTATTTTTAATCGGTAAATATGTATTGTTATATACTTAGATTATAGGATGTTTTGTCAACGAGTTCCCAGTTTCATTAGAGTAGTATAATCGGATGTTTATAAATATGTATTATCAACCGATTGTGTTTGGTTTTCGAGGCACGGCTAGTTTCTTTTGAACGAACTAGCCGTTTGGAGTATAATCGGTAGTTAGATCAACAATTAAAACTTCCGATTTTCATAAATATTTTGAAATTCATAACAATATCACCTACACATCATCATAATTATACATTGAACTCCCGAATTCTATTACAAGGTATTACGATTAGCGTCGCGGACGTGTTGACGAGTCCTAAACGGATTAAATCTTTCCATCGCCTAAGGATTCTAAAATGAGCTTCATAACGGAAGCTTGATCTTTCCATCTCCGCCATTCCCACAGAGATCGTTCTATAACGTCATCATTGGTTTCACCCCTCAATCGATATTGATTCACAAGATAAGTTAAATGGACCAATTCTTGGATTTGTCCATTATTGAACCAACTCGGGAGAAAAGATCAGCGAGTAACGGTTGTTTGGGTTACTAGGTGTCGTCATGAGAATTTTTCGTGAATTTTCCCCAAATAACTCATACTCATTATGCCTCCTTGCCTGCGTTCTTCTCCTCGTCTCGGATAGAATTGAACATAGCGCCTACATAAAGATAAATCTTCTTCAATCGTGAACTCACTTAGGATTAATGAATGGTTGGGCCATTATGTTGAAGATGATGTTGGAGAGAGTTTAAAGGTATTTGTGTTCCATAGAGAGTAAAAAGGATACAATCCTTATATAGATTTTAAGTTCAACTAATTTGTATTTTGTTGGGGCAAGCTGTATAATCGGTAGTCAAATGAAGTATTTTAACTTAGATTATCGATTGCCCCAAATTTTGTTTTGCAAAAATGTCATTTTTTTCGAATTTGGGAACTATATTAATCGGTAGCTAATAACCTCACCGATTATACGGTTGCCCCCAAATTTAGTTTTTTGTCATTTTTTTTTAATTTGGGAACTAGAATAATCGGTAGTTAATAAGACTTCGATTATACAGTTGCCCCAAATTTCTTTCTTGGCGAAATCACCAATTTTGGGAATTTAGGATCTACTATAATCGGTAGTCTCGTGAGGTTATGTTCCTTCCGATTGTTATAGAAACCGGATGCGTGTTTGCCACAAAATCGATAATAATCGGTAGTATAACATAGTTACTAAGCTTAGATTTAGTTATAATAATCGGGCACTAAATATCTTGGGTGTGTAAGGGCATTAACGTATTCTCCGCGTTTTTGGACATCCCTTAACGGTGTATATGGGTTGGGAATAAAAAAGTCGCCCCTAATTCTTTCGGGGTCGCCCCTAAAAGTGCTGGTTAAAAATATGAACGATATTTGATCAATTTACTAGTGTCCGGCACGTGCATACGCACGTGCAAGCCTTATCCGGGTGAAGAGTCAGTGGTGTGTTTACAAAAAAAAAAAAAAAAACAACCTAAATTACGATTATACCCTCATTTTTATTTATATCACATAAATTATGTGCACATTATATAAGGGAATTTTGGGATTTCAAAATTTACAGCTTCGGGAACTGTTCATGAACAGTGCCTAATGGGTCTTCTCTTTATATAAGAACACGCAATTGGGGGATATGAGAATTAATGGGAGATATAGCTACGGGACAAAACGGTGTCCCAATAGCAATTAAGGTGACCCCTATGTAATTATTTTTAATTCCTAATATTTACCACTAATCGGGATTATTAATTAATTATAATTAGTAAAATGTTAAGTATTTGGGGATAAATTAGCGTGTATTTATTTTTATTTGAATTTGTGTGGGTTACTTGAGAGTAGAATGAGGAAAATGGTTTTTGAGTGGAATTTTTTTTGAATATGGAAGATGATTGTGATGAGAAATTCTTTGCTAAGAGGTTGAAAATTTGAATTTTTTTTCTTTAAATCCACCATTGTTGCAGCTGAAAAAGCTTGGTGCCGGCATGGTATTCAACCAAAAAACCATGTCGACATTTGTTGGAAATTTTCATAAATTGTTTGTTGGAATTTTTCAGGTTTTGATATTCAAAACCTATTTTTTCATGTTTTAATCGATCTGCTTAAGCCTGGATTATCGATTTTTCGAGCATGCTTGGAACTACTTAAAGCATGGTTGTTGTTAAATTTCTATCTTAGGAACATGATGAAAAGTATCCAGAAAATTGATTTTTGTGCACTTAACTACTGGCATTGATAGATTTATATATCGAGCATCTTGGCATTTAGTTCCGACATTGAATTTCATCACTTAGGCATGGTCTTCATCATTTCGACATGTTCTTCATCACTTAGCGTGGTCTTCATCCTAAATAACCATCTTGGGAACTCACTTCCGTAGTGATCTTCATCCACAAATTCTATGCGAACATGATGAAAAGTATCCGGAAAATTGATTTTTTTCACTTAACTACGGCATTGATAGATTTATATCGAGCATCTTAAGCATTTAGTCCGACATTGAATTACATCACTTAGGCATGGTCTTCATCACTTAAAGCGTGACCTTCATCATTTCCGACATGTTCTTCATCACTTCGGCATGGTCCTCATCACTTAGGCGTGGTCTTCATCATTTCCGGCATGTTCTTTATCATTTCAGAGCATGTTCTTCATCACTTAGTGAGGAGAAGGAGAAGAGATTTTGAAAGGAAATGGGGAAAATTTAGAATTTGAAAGAGAATGGGGAACATTTGAGTTTCAAAGTTTTAACCCTAAAAAGATTAATAAGAAGTGGAAATGGAAATGGGGATATGATTTTAAGTTTTTTGATTTTTATTTTGAAGGAAGTGTGTTTTAGTAGCCCCCAAAAGTCACCCCTTAGCACACACCATGGGTTGGGGGAAGTAATTCATATCCCCATTTAGTTTCTATATCCCTAATTGCAAATTCTTATATAATAGTATATAGATTATTAAGTGTTTTTTCAAGTACTGTAGCTGCTAACTATATGTAAAATGGTTGGTTTTCATGTTGAGCATTCCTCCTGCATTGCTCGTGCATTTTTATCAGCAACACCATCAAAACATGAACGATATTTAATCAATTCAGTTAATTCAGATTACGAAGTGCCGTCACTAGGAACCATACGTAAAATAGTTGGTTTTCATGCTAGATCCGAAATACGCTTGAACAAAGAAAATTCCTCAGGTCATGTGTGTATTCCGATTTGAAATAAAATCAAGATTGCCTTGCAGATGTAGGTCTTGTCGACGTGACTCAAATGATGACAAGATCAATGAAAGCAGCTCAAAGTCAAATTGTTGGTACTCTGAAAAAAATTAACAATAATATCAAAATACTTTAAACAATGCGAGACCGAGCTGTAATTGGATCTTCTGGGTTGAGTCTTTGACTATCTAGACGCTGAACTTGGACTTGGCACTTGATTCTCCCTTGAAAATCACCTCACCTCTCCCTATTCTTCTTCCCGCATTCCCACCTGCATGTATGGATGTCACTGTCCATGGCATATTTCTTATTTTACTTACTACTTGATGCTCATCCCATCCAAACAATCCACCATCAATAAATAAACAAATCAAAATTTCTGTTGAATATTTCCCGTTCTTGCTTCTTTTTTATACCCCCTGTCCTTGTTTTTCCAGTTTCAGAACTGAATCTTATTCCAAAGATTCAACTGTCTCTAGAGAGGGTGGCCGGATCAAGTCGGAGCACCGGACTTGAGATAAGTTACAGAAGAAGGGAGGGATAACATCATATCAAATCAAAAATGATGATGATGGATTCAGGAGAGAAGCGTCTCAATGAACTGGGTTACAAGCAAGAACTCAGAAGAGAAATGGTTAGTATTACCTTCTTTAATTTGCATTCATGTTCTTTCTTCTCGTTCTAAAATTTGTATATTTTTAATTTCCCTTCATTTTTACAGACACTATTCAAGACGCTGGCGATATCATTTTCAACCATGACGCTGTTCACCGGGATAACACCTTTGTTCGGATCCAGCCTTCAGTATGCAGGACCGGCAAGTCTAGTCTGGGGTTGGGTCGTCGTCTCCTTCTTCACCTGGTTCGTTGGTATTGCCATGTCCGAAATTTGCTCCTCTTTCCCAGTAAATCATCTAATTCTTTATATCACACTCTTTATATTAATTAATCCTTTTCTTCTGTCATTATTGATGCAAAACGTTAGTATAAGTTTATGTGCATGTGCAACTGGATCAACGAGTCACTAACTAGCTAACTCACTCGACCGAGTTTGACAATTGTCAAACTAAGTCAGAGATGTTTGACCACAATAGTTGAATCTTTGTCTCCTAAATCCTGATGGTTAATGTTTTGCCAACCATGTAGACAACTGGATCTCTTTACTTCTGGGCAGCTCATCTGGCTGGTCCGAAATGGGGACCTTTCGCGTCATGGTGCTGTGCTTGGCTTGAAACCATTGGCCTGGTTGCTGGCATTGGTACACAGGTAAAGAAAAACACACCTTCATTCAGCTTAGGCTAGCATACCATGACTTCGCACTAAATTGGTAAAATTGGAGTGCTAATTTAGTGTGTGTAAGTAGGCTTTTGCAGGATCACAGGTATTGCAAAGTATCATTTTGCTAAGTACAGGAACAAACAAAGACGGAGGATACTTGACACCCAAATGGCTATTCTTGTGTATGTACATCGGATTAACCATTATCTGGGCAGTCCTCAACACCTTCGCATTGGAAGTTATTGCATACATAGATATCATTTCTATCTGGTGGCAGGTAATAGCATAATAAGCAACTTTCCTCTGCACATTGTTGAAGTGCGCTCGGCCATATATTTCAGTAGATTCATTATCATTTTGTCTGTTGACAGGTTGTTGGCGGTACGGTTATAGTAATCATGCTTCCATTGGTATCGTTAACAACACAATCTGCATCCTACGTATTCACCCATTTCGAGAAAGCTCCAGAAATAACTGGGATAACTAGCAGTGCGTACGCAGTTGTTCTGTCCTTGCTTGTGAGTCAGTACTCTCTTTATGGATATGATGCTGCAGCTCATCTTACAGAAGAAACAAGAGGCGCAGACAAAAATGGTCCTATTGCAATCCTTTCGAGTATTGGGATCATTTCGGTGTTCGGATGGGCTTACATCTTAGCCCTCACATTTAGCATTCAGGTATACACTTCATTAGTACATTCTAGATATATAACGCTCATTCGTGCTTTTGTTCATTCTTATTACTGTTTCTGATTGAGATATAAACACACAGGACCCAAAATACTTATATGATGTGACCAATGAGACTGCCGGAACATTTGTGCCGGCACAGATATTATATGATGCATTCTACGGAAGGTATCAGAGTGGGACTGGAGCCATAATTTTGCTTTTCATCATCTGGGGTTCTTTCTTCTTTGGTGGACTGTCAATCACCACCAGTGCAGCCAGGGTGGTATATGCACTATCAAGAGATGGAGGGGTTCCATTTTCTTCTATCTGGAGAAAAGTTCATCCAACCCGCAAAGTCCCCGCAAATGCAGTTTGGTTGTGTGCAGCCGTTTGCATTCTTCTTGGCCTTCCCATTCTGAAAGTTAACGTGGTCTTCACTGCTATAACTTCGATAGCAACAATCGGCTGGGTTGGAGGGTACGCGGTCCCGATTTTCGCAAGGATGGTAATGAAAGAAGAGAACTTCAAACCAGGACCTTTCTATTTGGGGAAAGCAAGAAGGCCAATCTGCTTCGTAGCTTTTATATGGATATGTTATACATGTTCAGTTTTCTTACTTCCCACTCTTTACCCTATAAGCTGGGATACCTTCAATTATGCACCTGTTGCAGTGGGGATATTTTTGACGCTCGTTATGCTTTGGTGGGTGCTGGATGCAAGGAGATGGTTCAAAGGTCCTGTTAGGAACATTGATCAAGGTTCTGAACACGATGATATTGATGTCCAGCAGAATGATGCTGTCAATGGTCATGTTCGTATTCGTAGTGGTGTCCATAATGGTTTGTAAAAAAAATAAAATGGGACTCGATGATATATACCCAGATCAACGTGTTTGTGTACATCGATGGTTATAGTTAATATTATCAAACCCTCGGATCAATCATTAAGAAAACACTCTAAAATCTGATGATAAAGATAGATTATTCTACATTTATTTTCTTGTTTTCTTATGCTCTACCCACTGCCTAAATACAGTTCCTAGAGCAACCACAGAGCAACCACAGTCATCGACCAAAACCAAAAATTTGGACCAGAAATCAACCACGGCGGAACGGAGTAAAGATCAAATACCAAACTAAAACCAAAAACTAAACCATATTTGGTCTTTAGTATGGTTTATAGTCGAGCGCAACTTCAAAGTACGTCTTGTACTGGGCGGAAATTAAAATTACGTTTGAGTTGGGGCGCAACTTGAATTTACGTTAGAATTGGGGCGTAACTTGAAATTACGTTTGAATTAATTTGGGCGCAACTTTAAGTTACGTTTGAACTGGGGCGTAGATTTAAGTTACGTTTGAATTGGGGCGTATCTTTAAGTTGCGTCTGGAGTGGGGTTTGGGCGCAGCTTTAGGTTACGTTTGAATTGGGGCGTAACTTTATTTTACGTTTGAATTGGGGCGTAACTTGAATTTACGTTTGACTAAATTTTAGTCTATAACCGTAGCGTGCAACCCCGAGTATAACCAAATTTTTTTAGATTTTAGTCTTTAGTTTAGTTATAGTATGGTCGCACCACGGCAGTTGCTCAGGAAAAAAAAAAGCCGTCTCTTTGCAGGTGTGGCTAAGAAAATGCCATTTCTTTTCAATATGTCAAAGGAGAGATTTAGCTTTATGGCACTGTAATAAAACTCTACATGCACATGATTACCTTCTTGCTATTCCGGATGGGCTTGGATAGAAAATTGGGCCACGTCAGTTTTGTGCTGTGCTTTCTTATAGACTTGGTATTCCTTTGTTTGCTGAAAATAGTTCTTGACTATGTTGCAACAGGGATATGGATGTGTATGGTGATCATGCGCTTCATTTTTCTAGTGAAGTTGGTCTTAAGTTCCGCCATGATCTTGTTAGAGATACCTTTGCAAATATTTGTTACGGGGTTTCTTTCTCATGATGGTGGTGATGCCAGGCCTGCTGATATCTTGATTTATAATTGGGAAGAGGGTCGCGATAATTTTATTGATGTGATTGGGGTTTTCCCTTTTGCTGGGGGTGGTGTGTGCAAGCATTTACTCCGGGTCTCGCCTTGGCTAAAGCGGTTGAGCGCAAGAGGTTAAGTATCATGATATTTGTAGAACCAATGGATATAGTTTTTGTACCTTAGCCTTTTCTACATTGAGTGAACTTGGTAGTAAAATTATTGAGTTTTTGAATAAATTGAGAAAAATTACATGGTTAGTCATGAAGTAAATACTAATGTAGATAATTTGCTTTTCACGAGAGTAGGCTTAGTTATTCAAAAATGTGTTGGAGCCCAACTTTTTGCTAGGCTCCTGTCTAGTTTCTAGGCTAGTACCTAAATCTTGGAATATTTTGTTTTAGTGTCCACCGCAGGCTGCATGCTTATGTCATTATTTATTTATTTTTTACTTTTGAAGTAACTCATATACCAGTCCCACTAGAAAAGATAAAAAAATGCGTAAGAAATGGCAATTGATCAAAATAATACTGGAAAATGCTATTCAGCACTCCCTTCACAGCTCTATTTAGCATTCAATGCTAAGTGTTGAGAGGATATTGATTCAAAGTTGTTAAAGACGGGTCCACGGATGGGTAAAATGGTTCATCATTTGATAGATGTGGGGTTTGGATGCTGTTGAGACGTGAGTAGTGTATTGTTATAGAGCTATGAATAGCATTTCCGAAATAATAACAGTAGGTAAATTTAAATTCAAGTTGAATGAAATTAGGTGGAAAAGAGATGTTGATGTCAACCAAGAAAAGAAAAGTGATCGCACCATTTGAAAGTCTAGTACTATATGGAAGTTGCACTGCAGCTTCCTAGATACCCACTACTCATTTCTGACGCAAACGCTATACCAAACGATTACGCAACCTTAATTACGCAACCTTAACTCCTGTAAATTTCCTGGATATATCTCTGCATTTATATCACAATGTAGACTTGCGCATAATCAAGTGTGAAACGGTTGCACTATCTAAAAGATACCCGATCTTATATAAATGTTAACCATTTGGCAGCTCTTGGTATCAACATCCATTTCCTTGGATTTTCTATCTAATTAATTAAAATGGCGAGTGCTGAGGTTCCAAAGCAATCAGCAAAATGGTTGTCATCGTCCTCTTCTTCAAAGTTCAAAACCAAGAATCTTAAATTATCAAGTATCCCTAGCCTTCTTAAAAGATCGTTTTCCTCATCTTCTTCTTCTTTGGGTACACCAAGAAATACTACAACTCCACCGTCGTCACCCCTTCGAGATAATAATATGTTGTCGAGATAGAAATGGTAACAAAACAAAGAAGAGACGTTTAAACAAGTTTTTCGTTATTTTGATGGAGATGGTGATGGGAAGATATCGAGTTTGGAACTACGTTCTTATTTCGAGTCAATCGGAGACCATCTGTCACAGGATGAAGTTCAGAGTGTGATAAATGATCTGGATAGTGATGGAGACGGTTTGTTAGGTTTCCAAGATTTCATGGTTTTGATGATGAAACAACCATCGTCATCACCACCGTCGTCCAATGGTGGTGGTGCTAGTGGTAGTACTAGTACTGCTGCAATTGTAGTAGATGATGATAACGTTGAAGATCTGAAAATGGCGTTTGAGATGTATGAAGCTGAGAAAGGGTGTGGATGCATAACACCAAAGAGCTTACAGCGCATGTTAAACCGGCTTGGCGAGGACAAATCTTACCAACAGTGTGTTTCCATGATACAATATTTTGATCTTGACAAAAATGGAACGCTTGATTTCCATGAATTTCATCAGATGATGATGGTTTAATCACATCCAATCTATGATGATGACTCTTTATCTCTATGTATTTATCACAAATTAAGTACCGAGTGCAGGTTCTATATTTATAGATATGGTGCATCAATTTCCACCATTAATATATTGAAATAATGCAAGATTGGTTGGATTCCAGTAACAACTCTGGAGAAACAACTTACCAAAAAAGGGTGGATAAAGATAAACTGTTTGCATCTGAACAAACGATAAAAACAAATTAAAACAACCCCACAATGACCTGGGACCTGCCTATGGAGACTAGAAGGGGGGGCCACTTTTGGGCCCTAACATGAGAGATGCAGTTTTAATTTTGTTTAGTTGCTCGGTACGTTTAGAATTTTCGAAGATAAACAAACTGAGCAACAGTGGAAAAGGTTTGGTCACAAATGTTTTTTAATTGTGAGCACCTTTTTGTTTTTACGTTGTTTGGCTATGTTCGGCCGGATTCTAGACCGTGTTTGTGGGCATCTGACTCGGTCCGAGTGCATCTGACTCGTGATTTTTGAGTTTTTTTTCGTGAGTCAACCGTTTGTTTTCTAACCCCTGGACTTGACCTCTCGATCCCATTTGAGTTAGGTAACAAACACACATGACTCATGGGAACAAACCATTGACTCATATTTTTGAGTCAAAGAGTCTCAAAATACAAACATGTTGAGTCAAATATAGATAAGTCGTGTGATTTCAAGATACAAATGAGTCGATCCAAACGAATCCAAACAAGGTCTCAACTTGAATCAGATCTGACTCAATCAGATCCAGACGACTCAGATGAGTCACGAGTAAACAAACATGGTGAGTATCCATCCGGCCAAAACATATTATTTCAAAATAAATTGAATTAAAGATCAAAACAAACTATATTGGCCAGATAATGTCTCTGCCGCCAGAAACTCATTCAATAGGCGTTTCTTGTAAAAAAACTGAACAACGAAATCAGTTTCGGGTTGTTGCCCGCCAGGACCTAAAATCCGACGCCCGTAAATACTGTATTGAGGCCATCCTTATTAAGGATTGGGTTTCAGATCTGACGATTCCAATGCAGACTGGTTCTTATTGATTTATGTGTCCATTACAATATATATACAAATGCTTTGTTCTACAAACTAACAAGGTAAAAACAGAAAACACCCAAATACTGGAAATCATTCATGTTACAACATCTCAAGCAATCTACCCTTTCTTCCCCCATTTTCCCCCTCACAACAATGGGAAGAATGGCGATGACTGATAGTCATGCAATCATATGGCCTATCAAAGAATGCTAAAGTCAGCTACGTGCATGCATTATATATGTTTATGTGAATACACTCTAAAATCTGTATTTACATATACATACAAACACATATATATGCATTGTCAAGAAAGTATCCTATCAGGTGACGAAAGCTAACCTAACAAAACTGGGTCTGCGCACCTACACCTCCAAACTTATGTTGGTGATTCAGCCAATACCAATGTGTGCCACCAGCCGCAAGCAACATTCTTTGCGACAAAACCATCCAGTGGTACTTGAGACGGCATATTGCGGTCAATCACATCACCTAAGCCAAGCTGTACATTCAATGTTCCCCATGTAAGAAACTGCTGATAAGTAATAATAATCTACATTTTAAGGGTTCAATAATGAAAGAAATGCCCGAGATTAATACCTGACCATACTTGTTCCATCCCCAGCAAAACACCTTCCCGTCATCTTGAACAAACACAAAAAAAGAGCTGTGTCAGATGGTTTACCAGACAGCATTTTTGTCATTCCCAGCTAAATAGTCCAGCACTCCAGTTAAATACCTGTCATTATAGCACTATGACGAGCACCACAAGAAACAAACTTCGCATTCTCATTTTCAATACTTGGAGCATCCAAAAGCTTAGGGACAATCTGAAACAGGAGAAAAGCTAGGACTTAGTCAGATTTTCGAGAAGATGAAATGTTCAATATTCTTCTACAAGGATACTATAACAAAGACAATGGTGGATAATGATATGAATGAATAAGAGGCTGCTTCTGATAGATCACGATAACTCTCACTACTAAACTCCAAAGAAAAGCTCATGAAGAACGTAGTTAGGATCTCTAATAGGGTCAAGTTTGGTCAAACCATTATCTAAACCTTGCTTGATATACTCTTTTACAAGACTACAACTACGCACTTGGTATCCTAATTACAGAATCAAGACCTGACAGTTCATCAATCTTCGGATGGTCCTATAACGTACCTCAGCTGTATCAGCACCAGTTCCCAATTGCCCAAATTGATTTCCACCAAAAGAGTAGACACCACCTTCTGCTGAGATGCATAGTGTGTGCCACAGCCCAGCAGCGACACCTTGAATCCTAATACCCAAAAGAGAGGATACACAAGTTGGACTCAACTCGTCATCAGTACTCCCTTGACCACACTGGATGAAAAGAGAACACATTATCAGATCAGAACTGTCCAATATAACTTCATTTGAGGGATCTGAGACTTGTTACAAGCAGAAAATAAAGAGGAGCAAAAAGGTTAGAGATTCGGAGATGAGTTGGCAGCTTTGTTATGATTAACCATCTTGATTTCAGTGTGCTCTCTCTCCACCTTTTATTAGAAGTCCTACATGTTGATTCTAGAGATAGTTAATAGTTCGAAAGAGCATGGGACAATTCAATTGATGCACTTAATGAATACAGAGAATACTCAGAATAGAATGTCAGAACCATCTAATGACTTTCTCCAACGTACTTTTTGTGACTAGTATTACGAAGCAAGTTAAGTCAAACTAAGGAACATTCACTCGAGTTCTCTAGTACAAGTGGAGAGCAGACAGACAAACAGAACATCTCCAAAACAAAGGTTTACTCCTTGATGCACAAAATTTTACTCCTTGATGCCAAAGACAAAATTTATGTCTGCGAGACTAAAGAAGCTAACCTGTCCATACAGACCCCATCCAAAAGTAATCACGGCTCCAGCATCTGTTGGTGCATAAAAGAAGATAAGTTGAAAGCACTGCACACGGCTATCAGTATGCATTTGCGTGGAATCTAAAGAATCACATGGTTCGATGCTCTTACAAAAGATCGCACCATGTCAGATAGCTGGACTATAGCGACAAAAAGTGCATGAATGTTTAACAGATCAAAAATACCAAACATGCTAGAAACCCAGACAAGGGACTACTAATATGTTATGAAAATGCCATTTCTTAAGCACCTAGTCTGGCATGTACTTGAAGCTTTGTTAAAGAACACACATAAAAATGAGGTGGAGTTCTCCTTCCACCTCCTGGATAAACCAAAGATGAAATGAATGTCTACTTCACAGGGCAGTAAAACCCGATAGGGAGAAATTTGCAATAATAACAAAGAATCTGAAATGACCATACGTTTACCTGTTATTACTGCACTATGCCGACCACCACATGCAATGCTTGTTATGTAAGTGCCAGGAACTTTGTAACTTGGTGTCTCAGAAATCATGCTTCCTCGAGGAACAATCGATGAGACCCCTTTGCCATAAGGTTCTATGCAGGGAATAGGATGAGGAGAAGACACCATGCGGATCCGAGATCCCAAACCTAGTTGCCCTTCTCCTCCATAGCCCCAACCCCACACCTGTCCTATATCTGAAACATCAAGAAGCACAAATCCATCAGGGTGGTATCTAATGTTTATCATGGTGGCCATTCTGCAGTTTTATCCTTTCCCCTTATTAAGGGGAACCCAAAACACGAAGCTGATTGTAATAACAGCACTATGAACTTGAGGCAAAATGGATTTACCTGACAGGGCCAAGGAATGTCGGCCACCAGCTGCAACAGTGATGATCCTTACTCCTGGACTCAGTGTTACCAAACATGGTAATGCCGAGAGATTCTCATCCCCAGATGTGGAACCATCATTTATCTGTTGCTTAGCTGATACTCTCCTCCGCTTAGTTTTCTCTTCTCCAACTCCTTTTGTTTCAACGGAGGATGAAGCTCCACCAATAGTTTTCTTAACTTGAGACGACTTGGGAGGACACACTACAACAACACAATTCACCCTTTCACTACATTTCTCCACAAAAAAACAAAACAATTTCAAATAGGCCTGTTTCAGTAAATTATACCTTGTTCGGTCATCAATGAAGTCTGCTTATCAAGAAATTCTTTATCCTGATTCATCCCTGCTATAGATTTTTCTCCTCCGATAACTTTCCCAGTAGGAACACACTCTTTCCATCCCCATGTGTATACTTGCCCATTCACTACACACCCAATAAAACCGAAATTACATCTTGGATACACATCAAACAATCAAATTGAACAGCAATACAATCATATGCAAAATCAATTCCCAATTAAAAATTACCTGAAACAGCAATACAATGTGCCCATCCAGCTGCAGCCCTTACAATTGAAGCTTCATTTGGTAGAGGAAATGCCTCTGGAATTTCCTAAAATTGAATTCACCAAAATTAAATAAGAAAAAGACCTCCAATTTTGAAACATCATAATGAGAATTTCAATTGAATTACCCCATGTTTTCCAGAAGTGACATAGCTCTGTCCCATATCATCAGTAGAACCCCATGTAATCAACTTCCCAAACTCTAAATCACACAAAAACACAAATCAAATTGAATAAATCCCCAATTTTAAACAAAGAAATTCACCAAAAATCACAGAAAAGAGTTACCAGAAATGGCAAGGGCGAATCCACATCCACCGCCACAAACATCTTTCCATAAATCCCTCCCTCTAATCCCTCCTCCAGAAAAATCAGAATCAACAACAACAGTAGTAGGAAGATGAACAGCAGTAGGCGAAAGCAGTGGAGAACGTTGCGGTGTAGCTCCAGGCAAGTATCCCCACATCAACACCACCAAACCACCACCACCACCAATACCGCCGCCACCACCAGAAGTGGTCGCCGTTGTGGTGGTTGATTTCTCCTCTTCATCTTCTTCCATTTTCATGACATCATCAGCTCCTTCCATCATCTCACTGTGAAAATCTCTGAACCCTGAACTTCTTCTTCTTTGTCCCTTCTTCTCTGGTATGAGAAATAAATTTGAGTGGTGGTGGTGGGGGCAGCCCTAACCCTAGAATAGTTGTTGCGTATCATTTCCAGGCTTATTTGTGTCTCCACGTAGGATTGCAAAATATTACGTGGCGCATTTTACGCCGCTAGGACTGCTCGGGCAATACCAACCAGGATTTTCCGCTGGAACCTTCCAGAACCTTTTATCAATTTGTCTTCTGGTTCTATGTGGTGGTTTCATACTGAGCCACGTATGTGCTCAAATAGTCCCCAATGATTGCGTTTCGACACATGTTTTATTCTCAGGTCGACCAAAATAAAAAAAGAGTAGTTGGAAATATGGGACACGACTTGATTTGGATTGAAAATGGCTCGGATTGGGACATGACCCTCAATGCGAATTTCAGGCCAAGAATTGTTGGCCATAAAATGTGGAAGAGTGGCGGCATGTTTGTTTGCATCTGACTCGTAATCTGTATCGGACTCGCGGGTGGAATGTCGGGTAGTTTGTTTTTAGTTTCAGTCTGAACTCACCCACTGCCTGCCTCGGACCTGACTCGGAATCATTTATATCGGGTCTGAATCAGATCTGATTCAAAAAAAACAAACCTAAGAAATCAAATCCAGATATATCGGGTGATTTCAGTCGGATCTAGATGAGTAGTCTGGATCAGACAAGTCAAATCCTAGAATACAAACATAAACCAAAGTTTTCATTACACCAAGGTTTCTTATATTACAACATACATATCAAGAGGAGGTTAAGTTAAACTTCCCCTTGGAATGTCACAAGTTACAGCCCGCCTTTTCCTGCATTGCCCTACTCCTGCCTGCTACAATTTTACCCTATAACAGTTAGTTGCAGTCTAGTCTTCTTATCAACATATCTTACATTCCCAAACCGTTGATCAGCTTTTTACATTCTTAGATTACAACATGATATTAGTATTCGACACAACAACCTGTTTTGGTTTGTGCGCGACATTTCTAAAGGTTTAGCCCAAGTCTGATGATTGCTGCGCAAATAAAATCCAGAGCTTCACCTTGCCCCCTGCTTCCTCCTGCAATGCTCTATATACACATGCACGGAGAAAAGTGACCAAAAAATTTACAACATGGAGCTACAGCTTTTTAAGCTATTGTATAATCCACAAGCTTTGTTCCGAAAATCCGGTACGTTCTGCTCCCCCATTGATCACTTTTGTCCAGGTAGTACGACTTTAAGCAACACTGGATCCATGGCGGACTTATAACAACCCTCTTGTTCTCCTCGACTTCATCATCTATTCCAAGCAATTCATTTCTCTTCTTTCTTAGTACCTCCACGGTGGGGTAACCACCAAAAAACTTCACCTGTATTATAAGATTGATGACAAGATTAGAAAAAGAAAAATAGCATCACAAGCTACAAAAAGATGGAAAGTATAAAATGTCCAGCAACATAAAGAAGATTTTACCCCGTCTTCATCATAGAGATAAGCATGTATTCTTGCAGTTGGATCCTCAAGAGTCAACCTCATCACATACTTCCCCGAGGTTGTCTCGCGGAAATTTTCAGCACCGCAGGAATAGACGCCTACCACACGAACGACACATTTGAATTTGGCAGTCACCTCCGAATAGTTGACAACATCAAGTAGTGTAACCAAAGGCCCGGAAACACTGATTATCTCTGAGAACAAAGGACAACAAAATTGACAAGCATTAGCTATTATGTGTGCACAACACAATGTTTCTTTCGAGAACATAAATTGAAAATCACATGAAATACGTGGTTGATGCTCCTCTAAGAAAGAGACCAAACAACAGCTATAACAAAGAACATGGAATACCTGTAATTGGTGAAGGGATGGCAGATACACGACCAGTATAAGATGAAATTCTATCATTGTAGTTCCTACTCAGTAAAAGAAAATCACCAAGTCAGGAACGAGGATTGATACTAATCAAGTTTTAAACAGTAAAGTTATTCATTACTCAACAGTGGAAAACAGTTTTACCCCAAACGCTGAACGACAGTGCTATCCGTGTCAGATAAGAAACGTATTTTGGAACTATCAGTCAAGGCACCACCCCAAAATGATGACTTCTTGCGACTAGTAACAGCACGCAACCTCACCCACTGGCCACTGCAAACTAGATGAACATCAAATTTTATACACTTAACGGACACCCTCAAAATGCTTCCCACGGTAGGAAAATTGCGTCGGACATCTCTTGACAGTGGAGGATTCTCTGGTTCTAGTGGTAATTGTGTCTCCGCTGCATCTGATAGTCTGTAATGCAAAATAGAATAATTTCATATTTCTATCAAGGGCATCATGCTCTGATGAACAAACTAAATCTTAGCTTACGTAATTTCGAAATCCAATGCAGGTGTATCAGTTCCATCCCATACGAGGAGCATCCACTCATTTTCCGACACTTCATATGAATGAAGTACCTATTTCACAAAAGAAACAAAAGTTAGGGGATTCAACAAAGTTATTTGAAATACATTGGTTCGGTCAGTATTTACCTTACAGATCAGATCGAATTCTTCCATGTTCATCTCTTTTATTGGACGTAATAGCTTGTTTGTTCCTGAGAGAACATGAAATAGCTGAAAATCCCAACTTATATATCTTACAAAAATATATTGAACATTGCATTACCGATTGGAAGAAAGGCCGCAATTGACAAAGTACTGTTTCCTATAAAATTCATGAGAGCAAGCATTACCTGCGCCAAGTTGAAAAGTACTCAACCAAGTCCTAAGAACCTTCACACGCTCTATGTGCCAATTTCGAACGCGATATAATGGACTAACACAATACGCAGTACAATCATCCCCCGGTCTCCCATCATACAGTGCATACGAAGATTTTCTTTTGTTGAACAACCCATAAAATTCTTCCTTGTGCTTTTTAATCTGCATTCTCAATCAAACACATACTCCTCATCAGCCAACTACTATGCGAAACCATGACATAATATGTCAATATAAGAAACGGAGATAACAATTACCAGAACATTAAACACCAGAAGCAAATCTCCAACAGACCCAACAAGTGGAAAGTCCTCTACTTTCTCAGCAAAGAAATTAATCTCAAAAGCGGTATCCGAAAACCGCTCGTCTACGATCTTCAGCGTATACACGAAATCTGCAACAATAGAAATTCAATCCAAAATAAACCCACACATTGTCCTTCCAAAATTTACAAAATACACTGAAATTGATAAAAATTGAAAACCCCCATTTTTGAATTAATCCTCTGCAACTACAATTAACATCCCAAATGTGAAAAAGGTGTGACCTTTTTCTTGATGTTAGGGTTTCTGATTGTGAAAACCCAATCAAAAAAGCTTCCTTTTTTTCCCCTCTTTTAAAATTCCAAGAATCAAAAAGGAAGAAGACATTTTGAATTGAACCATGATCAGTATACACAAAACCCTCAACTGAAAAATCATGTGTCAATACTAAAATTGAAGAAAAATCCACCATCGAAGAGAAATCAATGTTTAGGGTTTTTGAAATTACCAGTTCCTTTGCTTTGTCTTCGAAGGCCGATTTCAACAACAGAACCAATCAGATTGACTGCCTTCTCCACTTTAGTTGATGCTTCGATTAGAG